>CAWUFW010005449.1:0-315000 GCA_963921515.1 Calotriton arnoldi
TAATACTCAGGAAGTAAAGCCTATTGTACCATGGTATACACCGGTAATGCTCTGAAATTGGAAGCATAGTGTCTATGGTATACACACCGGTAATGCTCCAGGACTGGAATAGTAGTGTGCCATGGTCAACACACCGGTATTGCTCCAAAAGTAGAAGCATAGTGTGCCATGGTATACACACGGGTAACGCTCCGGAAGTGGAAGTATAGTGTGCTATGGTATACACACGGGTAATGCTCCAGAAGTAAAAGCCTTGTGTGCCATGGTATACACAGTGGTAATGCTCCGAAAGTGGAAGCGTAGTGTCCATGGTATACACACCAGTAATGCTCCGGAAGTGGAAGCGTCGTGTCCATGGTATAAACATGGGTATTGCTCCGGCAGTAAAAGCCTAGTGTGCCATGGTATACGCACCGGTAATGCTCCGGAAGTGGAAGCGTAGTGTGCCATGGTATACACACCGGTAATGCGCCGGAATTGAAAGCATAGTGTCCATGGTATACACACCGGTAATGCTCCAAAAGTAGAAGCGTAGTGTTCCATGGTATACACACCGGTAATGGTCCAGAAGTGGAAGCATAGTGTGCCATGGTATACACACCAGTAATACTCCGGAAGTAAACGTCTAGTGTACCATTGTATACACCGGTAATACTCCGGAATTGGAAGCATAGTGTCCATGGTATACACACCGGTAATGCTCAGGACGTGGAAGCATAATGTGCCATGGTATAGACACGGGTAATGCTCTGGAAGTAAATGCCTAGTGTGCCATGGTATACACAACGGTAATGCTCCGGAAGTGGAAGTGTAGTGTCCATGGTATACACACTGGTAAGGCTCCGGAAGTGGAGGCGTAGTGTGCCATGGTATACACACAGGTAATACTCAGGAAGTAAAAGCCTATTGTACAATGGTATACACCGGTAATGCTCCGGAATTGGAAGCATAGTGTCCATGGTATAGACACCGGTAATGCTCCGGAACTGGAAGCGTAGTGTGCCATGGTAAACACACCGATATTGCTCCGGAAGTGAGGCATTTTTAGTAATCGGAAGTGGAAGCATAGTGTGCTATGGTAAACACACTGATAATGCTCCAAAAGTAGAAGCGTAGTGTGCCATGGTATACACACCGGTAATGCTCCAGAAGTGGAAGCGTAGTGTGCCATGGTATACACATGGGTAATGCTCCGGCAGTAAAAGCCTAGTGTGCCATGGCATACGCACCGGTAATGCTCCGGAAGTGGAAGCGTAGTGTGCCACAGTATACACACCGGTAATGCTCCGGAATTTGAAAGCATAGCGTCCATGGTATACACACCGGTAATGCTCCAAAAGTAGAAGCGTAGTGTGCCATGGTATACACACTGGTAATGCTCCAGAAGTGGAAGCATAGTGTGCCATGGTATACACACCGGTAATGCTCCGGAAGTAAAAGCCTAGTGTACCATGGTATACACCGGTAATGTTCCGGTTTGGAAGCATAGTGTCCATGGTATACACACCGTTAATGCTCCGGAAGTGGAAGCATAGTGTCCATGGTATACACACCGGTAATGCTCCGGAAGTGGAAGCGTAGTGTGCCATGGTATACACACCGGTAATACTCAGGAAGTAAAAGCCTAGTGTACCATGGTATACACCGGTAATGCTCCGGAATAGGAAGCATAGTGTGCCATGGTAAACACACCGGTAATACTCCGGAAGTAAAAGCCTAGTGTGCCATGGTATAAACCGGTAATGCTCCGGAAGTGGAAGCGTAGTGTGCCATGGTAAACACACCGGTAAGGCTCAAAAGTTGAAACATAGTGTGCCATGGTATACATACCGGTAATGCTCCAGAAGTGGAAGCGTGGTGTGCCATGGTATACATACCGGTAGTACTCCGGAATTAAAAGTCTAGTGTACCATGGTATACACTGGTAATGCTCTGGAATTGGAAGCATAGTGTCCATGGTATACACACCGGTAATGCTCCGGAAGAGGAAGCGTAGTATGCCATGGTATACACACCGGTAATGCTCCGGAACTGGAAGCGTAGTGTGCCATGGTAAACACACCAGTAATGCTCTGGAAGTGGAGCATTTCCAGTAATCGGAAGTGGAAGCGTAGTGTGCTATGGTATGCACACCGGTAATTCTTCAGAAGCATAGTGTGCCATGGTAAACACACCGGTAATGCTCCGGAAGTGGAACCGTAATGTGCCATGATAAACACAATGGTAATGCTCCAAAAATGGAAATGTAGTGCGCCATGGTAAACATACCGGTAATGTTCCAGAAGTGGAAGCGTAATAGCCATGGTATACACACCGGTAATGCTCCGGAAGTGGAAGCCTAGTGTGCCATGGTATACGCACGGGTAATGCTCCGGAAGTGGAAGCGTAGTGTGCCATGGTATACACACGGGAAATGCTCCAAAAGTAGAAGCGTAGTGTGCCATGGTATACCCACGGGTAATGCTCCGGAAGTGGAAGCGTAGTGTGCCATGGTATGCACACCGGTAATGCTCCGGAAGTGGAAGCGTCATGTCCATGGTATACTCACGGGTAATGCTCCGGAAGTAAATGCATAGTGTGCCATGGTATGCACACCGGTAATGCTCCGGAAGTGGAAGCGTAGTGTGCCATGGTATACACACTAGTAATACTCAGGAAGTAAAAGCATATTGTACCATGGTACACACCGGTAATGCTCCGAAATTGGAAGCATAGTGTCCATGGTGTACACACCTGTAATGCTCCAGGACTGGAAGAGTAGTGTGCCATGGTAAACACACCGGTAATGCTCCGAAAGTGAGGTATTTTTAGTAATAGGAAGTGGAAGCGTAGTGTGCTGTGGTAAACACACCGCTAATGCTCCAAAAGTAGAAGCGTAGCGTGCCATGGTATACACACGGGTAACGCTCTGGAAGTGGAAGCGTGAGTGTGCTATGGTATACACATGGGTAATGCTCCAGAAGTAAAAGCCTAGTGTGCCATGGTATACACAGTGGTAATGCTCCGTAAGTGGAAGTGTAGTGTCCATGGTATACACACCGGTAATGCTCCGGAAGTGGAAGCGTAGTGTGTCATGGTATAAACACTGGTAATGCTCCGGAAGTGGAAGCGTCGTGTCCATGGTATACACATGGGTAATGCTCCGGCAGTAAAAGCCTAGTGTGCCATGGTATACGCAACGGTAATGCTCCGGAAGTGGAAGCGTAGTGTGCCATGGTATACATTCCGGTAATACTCAGGAAGTAAAAGCCTATTGTACCATGGTATACACCGGTAATGCTCTGAAATTGGAAGCATAGTGTCTATGGTATACACACCGGTAATGCTCCAGGACTGGAATAGTAGTGTGCCATGGTCAACACACCGGTATTGCTCCAAAAGTAGAAGCGTAGTGTGCCATGGTATACACACGGGTAACGCTCCGGAAGTGGAAGTATAGTGTGCTATGGTATACACACGGGTAATGCTCCAGAAGTAAAAGCCTTGTGTGCCATGGTATACACAGTGGTAATGCTCCGAAAGTGGAAGCGTAGTGTCCATGGTATACACACCAGTAATGCTCCGGAAGTGGAAGCGTCGTGTCCATGGTATAAACATGGCTATTGCTCCGGCAGTAAAAGCCTAGTGTGCCATGGTATACGCACCGGTAATGCTCCGGAAGTGGAAGCGTAGTGTGCCATGGTATACACACACGGTAATGCGCCGGAATTGAAAGCATAGTGTCCATGGTATACACACCGGTAATGCTCCAAAAGTAGAAGCGTAGTGTTCCATGGTATACACACCGGTAATGGTCCAGAAGTGGAAGCATAGTGTGCCATGGTATACACACCAGTAATACTCCGGAAGTAAACGTCTAGTGTACCATTGTATACACCGGTAATACTCCGGAATTGGAAGCATAGTGTCCATGGTATACACACCGGTAATGCTCTGGACGTGGAAGCATAATGTGCCATGGTATAGACACGGGTAATGCTCTGGAAGTAAATGCCTAGTGTGCCATGGTATACACAACGGTAATGCTCCGGAAGTGGAAGTGTAGTGTCCATGGTATACACACTGGTAAGGCTCCGGAAGTGGAAGCGTAGTGTGCCATGGTATACACACAGGTAATACTCAGGAAGTAAAAGCCTATTGTACAATGGTATACACCGGTAATGCTCCGGAATTGGAAGCATAGTGTCCATGGTATAGACACCGGTAATGCTCCGGAACTGGAAGCGTAGTGTGCCATGGTAAACACACCGATATTGCTCCGGAAGTGAGGCATTTTTCAGTAATCGGAAGTGGAAGCATAGTGTGCTATGGTAAACACACTGATAATGCTCCAAAAGTAGAAGCGTAGTGTGCCATGGTATACACACCGGTAATGCTCCAGAAGTGGAAGCGTAGTGTGCCATGGTATACACATGGGTAATGCTCCGGCAGTAAAAGCCTAGTGTGCCATGGCATACGCACCGGTAATGCTCCGGAAGTGGAAGCGTAGTGTGCCACAGTATACACACCGGTAATGCTCCGGAATTTGAAAGCATAGTGTCCATGGTATACACACCGGTAATGCTCCAAAAGTAGAAGCGTAGTGTGCCATGGTATACACACTGGTAATGCTCCAGAAGTGGAAGCATAGTGTGCCATGGTATACACACCGGTAATGCTCCGGAAGTAAAAGCCTAGTGTACCATGGTATACACCGGTAATGTTCCGGATTTGGAAGCATAGTGTCCATGGTATACACACCGTTAATGCTCCGGAAGTGGAAGCATAGTGTCCATGGTATACACACCGGTAATGCTCCGGAAGTGGAAGCGTAGTGTGCCATGGTATACACACCGGTAATACTCAGGAAGTAAAAGCCTAGTGTACCATGGTATACACCGGTAATGCTCCGGAATAGGAAGCATAGTGTGCCATGGTAAACACACCGGTAATACTCCGGAAGTAAAAGCCTAGTGTGCCATGGTATAAACCGGTAATGCTCCGGAAGTGGAAGCGTAGTGTGCCATGGTAAACACACCGGTAATGCTCAAAAGTTGAAGCATAGTGTGCCATGGTATACATACCGGTAATGCTCCAGAAGTGGAAGCGTGGTGTGCCATGGTATACATACCGGTAGTACTCCGGAATTAAAAGTCTAGTGTACCATGGTATACACTGGTAATGCTCTGGAATTGGAAGCATAATGTCCATGGTATACACACCGGTAATGCTCCGGAAGAGGAAGCGTAGTATGCCATGGTATACACACCGGTAATGCTCCGGAACTGGAAGCGTAGTGTGCCATGGTAAACACACCAGTAATGCTCTGGAAGTGGAGCATTTCCAGTAATCGGAAGTGGAAGCGTAGTGTGCTATGGTATGCACACCGGTAATGCTTCAGAAGCATAGTGTGCCATGGTAAACACACCGGTAATGCTCCGGAAGTGGAACCGTAATGTGCCATGATAAACACAATGGTAATGCTCCAAAAATGGAAATGTAGTGCGCCATGGTAAACATACCGGTAATGTTCCAGAAGTGGAAGCGTAATAGCCATGGTATACACACCGGTAATGCTCCGGAAGTGGAAGCCTAGTGTGCCATGGTATACGCACGGGTAATGCTCCGGAAGTGGAAGCGTAGTGTGCCATGGTATACACACGGAAATGCTCCAAAAGTAGAAGCGTAGTGTGCCATGGTATACCCACGGGTAATGCTCCGGAAGTGGAAGCGTAGTGTGCCATGGTATGCACACCGGTAATGCTCCGGAAGTGGAAGCGTCATGTCCATGGTATACTCACGGGTAATGCTCCGGAAGTAAATGCATAATGTGCCATGGTATACACACCGGTAATGCTCCGGAAGTGGAAGCGTAGTGTGCCATGGTATACACACCAGTAATACTCAGGAAGTAAAAGCATATTGTACCATGGTACACACCGGTAATGCTCCGAAATTGGAAGCATAGTGTCCATGGTGTACACACCTGTAATGCTCCAGGACTGGAAGAGTAGTGTGCCATGGTAAACACACCGGTAATGCTCCGAAAGTGAGGTATTTTTAGTAATCGGAAGTGGAAGCGTAGTGTGCTGTGGTAAACACACCGCTAATGCTCCAAAAGTAGAAGCGTAGCGTGCCATGGTATACACACGGGTAACGCTCTGGAAGTGGAAGCGTAGTGTGCTATGGTATACACATGGGTAATGCTCCAGAAGTAAAAGCCTAGTGTGCCATGGTATACACAGTGGTAATGCTCCGTAAGTGGAAGTGTAGTGTCCATGGTATACACACCGGTAATGCTCCGGAAGTGGAAGCGTAGTGTGTCATGGTATACACACTGGTAATGCTCCGGAAGTGGAAGCGTCGTGTCCATGGTATACACATGGGTAATGCTCCGGCAGTAAAAGCCTAGTGTGCCATGGTATACGCAACGGTAATGCTCCGGAAGTGGAAGCGTAGTGTGCCATGGTATACACACCGGTAATGCTCCGGAATTTGAAAGCATAGTGTCTATGGTATACACACCGGTAATGCTCCAAAAGTAGAAGCGTAGTGTGCCATGGTATACACACCGTTAATGCTCCAGAAGTGGAAGCATAATGTGCCATGGTATACACACCGGTAATACTCCGGAAGTTAAAGCCTAGTGTACCAAGGTATACACCGGTAATGCTCCGGAATTGGAAGCATAGTGTCCATGGTATACACACCATTAATGCTCCGGAAGTGGAAGCGTAGTGTCCATGGTATACACACCGGTAATGCTCCAGAAGTGGAAGAGTAGTGTGCCATGGTATACACAAAGGTAATGCTCCAGAAGTGGAAGCATAGTGTCCATGGTATACACACTGGTAATGCTCCGGAACTGGAAGCATAGTGTGCCTTGGTAAACACACCGATAATGCTCCGGAAGTGAGGCATTTTTAGTAATCGGAAGTGGAACCGTAGTGTGCTATGGTAAACACACCGGTAATGCTCCAAAAGTAGAAGCGTAGTGTGCCATGGTATACACACCGGTAATGCTCCAGAAGTGGAAGCGTAGTGTGCCATGGTAAACACACCGGTAATACTCTGGAAGTAAAAGCCTAGTGTACCATGGTATACACCGGTAATGCTCCGGAATAGGAAGCATAGTGTGCCATGGTAAACACACCGGTAATACTCCAGAAGTAAAAGCCTAGTGTGCCATGGTATAAATCGGTAATGCTCCGGAAGTGGAAGCGTAGTGTGCCATGGTAAACACACCAGTAATGCTCAAAAGTTGAAGCGTAGTGTGCCATGGTATACACACCGGTAGTACTCCGGAATTAAAAGTCTAGTGTACCATGGTATACACTGGTAATGCTCCGGAATTGGAAGCATAGTGTCCATGGTATACACACCGGTAATGCTCCGGAAGTGGAAGCGTAGTATGCCATGGTATACACACACGTAATGCTCCGGAACTGGAAGCGTAGTGTGCCATCGTAAACACACCAGTAATGCTCTGGAAGTGGAGCATTTCCAGTAATCGGAAGTGGAAGCGTAGTGTGCTATGGTATGCACACTGGTAATGCTTCAGAAGCATAGTGTGCCATGGTAAACACACCGGTAATGCTCCGGCAGTGGAACCGTAATGTGCCATGATAAACACAATGGTAATGCTCCAAAAATGGAAATGTAGTGTGCCATGGTAAACACACCGGTAATGTTCCGGAAGTGGAAGCGTAATGGCCATGGTATACACACCGGTAATGCTCCGGAAGTGGAAGCCTAGTGTGCCATGGTATACACATGGGTAATGCTCCGGTAGTGGAAGCGTAGTGTGCCATGGTATACACAATGGTAATGCTCCAAAAATGGAACTGTAGTGTGCCATGGTATACACACCGGTAATGCTCCGGACGTGGAAGCATAATGTGCCATGGTATACACACAGGTAATGCTCTGGAAGTATATGCCTAGTGTGCCATGGTATACACACTGGTAATGCTCTGGAATTGGAAGCGTAGTGTCCATGGTATACACACCGGTAATGCTCCGGGAGTGGAAGCGTAGTGTGCTATGGTATACACACCAGTAATACTCAGGAAGTTAAAGCCTATTGTACCATGGTATACACCGGTAATGCTCCAGAACTGGAAGCGTAGTGTGCCATGGTAAACACACCGATAATGCTCCGGAAGTGAGGCATTTTTAGTAATCGGAAGTGGAAGCGTAGTGTGCTATGGTAAACACACCGATAATGCTCCAAAAGTAGAAGTATAGTGTGCCATGGTCTACACACCGGTAATGCTCCAGAAGTGGAAGCATAGTGTGCCATGGTAAACACACCGGTAATACTCTAGAAGTAAAAGCCTAGTGTACCATGGTATACACCGGTAATGCTCCGGAAGTGGAAGCGCAGTGTGCCATGGTAAACACACCGGTAATGCTCCGGAAGTGGAAGCCTAGTGTGCCATGGTATACATACCGGTAATGCTCCAGAAGTGGAAGCGTAGTGTGCCATGGTATACACACCGGTAGTACTCTGGAATTAAAAGTCTAGTGTACCATGGTATACACCGGTAATGCTCCGGAAGTGGAAGCGTAGTATGCCATGGTATACACACCCGTAATGCTCCGGAACTGACAGCGTAGTGTGCCATGGTAAACACACCAGTAATGCTCTGGAAGTGGAGCATTTCCAGTAATCGGAAGTGGAAGCGTAGTGTGCTGTGGTAAACACACCGGTAATGCTCCGGAAGTGGAACCGTAATGTGCCATGATAAACACAATGGTAATGCTCCAAAAATGGAAATGTAGTGTGCCATGGTAAACACACCGGTAATGTTCCGGAAGTGGAAGCGTAATGGCCATGGTATACACACCGGTAATGCTCCGGAAGTGGAAGCCTAGTGTGCCATGGTATACACACGGGTAATGCTCCGGAAGTGGAAGTGTAGTGTGCCATGGTATACACACCGGTAATGCTCCAAAAGTAGAAGTGTAGTGTGCCATGGTATACACACGCGTAATGCTCCGGAAGTGGAAGCGTAGTGTGCTATGGTATACACACGGGTAATGCTCCACATGTAAAAGCCTAGTGTGCCATGGTATTCACAGTGGTAATGCTTCGAAGTGGAAGCGTAGTGTCCATGGTATACACACCGGTAATGCTCCGGAAGTGGAAGCGTAGTGTGCCATGGTATACACACCGGTAATGCTCCGGAAGTGGAAGCGTCTGGTCCATGGTATACACATGGGTAATGCTCCGGCAGTAAAAGCCTAGTTTGCCATAGTATACGCACCGGTAATGCTCCGGAAGTGGAGGCGTAGTGTACCATGGTATACACACCGGTAATGCTCCGGAATTGAAAGCATAGTGTCCATGGTATACACACCGGTAATGCTCCAAAAGTAGAAGCGTAGTGTGCCATGGTAAACACACGGGTAATACTCCAGAAGTGGAAGCATAGTGTGCCATGGTATACACACGGTAATACTCTGGAAGTAAAAGCCTAGTGTAGCATGGTATACACACGGTAATGCTTCGGAAGTGGAAGGATAGTGTCCATGGTATACACACCGTTAATGCTCCGGAAGTGGAAGCGTAGTGTGCCATGGTATACACACCGGTAATGCTCCGGACGTGGAAGCATAATGTGCCATGTTATACACACGGGTAATGCTCTGGAAGTACATGCCTAGTGTGCCATGGTATACACAGTGGTAATGCTCCGGAAGTGGAAGCGTAGTGTCCATGGTATACACACCGGTAATGCTCCGGAAGTGGAAGCGTAGTGTGCCTTGGTATACACACCTGTAATACTCAGGAAGTAAAGCCTATTGTACCATGGTATACACCGGTAATGCTCCAGAATTGGAAGCATAGTGTCCATGGTATACACACCGGTAATGCTCTGGAACTGGAAGCGTAGTGTGCCATGGTAAACACACCAATAATGCTCCGGAAGTGAGGCATTTTTAGTAATCGGAAGTGGAAGCGTGGTGTGCTATGGTAAACACACCGGTAATGCTCCAAAAGTAGAAGCGTAGTGTGCCATGGTATACACACCGGAAATCCTCCAGAAGTGGAAGCGTTGTGTGCCATGGTAAACACACCGGTAATACTCTGGAAGTAAAAGCCTAGTGTACCATGGTATACACCGGTAATGCTCCGGAATAGGAAGCATAGTGTGCCATGGTAAACACACTGGTAATACTCTGGAAGTAAAAGCCTAGTGTGCCATGGTATAAACCGGTAATGCTCCGGAAGTGGAAGCATAGTGTGCCATGGTAAACACACCGGTAATGCTCAAAAGTTGAAGCGTAGTGTGCCATGGTATACACACCGGTAGTTCTCCGGAATTAAAAGTCCAGTGTACCATGGTATACACTGGTAATGCTCTGAAATTGGAAGCATAGTGTCCCTGGTATACACACCGGTAATGCTCCGGAAGTGCAAGTGTAGTATGCCATGGTATACACACCGGTAATGCTCCGGAAGTGGAAGCGTAGTGTGCCATGGTATACACACCACTAATACTCAGGAAGTAAAAGCCTATTGTACCATGGTATACACCGGTAATGCTCCGGAATTGGAAGCATAGTGTCCATGGTATACACACCGGTAATGCTCCGGAACTGGAAGCGTAGTGTGCCATGGTAAACACACCGATAATGCTCCCAAAGTGAGGCATTTTTAGTAATCGGAAGTGGAAGCGTAATGTGCTATGGTAAACACACCGGTAATGCTCCAAAAATAGAAGCGTAGTGTGCCATGGTATACACACCGGTAATGCTCCAGAAGTGGAAGCATAGTGTGCCATGGTAAACACACCGGTAATACTCTGGAAGTAAAAGCCTAGTGCACCATGGTATACTCCGGTAATGCTCCGGAATAGGAAGCATAGTGTGCCATGGTAAACACACCGGTAATACTCCAGAAGTAAAAGCCTAGTGTGCCATGGTATAAACCGGTAATGCTCCGGAAGTGGAAGTGCAGTGTGCCATGGTAAACACACCGGTAATGCTCAAGAGTTGAAGCATAGTGTGCCATGGTATACATACCGGTAATGCTCCAGAAGTGGAAGTGTAGTGTGCCATGGTATACACACCGGTAGTACTCCGGATTTAAAAGTCTAGTGTACCATGGTATACACTGGTAATGCTCCAGAGTTGGAAGCATAGTGTCCATGGTATACACACCGGTAATGCTCCGGAAGTGGAAGCGTAGTATGCCATGGTATACACACCGGTAATGCTCCAGAACTGGAAGCGTTGTGCGCCATGGTAAACACACCGGTAATGCTCTGGAAGTGGAGCATTTCCAGTAATCGGCAGTGGAAGCGTAGTGTGCTATGGTGTGCACACCGGTAATGCTTCAGAAGCATAGTGTTCCATGGTAAACCCACCGGTAATGCTCCGGAAGTGGAACCGTAATGTGCCATGATAAACACAATGGTAATCCCCAAAAATGGAAGTGTAGTGTGCCATGGTAAACACAGCGGCAATGTTCCGGAATTGGAAGCGTAATGGCCATGGTATACACACAGGTAATGCTCCGGAACTGGAAGCCTAGTGTACCAAGTTATACACACGGGTAATGCTCTGGAAGTGGAAGCGTAGTGTGCCATGGTATAAACACGGGAAATGCTGCGGAAGTGGAAGCGTAGTGTGCCATGGTATACACAGTGGTAATGTTCCGGAAGTGGAAGCGTAGTGTCCATGGTATACACACCGGTAATGCTCCGGAAGTGGAAGCGTAGTGTGCCATGGTATACACACTGGTAATGCTCCGGAAGTGGAAAGATCGTGTCCATGGTATACACATGGGTAAGGCTCCGGCAGTAAAAGCCTAGTGTGCCATGGTATACGCACCGGTAATACTCTGGAAGTAAAAGCCTAGTGTACCATGGTATACACCGGTAATGCTCCGGAATAGGAAGCATAGTGTGCCATGGTAAACACACCGGTAATACTCCGGAAGTAAAAGCCTAGTGTGCCATGGTATAAACCGGTAATGCTCTGGAAGTGGAAGCGTAGTGTGCCATGGTAAACACACCGGTAATGCTCAAGAGTTGAAGCGTAGTGTGCCATGGTATACATACCGGTAATGCTCCAGAAGTGGAAGCATAGTGTGCCATGGTATACACATGGGTAATGCTCCGGCAGTAAAAGCCTAGTGTGCCATGGTATATGCACCGGTAATGCTCCGGAAGTAGAAGCGTAGTGTGCCACGGTATACACACCGGTAATGCTCCAGAATTTGAAAGCATAGTGTCCATGGTATACACACCGGTAATGCTCCAAAAGTAGAAGCGTAGTGTGCCATGGTATACACACCGGTAATGCTCCAGAAGTGGAAGCATAGTGTGCCATGGTATACACACCGGTAATGCACCGGAAGTAAAAGCCTAGTGTACCATGGTATACACCGGTAATGCTCCGGAATTGGAAGCATAGTGTCCATGGTATACACACCGTTAATGCTCCGGAAGTGGAAGCGTAGTGTCCATGGTATACACACCGGTAATGCTCCGGAAGAGGAAGCATAGTGTGCCATGGTATACACACCGGTAATACTCAGGAAGTAAAAGCCTATTGTACCATGGTATACACCGGTAATGCTCCGGAATTGGAAGCATAGTGTCCATGGTATACACACCGGTAATGCTCCGGAACTGGAAGCATAGTGTGCCATGGTAAACACACCTGTAATACTCTGGAAGTAAAAGCCTAGTCTACCATGGTATGCACCGGTAATGCTCCGGAATAGGAAGCATAGTGTGCCATGGTAAACACACCGGTAATACTCGAGAAGTAAAAGCCTAGTGTGCCATGGTATAAACCGGTAATGCTCCGGAAGTGGAAGCGTAGTGTGCCATGGTATACACACCGGTAGTACTCCGGAATTAAAAGTATAGTGTACCATGTTATACACTGGTAATGCTCTGGAATTGGAAGCATAGTGTCCATGGTATACACACCGGTAATGCTCCGGAAGAGGAAGCGTAGTATGCCATGGTATACACACTGGTAATGCTCCAGAACTGGAAGCGTAGTGTGCCATGGTAAACACACCAGTAATGCTCTGGAAGTGGAGCATTTCCAGTAATCGGAAGTGGAAGCGTAGTGTGCTATGGTATGCACACCGGTAATGCTTCAGAAGCATAGTGTGCCATGGTAAACACACCGGTAATGCTCCGGAAGTGGAACCGTAATGTGCCATGATAAACACAATGGTAATGCTCCAAAAATGGAAATGTAGTGTGCCATGGTAAACATACAGTTAATCTTCCGGAAGTGGAAGCGTAATAGCCATGGTATACACACCGGTAATGCTCCGGAAGTGGAAGCCTAGTGTGCCATGGTATACACACGGGTAATGCTCCGGAAGTGGAAGCGTAGTGTGCCATGGTATACACACGGGAAATGCTCCAAAAGTAGAAGCGTAGTGTGCCATGGTATACACACGGGTAATGCTCCGGAAGTGGAAGCGTAGTGTGCCATGGTATGCACACCGGTAATGCTCCGGAAGTGGAAGCGTCGTGTCCATGGTATACTCACGGGTAATGCTCCGGAAGTAAATGCATAGTGTGCCATGGTATACACACCGGTAATGCTCCGGAAGTGGAAGCGTAGTGTGCCATGGTATACCCACCAGTAATACTCAGGAAGTAAAAGCCTATTGTACCATGGTACACACCGGTAATGCTCCGAAATTGGAAGCATAGTGTCCATGGTGTACACACCTGTAATGCTCCAGGACTGGAAGAGTAGTGTGCCATGGTAAACACACCGGTAATGCTCCGAAAGTGAGGTATTTTTAGTAATCGGAAGTGGAAGCGTAGTGTGCTGTGGTAAACACACCGCTAATGCTCCAAAAGTAGAAGCGTAGCGTGCCATGGTATACACACGGGTAACGCTCTGGAAGTGGAAGCGTAGTGTGCTATGGTATACACATGGGTAATGCTCCAGAAGTAAAAGCCTAGTGTGCCATGGTATACACAGTGGTAATGCTCCGTAAGTGGAAGCGTAGTGTCCATGGTATACACACCGGTAATGCTCCAGAAGTGGAAGCGTAGTGTGTCATGGTATACACACTGGTAATGCTCCGGAAGTGGAAGCGTCTTGTCCATGGTATACACATGGGTAATGCTCCGGCAGTAAAAGCCTAGTGTGCCATGGTATACGCAACGGTAATGCTCCGGAAGTGGAAGCGTAGTGTGCCATGGTATACACACCGGTAATGCACCGGAATTTGAAAGCATAGTGTCCATGGTATACACACCGGTAATGCTCCAAAAGTAGAAGCGTAGTGTGCCATGGTATACACACCGTTAATGCTCCAGAAGTGGAAGCATAGTGTCCATGGTATACACACCATTAATGCTCCGGAAGTGGAAGCGTAGTGTCCATGGTATACACACCGGTAATGCTCCAGAAGTGGAAGCGTAGTGTGCCATGGTATACACACCGGTAATACTCAGGAAGTTAAAGCCTATTGTACCATGGTATACACCGGTAATGCTCCGGAATTGGAAGCATAGTGTCCATGGTATACACACCGGTAATGCTCCGGAACTGGAAGCATAGTGTGCCTTGGTAAAGAAACCGATAATGCTTCGGAAGTGAGGCATTTTTAGTAATCGGAAGTGGAACCGTAGTGTGCTATGGTAAACACACCGGTAATGCTCCAAAAGTAGAAGCGTAGTGTGCCATGGTATACACACCGGTAATGCTCCAGAAGTGGAAGCGTAGTGTGCCATGGTAAACACACCGGTAATACTCTGGAAGTAAAAGCCTAGTGTACCATGGTATACACGGTAATGCTCCGGAATAGGAAGCATAGTGTGCCATGGTAAACACACCGGTAATACTCCAGGAGTAAAAGCCTAGTGTGCCATGGTATAAACCGGTAATGCTCCGGAAGTGGAAGCGTAGTGTGCCATGGTAAACACACCAGTAATGCTCAAAAGTAAAAAGCGTAGTGTGCCATGGTATACACACCGGTAGTACTCCAGAATTAATAGTCTAGTGTACCATGGTATACACTGGTAATGCTCCGGAATTGGAAGCATAGTGTCCATGGTATACACACCGGTAATGCTCCGGAAGTGGAAGCGTAGTATGCCATGGTATACACACACGTAATGCTCTGGAACTGGAAGCGTAGCTGTGCCATCGTAAACACACCAGTAATGCTCTGGAAGTGGAGCATTTCCAGTAATCGGAAGTGGAAGCATAGTGTGCTATGGTATGCACACTGGTAATGCTTCAGAAGCATAGTGTGCCATGGTAAACACACCGGTAATGCTCCGGAAGTGGAACCGTAATGTGCCATGATAAACACAATGGTAATGCTCCAAAAATGGAAATGTAGTGTGCCATGGTAAACACACCGGTAATGTTCCGGAAGTGGAAGCGTAATGGCCATGGTATACACACCGGTAATGCTCCGGAAGTGGAAGCCTAGTGTGCCATGGTATACACACGGGTAATGCTCCGGAAGTGGAAGCGTAGTGTGCCATAGTATACACAATGGTAATGCTCCAAAAATGGAACTGTAGTGTGCCATGGTATACACACAGGTAATGCTCCGGACGTGGAAGCATAATGGGCCATGGTATACACACGGGTAATGCTCTGGAAGTATATGCCTAGTGTGCCATGGTATACACACTGGTAATGCTCCGGAATTGGAAGCGTAGTGTCCATGGTATACACACCGGTAATGCTCCGGGAGTGGAAGCGTAGTGTGCTATGGTATACACACCAGTAATACTCAGGAAGTTAAAGCCTATTGTACCATGGTATACACCGGTACCGCTCTGGAATTGGAAGCATAGTGTCCATGGTATACACACCGGTAATGCTCCAGAACTGGAAGCGTAGTGTGCCATGGTAAACACACCGAAAATGCTCCGGAAGTGAGATATTTTTAGTAATCGGAAGTGGAAGCGTAGTGTGCTATGGTAAACACACTGATAATGCTCGAAAAGTAGAAGTATAGTGTGCCATGGTATACACACCGGTAATGCTCCAGAAGTGGAAGCGTAGTGTGCCATGGTATACACACCGGTAATACTCAGGAAGTAAAAGCCTATTGTACCATGGTATACACCGGTAATGCTCCGGAATTGGAAGCATAGTGTCCATGGTATACACACCGGTAATGCTCCGGAACTGGAAGCATAGTGTGCCTTGGTAAACACACCGATAATGCTCCGGAAGTGAGGCATTTTTAGTAATCGGAAGTGGAACCGTAGTGTGCTATGGTAAACACACCGGTAATGCTCCAAAAGTAGAAGCGTAGTGTGCCATGGTATACACACCGGTAATGCTCCAGAAGTGGAAGCGTAGTGTGCCATGGTAAACACACCGGTAATACTCTGGAAGTAAAAGCCTAGTGTACCATGGTATACACCGGTAATGCTCCGGAATAGGAAGCATAGTGCGCCATGGTAAACACACCGGTAATACTCCAGAAGTAAAAGCCTAGTGTGCCATGGTATAAACCGGTAATGCTCCGGAAGTGGAAGCATAGTGTGCCATGGTAAACACACCGGTAATGCTCCAAAATTTGAAGGGTAGTGTGCCATGGTATACATACCGGTAATGCTCCAGAAGTGGAAGCGTAGTGTGCCATGGTATACACACCGGTAGTACTCCGGAATTAAAAGTCTAGTGTACCATGGTATACACCGGTAATGCTCCGGAAGTGGAAGAGTAGTATGCCATGGTATACACACCCGTAATGCTCCGGAACTGGCAGCGTAGTGTGCCATGGTAAACACACCAGTAATGCTCTGGAAGAAGAGCATTTCCAGTAATCGGAAGTGGAAGCGTAGTGTGCTGTGGTAAACACACCAGTAATGCTCCGGAAGTGGAACCGTAATGTGCCATGATAAACACAATGGTAATGCTCCAAAAATGGAAATGTAGTGTGCCATGGTAAACACACCGGTAATGTTCCGGAAGTGGAAGCGTAATGGCCATGGTCTACACACCGGTAATGCTCCGGAAGTGGAAGCCTAGTGTGCCATGGTATACACACGGGTAATGCTCCGGAAGTGGAAGTGTAGTGTGCCATGGTATACACACAGGTAATGCTCCAAAAGTAGAAGTGTAGTGTGCCATGGTATACACACGCGTAATGCTCCGGAAGTGGAAGCGTAGTGTGCTATGGTATACACACGGGTAATGCTCCACATGTAAAAGCCTAGTGTGCCATGGTATTCACAGTGGTAATGCTTCAAAGTGGAAGCGTAGTGTCCATGGTATACACACCGGTAATGCTCCGGAAGTGGAAGCGTAGTGTGCCATGGTATACACACCGGTAATGCTCCGGAAGTGGAAGCGTCGTGTCCATGGTATACACATGGGTAATGCTCCGGCAGTAAAAGCCTAGTTTGCCATAGTATACGCACCGGTAATGCTCCGGAATTGAAAGCATAGTGTCCATGGTATACACACAGGTAATGCTCCAAAAGTAGAAGCGTAGTGTGCCATGGTAAACACACCGGTAATACTCTGGAAGTAAAAGCCTAGTGTACCATGGTATACACCGGTAATGCTCCGGAATAGGAAGCATAGTGTGCCATGGTAAACACACCGGTAATACTCCAGGAGTAAAAGCCTAGTGTGCCATGGTATAAACCGGTAATGCTCCGGAAGTGGAAGCGTAGTGTGCCATGGTAAACACACCAGTAATGCTCAAAAGTTGAAGCGTAGTGTGCCATGGTATACACACCGGTAGTACTCCGGAATTAAAAGTCTAGTGTACCATGGTATACACTGGTAATGCTCCGGAATTGGAAGCATAGTGTCCATGGTATACACACCGGTAATGCTCCGGAAGTGGAAGCGTAGTATGCCATGGTATACACACACGTAATGCTCTGGAACTGGAAGCGCAGTGTGCCATCATAAACACACCAGTAATGCTCTGGAAGTGGAGCATTTCCAGTAATCGGAAGTGGAAGCATAGTGTGCTATGGTATGCACACTGGTAATGCTTCAGAAGCATAGTGTGCCATGGTAAACACACCGGTAATGCTCCGGAAGTGGAACCGTAATGTGCCATGATAAACACAATGGTAATGCTCCAAAAATGGAAATGTAGTGTGCCATGGTAAACACACCGGTAATGTTCCGGAAGTGGAAGCGGTAATGGCCATGGTATACACACCGGTAATGCTCCGGAAGTGGAAGCCTAGTGTGCCATGGTATACACACGGGTAATGCTCCGGAAGTGGAAGCGTAGTGTGCCATAGTATACACAATGGTAATGCTCCAAAAATGGAACTGTAGTGTGCCATGGTATACACACCGGTAATGCTCCGGACGTGGAAGCATAATGTGCCATGGTATACACACGGGTAATGCTCTGGAAGTATATGCCTAGTGTGCCATGGTATACCCACTGGTAATGCTCCGGAATTGGAAGCGTAGTGTCCATGGTATACACACCGGTAATGCTCCGGGAGTGGAAGCGTAGTGTGCTATGGTATACACACCAGTAATACTCAGGAAGTTAAAGCCTATTGTACCATGGTATACACTGGTAATGCTCTGGAATTGGAAGCATAGTGTCCATGGTATACACACCGGTAATGCTCCAGAACTGGAAGCGTAGTGTGCCATGGTAAACACACCGAAAATGCTCCGGAAGTGAGGCATTTTTAGTAATCGGAAGTGGAAGCGTAGTGTGCTATGGTAAACACACCGATAATGCTCCAAAAGTAGAAGTATAGTGTGCCATGGTATACACACCGGTAATGCTCCAGAAGTGGAAGCGTAGTGTGCCATGGTATACACACCGGTAATACTCAGGAAGTAAAAGCATATTGTACCATGGTATACACCGGTAATGCTCCGGAATTGGAAGCATAGTGTCCATGGTATACACACCGGTAATGCTCCGGAACTGGAAGCATAGTGTGCCTTGGTAAACACACCGATAATGCTCCGGAAGTGAGGCATTTTTAGTAATCGGAAGTGGAACCGTAGTGTGCTATGGTAAACACACCGGTAATGCTCCAAAAGTAGAAGCGTAGTGTGCCATGGTATACACACCGGTAATGCTCCAGAAGTGGAAGCGTAGTGTGCCATGGTAAACACACCGGTAATACTCTGGAAGTAAAAGCCTAGTGTACCATGGTATACACCGGTAATGCTCCGGAATAGGAAGCATAGTGTGCCATGGTAAACACACCGGTAATACTCCAGAAGTAAAAGCCTAGTGTGCCATGGTATAAACCGGTAATGCTCCGGAAGTGGAAGCGTAGTGTGCCATGGTAAACACACCGGTAATGCTGAAAATTTGAAGCGTAGTGTGCCATGGTATACATACCGGTAATTCTCCAGAAGTGGAAGCGTAGTGTGCCATGGTATACACACCGGTAGTACTCCGGAATTAAAAGTCTAGTGTACCATGGTATACACCGGTAATGCTCCGGAAGTGGAAGCGTAGTATGCCATGGTATACACACCCGTAATGCTCCGGAACTGGCAGCATAGTGTGCCATGGTAAACACACCAGTAATGCTCTGGAAGTGGAGCATTTCCAGTAATCGGAAGTGGAAGCGTAGTGTGCTGTGGTAAACACACCGGTAATGCTCCGGAAGTGGAACCGTAATGTGCCATGATAAACACAATGGTAATGCTCCAAAAGTGGAAATGTAGTGTGCCATGGTAAACACACCGGTAATGTTCCGGAAGTGGAAGCGTAATGGCCATGGTATACACACCGGTAATGCTCCGGAAGTGGAAGCCTAGTGTGCCATGGTATACACACGGGTAATGCTCCGGAAGTGGAAGTGTAGTGTGCCATGGTATACACACAGGTAATGCTCCAAAAGTAGAAGTGTAGTGTGCCATGGTATACACACGCGTAATGCTCCGGAAGTGGAAGCGTAGTGTGCTATGGTATACACACGGGTAATGCTCCACATGTAAAAGCCTAGTGTGCCATGGTATTCACAGTGGTAATGCTTCGAAGTGGAAGCGTAGTGTCCATGGTATACACACCGGTAATGCTCCGGAAGTGGAAGCGTAGTGTGCCATGGTATACACACCGGTAATGCTCCGGAAGTGGAAGCGTAATGTCCATGGTATACACACTGGTAATGCTCCAAAAGTAGAAGCGTAGTGTGCCATGGTATACACACCGGTAATACTCCAGAAGTGGAAGCATAGTGTGCCATGGTATACACACCGGTAATACTCTGGAAGTAAAAGCCTAGTGTAGCATGGTATACACCGGTAATGCTTCGGAATTGGAAGGATAGTGTCCATGGTATACACACCGTTAATGCTCCGGAAGTGGAAGCGTAGTGTGCCATGGTATACACACCGGTAATGCTCCGGACGTGGAAGCATAATGTGCCATGTTATACACACGGGTAATGCTCTGGAAGTACATGCCTAGTGTGCCATGGTATACACAGTGGTAATGCTCCGGAAGTGGAAGCGTAGTGTCCATGGTATACACACCGGTAATGCTCCGGAAGTGGAAGCGTAGTGTGCCTTGGTATACACACCTGTAATTCTCAGGAAGTAAAAGCCTATTGTACCATGGTATACACCGGTAATGCTCCAGAATTGGAAGCATAGTGTCCATGGTATACACACCGGTAATGCTCTGGAACTGGAAGCGTAGTGTGCCATGGTAAACACACCAATAATGCTCCGGAAGTGAGGCATTTTTAGTAATCGGAAGTGGAAGCGTAGTGTGCTATGGTAAACACACCGGTAATGCTCCAAAAGTAGAAGCGTAGTGTGCCATGGTATACACACCGGAAATCCTCCAGAAGTGGAAGCATTGTGTGCCATGGTAAACACACCGGTAATACTCTGGAAGTAAAAGCCTAGTGTACCATGGTATACACCGGTAATGCTCCGGAATAGGAAGCATAGTGTGCCATGGTAAACACACCCGTAATACTCTGTAAGTAAATGCCTAGTGTGCCATGGTATAAACCGGTAATGCTCCGGAAGTGGAAGCATAGTGTGCCATGGTAAACACATCGGTAATGCTCAAAAGTTGAAGCGTAGTGTGCCATAGTATACACACCGGTAGTTCTCTGGAATTAAAAGTCTAGTGTACCATGGTATACACTGGTAATGCTCTGGAATTGGAAGCATAGTGTCCCTGGTATACACACCGGTAATGCTCCGGAAGTGCAAGTGTAGTATGCCATGGTATACAAACCGGTAATGCTCCGGAAGTGGAAGCGTAGTGTGCCATGGTATACACACCGGTAATACTCAGGAAGTAAAAGCCTATTGTACCATGGTATACACCGGTAATGCTCCGGAATTGGAAGCATAGTGTCCATGGTATACACACCGGTAATGCTCCGGAACTGGAAGCGTAGTGTGCCATGGTAAACACACCGATAATGCTCCCGAAGTGAGGCATTTTTAGTAATCGGAAGTGGAAGCGTAATGTGCTATGTTAAACACACCGGTAATGCTCCAAAAATAGAAGCGTAGTGTGCCATGGTATACACCGGTAATGCTCCGGAATAGGAAGCATAGTGTGTCATGGTAAACACACCGGTAATACTCCGGAAGTAAAAGCCTAGTGTGCCATGGTATAAACCGGTAATGCTGCGGAAGTGGAAGCAAAGTGTGCCATGGTAAACACACCAGTAATGCTCAAGAGTTGAAGCGTAGTGTGCCATGGTATACATACCGGTAATGCTCCAGAAGTGGAAGTGTAGTGTGCCATGGTATACACACCGGTAGTACTCCGGATTTAAAAGTCTAGTGTACCATGGTATACACTGGTAATGCTCCGGAATTGGAAGCATAGTGTCCATGGTATACACACCGGTAACGCTCCGGAAGTGGAAGCGTAGTATGCCATGGTATACACACCGGTAATGCTCTGGAACTGGAAGCGTAGTGCGCCATGGTAAACACACCGGTAATGCTCTGGAAGTGGAGCATTTCCAGTAATCGGAAGTGGAAGCGTAGTGTGCTATGGTGTGCACACCGGTAATGCTTCAGAAGCATAGTGTGCCATGGTAAACACACCGGTAATGCTCCGAAAGTGGAACCGTAGTGTGCCATGATAAACACAATGGTAATCCCCAAAAATGGAAGTGTAGTGTGCCATGGTAAACACAGCGGCAATGTTCCGGAAGTGGAAGCGTAATGGCCATGGTATACACACCGGTAATGCTCCGGAACTGGAAGCCTAGTGTACCAAGTTATACACACGGGTAATGCTCCGGAAGGGGAAGCGTAGTGTGCCATGGTATAAACACGGGTAATGCTGCGGAAGTGGAAGCGTAGTGTGCCATGGTATACACAGTGGTAATGTTCCGGAAGTGGAAGCGTAGTGTCCGTGGTATACACACCGGTAATGCTCCAGAAGTGGAAGCGTAGTGTGCCATGGTATACACACTGGTAATGCTCCGGAAGTGGAAAGATCGTGTCCATGGTATACACATGGGTAATGCTCCGGCAGTAAAAGCCTAGTGTGCCATGGTATACGCACCGGTAATGCTCCGGAAGTGGAAGCGTAGTGTGCCATGGTATACACACCGGTAATGCTCCAGAAGTGGAAGCATAGTGTGCCATGGTAAACACACCGGTAATACTCTGGAAGTAAAAGCCTAGTGTACCATGGTATACACCGGTAATGCTCCGGAATAGGAAGCATAGTGTGCCATGGTAAACACACCGGTAATACTCCGGAAGTAAAAGCCTAGTGTGCCATGGTATAAACCGGTAATGCTCTGGAAGTGGAAGCGTAGTGTGCCATGGTAAACACACCGGTAATGCTCAAGAGTTGAAGCGTAGTGTGCCATGGTATACAAACCGGTAATGCTCCAGAAGTGGAAGTGTAGTGTGCCATGGTATACACACCGGTAGTACTCCGGATTTAAAAGTATAGTGTACCATGGTATACACTGGTAATGCTCCAGAATTGGAAGCATAGTGCCATGGTATACACACCGGTAATGCTCAGGAAGTGGAAGCGTAGTATGCCATGCTATACACACCGGTAATGCTCCGGAACTGGAAGACTAGTGCGCCATGGTAAACACACCGGTAATGCTCTGGAAGTGGAGCATTTCCAGTAATTGGAAGTGGAAGCGTAGTGTGCTATGGTATGCACACCGGTAATGCTTCAGAATCATAGTGTGCCATGGTAAACACACCGGTAATGCTCCGGAAGCGGAACCTTAATGTGCCATGATAAACACAATGGTAATCCCCAAAAATGGAAATGTAGTGTGCCATGGTAAACACAGCAGCAATGTTCCGGAAGTGGAAGCGTAATGGCCATAGTATACACACCGGTAATGCTCCGGAAGTGGAAGCCTAGTGTACCAAGTTATACACATGGGTAATGCTCCGGAAGTGGAAGCGTAGTGTGCCATGGTATACACACGGGTAATGCTGCGGAAGTGGAAGCGTAGTGTGCCATGGTATACACAGTGGTAATCTTCCGGAAGTAGAAGCGTAGTGTCCATGGTATACAGACCGGTAATGCTCCGGAAGTGGAAGCGTATTGTGCCATGGTATACACACCGGTAATGCTCCGGAAGTGGAAAGATCGTGTCCATGGTATACACATGGGTAATGCTCCGGCAGTAAAAGCTTAGTGTGCCATGGTATACGCACCGGTAATGCTCCGGAAGTGGAAGCGTAGTGTGCCATGGTATACACACCGGTAATGCTCCGGAAGTGGAAGCATCGGGTCCATGGTATACACACGGGTAATGCTCTGGAAGTAAATGCATAGTGTGCCATGGTATACACACTGGTAATGCTCCGGAAGTGGAAGCGTAGGGTCCATGGTATACACACCGGTAAGGCTCCGGAAGTGGAAGCGTAGTGTGCCATGGTATACACACCGGTTATACTCAGGAAGTAAAAGCCTATTGTACCATGGTATACACCAGTAATGCTCCGAAATTGGAAGCATAGTGTCTATGGTATACACACTGGTAATGCTCCAGGACTGGAAGAGTAGTGTGCCATGGTAAACACACTGGTAATGCTCCAAAAGTAGAAGCGTAGTGTGCCATGGTATACACACGGGTAACGCTCCGGAAGTGGAAGTGTAGTGTGCTATGGTATACACACCGGTAATGCTCAGGAAGTGGAAGCGTAGTATGCCATGGTATACACACCGGTAATGCTCCGGAATTGGAAGCGTAGTGTCCATGGTATACACACCGGTAATGCTCCGGAAGTGGAAGCATAGTGTCCATGGTATACACACCATTAATGCTCCGGAAGTGGAAGCGTAGTGTCCATGGTATACACAGCGGTAATGCTCCAGAAGTGGAAGCGTAGTGTGCCATGGTATACACACCGGTAATACTCAGGAAGTAAAAGCCTATTGTACCATGGTATACACCGGTAATGCTCCGGAATTGGAAGCATAGTGTCCATGGTATATACACCGGTAATGCTCCGGAACTGGAAGCATAGTGTGCCTTGATAAACACACCGATAATGCTCCGGAAGTGAGGCATTTTTAGTAATCGGAAGTGGAACCGTAGTGTGCTATGGTAAACACACCGGTAATGCTCCAAAAGTAGAAGCGTAGTGTGCCATGGTATACACACCGGTAATGCTCCAGAAGTGGAAGCATAGTGTGCCATGGTAAACACACCGGTAATACTCTGGAAGTAAAAGCCTAGTGTACCATGGTATACACCGGTAATGCTCCGGAATAGGAAGCATAGTGTGCCATGGTAAACACACCGGTAATACTCCAGAAGTAAAAGCCTAGTGTGCCATGGTATAAACCGGTAATGCTCCGGAAGTGGAAGCGTAGTGTGCCATGGTAAACACACCAGTAATGCTCAAAAGTTGAAGCGTAGTGTGCCATGGTATACATACCGGTAATGCTCCAGAAGTGGAAGTGTAGTGTGCCATGGTATACACACCGGTAGTACTCCGGATTTAAAAGTCTAGTGTACCATGGTATACACTGGTAATGCTCCGGAATTGGAAGCATAGTGTCCATGGTATACACACCGGTAGTACTCCGGAATTAAAAGTCTAGTGTACCATGGTATACACTGGTAATGCTCCGGAATTGGAAGCATAGTTATCCATGGTATACACACCGGTAATGCTCCGGAAGTGGAAGCGTAGTATGCCATGGTATACACACACGTAATGCTCCGGAACTGGAAGCGTAGTGTGCCATCGTAAACACACCAGTAATGCTCTGGAAGTGGAGCATTTCCAGTAATCGGAAGTGGAAGCGTAGTGTGCTATGGTATGCACACTGGTAATGCTTCAGAAGCATAGTGTGCCATGGTAAACACACCGGTAATGCTCCGGAAGTGGAACCGTAATGTGCCATGATAAACACAATGGTAATGCTCCAAACATGGAAATGTAGTGTGCCATGGTAAACACACCGGTAATGTTCCGGAAGTGGAAGCGGTAATGGCCATGGTATACACACCGGTAATGCTCCGGAAGTGGAAGCCTAGTGTGCCATGGTATACACACGGGTAATGCTCCGGAAGTGGAAGCGTAGTGTGCCATAGTATACACAATGGTAATGCTCCAAAAATGGAACTGTAGTGTGCCATGGTATACACACCGGTAATGCTCCAGACATGGAAGCATAATGTGCCATGGTATACACACGGGTAATGCTCTGGAAGTATATGCCTAGTGTGCCATGGTATACACACTGGTAATGCTCCGGAATTGGAAGCGTAGTGTCCATGGTATACACACCGGTAATGCTCCGGGAGTGGAAGCGTAGTGTGCTATGGTATACACACCAGTAATACTCAGGAAGTTAAAGCCTATTGTACCATGGTATACACCGGTAATGCTCTGGAATTGGAAGCATAGTGTCCATGGTATATACACCGGTAATGCTCCAGAACTGGAAGCGTAGTGTGCCATGGTAAACACACCGATAATGCTCCGGAAGTGAGGCATTTTTAGTAATCGGAAGTGGAAGCGTAGTGTGCTATGGTAAACACACCGATAATGCTCCAAAAGTAGAAGTTTAGTGTGCCATGGTCTACACACCGGTAATGCTCCAGAAGTGGAAGCGTAGTGTGCCATGGTAAACACACCGGTAATACTCTGGAAGTAAAAGCCTAGTGTAACATGGTATACACCGGTAATGCTCCGGAAGTGGAAGTGCAGTGTGCCATGGTAAACACACCGGTAATGCTCAAAAGTTGAAGCGTAGTGTGCCATGGTATACATACCGGTAATGCTCCAGAAGTGGAAGCGTAGTGTGCCATGGTATACACACCGGTAGTACTCCGGAATTAAAAGTCTAGTGTACCATGGTATACACCGGTAATGCTCCGGAAGTGGAAGCGTAGTATGCCATGGTATACACACCCGTAATGCTCCGGAACTGGCAGCGTAGTGTGCCATGGTAAACACACCAGTAATGCTCTGGAAGTGGAGCATTTCCAGTAATCGGAAGTGGAAGTGTAGTGTGCTGTGGTAAACACACCGCTAATGCTCCGGAAGTGGAACCGTAATGTGCCATGATAAACACAATGGTAATGCTCCAAAAATGGAAATGTAGTGTGCCATGGTAAACACACCGGTAATGTTCCGGAAGTGGAAGCGTAATGGCCATGGTATACACACCGGTAATGCTCCGGAAGTGGAAGCCTAGTGTGCCATGGTATACACACGGGTAATGCTCCGGAAGTGTAAGTGTAGTGTGCCATGGTATACACACAGGTAATGCTCCAAAAGTAGAAGTGTAGTGTGCCATGGTATACACACGCGTAATGCTCCGGAAGTGGAAGCGTAGTGTGCTATGGTATACACACGGGTAATGCTCCACATGTAAAAGCCTAGTGTGCCATGGTATTCACAGTGGTAATGCTTCGAAGTGGAAGCGTAGTGTCCATGGTATACACACCGGTAATTCTCCGGAAGTGGAAGCATAGTGTGCCATGGTATACACACCGTTAATGCTCCGGAAGTGGAAGCGTCGTGTCAATGGTATACACATGGGTAATGCTCCGGCAGTAAAAGCCTAGTTTGCCATAGTATACGCACCGGTAATGCTCCAGAATTGAAAGCATAGTGTCCATGGTATACACACCGGTAATGCTCCAAAAGTAGAAGCGTAGTGTGCCATGGTATACACACCGGTAATACTCCAGAAGTGGAAGCATAGTGTGCCATGGTATACACACCGGTAATACTCTGGAAGTAAAAGCCTAGTGTAGCATGGTATACACCGGTAATGCTTTGGAATTGGAAGGATAGTGTCCATGGTATACACACCGTTAATACTCTGGAAGTAAAAGCCTAGTGTACCATGGTATACACCGGTAATGCTCCGGAATAGGAAGCATAGTGTGCCATGGTAAACACACCGGTAATACTCCGGAAGTAAAAGCCTAGTGTGCCATGGTGTAAACCGGTAATGCTGCGGAAGTGGAAGCGAAGTGTGCCATGGTAAACACACCGGTAATGCTCCGGACGTGGAAGCATAATGTGCCATGTTATACACACGGGTAATGCTCTGGAAGTACATGCCTAGTGTGCCATGGTATACACACTGGTAATGCTCCGGAAGTGGAAGCGTAGTGTCCATGGTATACACACCGGTAATGCTCCGGAAGTGGAAGCATAGTGTGCCTTGGTATACACACCTGTAATACTCAGGAAGTAAAAGCCTATTGTACCATGGTATACACCGGTAATGCTCCGGAATTGGAAGCATAGTGTCCATGGTATACACACCGGTAATGCTCCGGAACTGGAAGCGTAGTGTGCCATGGTAAACACACCGATAATGCTCCCGAAGTGAGGCATTTTTAGTAATCGGAAGTGGAAGCGTAATGTGCTATGGTAAACACACCGGTAATGCTCCAAAAATAGAAGCGTAGTGTGCCATGGTATACACACCGGTAATGCACCAGAAGTGGAAGCATAGTGTGCCATGGTAAACACACCGGTAATACTCTGGAAGTAAAAGCCTAGTGCACCATGGTATACACCGGTAATGCTCCGGAATAGGAAGCATAGTGTGCCATGGTAAACACACCGGTAATACTCCGGAAGTAAAAGCCTAGTGTGCCATGGTATAAACCGGTAATGCTGCGGAAGTGGAAGCGAAGTGTGCCATGGTAAACACACCGGTAATGCTCAAGAGTTGAAGCGTAGTGTGCCATGGTATACATACCGGTAATGCTCCAGAAGTGGAAGTGTAGTGTGCCATGGTATACACATCGGTAGTACTCCGGATTTAAAAGTCTAGTGTACCATGGTGTACACTGGTAATGCTCCGGAATTGGAAGCATAGTGTCCATGGTATACACACCGGTAACGCTCCGGAAGTGGAAGCGTAGTATGCCATGGTATACACACCGGTAATGCTCCGGAACTGGAAGCGTAGTGCGCCATGGTAAACACACCGGTAATGCTCTGGAAGTGGAGCATTTCCAGTAATCGGAAGTGGAAGCGTAGTGTGCTATGGTGTGCACACCGGTAATGCTTCAGAAGCATAGTGTGCCATGGTAAACCCACCGGTAATGCTCCGGAAGTGGAACCGTAATGTGCCATGATAAACACAATGGTAATCCCCAAAAATGGAAGTGTAGTGTGCCATGGTAAACACAGCGGCAATGTTCCGGAAGTGGAAGCGTAATGGCCATGGTATACACACCGGTAATGCTCCGGAACTGGAAGCCTAGTGTACCAAGTTATACACATGGGTAATGCTCCAGAAGTGGAAGCGTAGTGTGCCATGGTATAAACACGGGTAATGCTGCGGAAGTGGAAGCGTAGTGTGCCATGGTATACACAGTGGTAATGTTCCGGAAGTGGAAGCGTAGTGTCCATGGTATACACACCGGTAATGCTCCAGAAGTGGAAGCGTAGTGTGCCATGGTATACACACTGGTAATGCTCCGGAAGTGGAAAGATCGTGTCCATGGTATACACATGGGTAATGCTCCGGCAGTAAAAGCCTAGTGTGCCATGGTATACGCACCAGTAATGCTCCGGAAGTGGAAGCGTAGTGTGCCATGGTATACACACCGGTAATGCTCCAGAAGTGGAAGCATAGTGTGCCATGGTAAACACACCGGTAATACTCTGGAAGTAAAAGCCTAGTGTACCATGGTATACACCGGTAATGCTCTGGAATAGGAAGCATAGTGTGCCATGGTAAACACACCGGTAATACTCCGGAAGTAAAAGCCTAGTGTGCCATGGTATAAACCGGTAATGCTCTGGAAGTGGAAGCGTAGTGTGCCATGGTAAACACACCGGTAATGCTCAAGAGTTGAAGCGTAGTGTGCCATGGTATACATACCGGTAATGCTCCAGAAGTGGAAGTGTAGTGTGCCATGGTATACACACCGGTAGTACTCTGGATTTAAAAGTCTAGTGTACCATGGTATACACTGGTAATGCTCCGGAATTGGAAGCATAGTGTCCATGGTATACACACCGGTAATGCTCAGGAAGTGGAAGCGTAGTATGCCATGGTATACACACCGGTAATGCTCCGGAACTGGAAGCGTAGTGCGCCATGGTAAACACACCGGTAATGCTCTGGAAGTGGAGCATTTCCAGTAATCGGAAGTGGAAGCGTAGTGTGCTATGGTATGCACACCGGTAATGCTTCAGAAGCATAGTGTGCCATGGTAAACACACCGGTAATGCTCCGGAAGCGGAACCTTAATGTGCCATGATAAACACAATGGTAATCCCCAAAAATGGAAATGTAGTGTGCCATGGTAAACACAGCAGCAATGTTCCGGAAGTGGAAGCGTAATGGCCATAGTATACACACCGGTAATGCTCCGGAAGTGGAAGCCTAGTGTACCAAGTTATACACATGGGTAATGCTCCGGAAGTGGAAGCGTAGTGTGCCATGGTATACACACGGGTAATGCTGCGGAAGTGGAAGTGTAGTGTGCCATGGTATACACAGTGGTAATCTTCTGGAAGTAGAAGCGTAGTGTCCATGGTATATAGACCGGTAATGCTCCGGAAGTGGAAGCGTAGTGTGCCATGGTATACACACCGGTAATGCTCCAGAAGTGGAAAGATCGTGTCCATGGTATACACATGGGTAATGCTCCGGCAGTAAAAGCTTAGTGTGCCATGGTATACACACCGGTAATGCTCCGGAAGTGGAAGTGTCGGGTCCATGGTATACACACGGGTAATGCTCTGGAAGTAATTGCATAGTGTGTCATGGTATACACACCGGTAATGCTCCGGAAGTGGAAGCGTAGGGTCCATGGTATACACACCGGTAAGGCTCCGGAAGTGGAAGCGTAGTGTGCCATGGTATTCACAGTGGTAATGCTTCGAAGTGGAAGCGTAGTGTCCATGGTATACACACCGGTAATTCTCCGGAAGTGGAAGCGTAGTGTGCCATGGTATACACACCGTTAATGCTCCGGAAGTGGAAGCGTTGTGTCAATGGTATACACATGGGTAATGCTCCGGCAGTAAAAGCCTAGTTTGCCATAGTATATGCACCGGTAATGCTCCAGAATTGAAAGCATAGTGTCCATGGTATACACACCGGTAATGCTCCAAAAGTAGAAGCGTAGTGTGCCATGGTATACACACCGGTAATACTCCAGAAGTGGAAGCATAGTGTGCCATGGTATACACACCGGTAATACTCTGGAAGTAAAAGCCTAGTGTAGCATGGTATACACCGGTAATGCTTTGGAATTGGAAGGATAGTGTCCATGGTATACACACCGTTAATACTCTGGAAGTAAAAGCCTAGTGTACCATGGTATACACCGGTAATGCTCCGGAATAGGAAGCATAGTGTGCCATGGTAAACACACCGGTAATACTCCGGAAGTAAAAGCCTAGTGTGCCATGGTATAAACCGGTAATGCTGCGGAAGTGGAAGCGAAGTGTGCCATGGTAAACACACCGGTAATGCTCCGGACGTGGAAGCATAATGTGCCATGTTATACACACGGGTAATGCTCTGGAAGTACATGCCTAGTGTGCCATGGTATACACACTGGTAATGCTCCGGAAGTGGAAGCGTAGTGTCCATGGTATACACACCGGTAATGCTCCGGAAGTGGAAGCATAGTGTGCCTTGGTATACACACCTGTAATACTCAGGAAGTAAAAGCCTATTGTACCATGGTATACACCGGTAATGCTCCGGAATTGGAAGCATAGTGTCCATGGTATACACACCGGTAATGCTCCGGAACTGGAAGCGTAGTGTGCCATGGTAAACACACCGATAATGCTCCCGAAGTGAGGCATTTTTAGTAATCGGAAGTGGAAGCGTAATGTGCTATGGTAAACACACCGGTAATGCTCCAAAATAGAAGCGTAGTGCGCCATGGTATACACACCGGTAATGCTCCAGAAGTGGAAGCATAGTGTGCCATGGTAAACACACCGGTAATACTCTGGAAGTAAAAGCCTAGTGCACCATGGTATACACCGGTAATGCTCCGGAATAGGAAGCATAGTGTGCCATGGTAAACACACCGGTAATACTCCGGAAGTAAAAGCCTAGTGTGCCATGGTATAAACCGGTAATGCTGCGGAAGTGGAAGCGTAGTGTGCCATGGTAAACACACCAGTAATGCTCAAGAGTTGAAGCGTAGTGTGCCATGGTATACATACCGGTAATGCTCCAGAAGTGGAAGTGTAGTGTGCCATGGTATACACATCGGTAGTACTCCGGATTTAAAAGTCTAGTGTACCATGGTGTACACTGGTAATGCTCCGGAATTGGAAGCATAGTGTCCATGGTATACACACCGGTAACGCTCCGGAAGTGGAAGCGTAGTATGCCATGGTATACACACCGGTAATGCTCCGGAACTGGAAGCGTAGTGCGCCATGGTAAACACACCGGTAATGCTCTGGAAGTGGAGCATTTCCAGTAATCGGAAGTGGAAGCGTAGTGTGCTATGGTGTGCACACCGGTAATGCTTCAGAAGCATAGTGTGCCATGGTAAACCCACCGGTAATGCTCCGGAAGTGGAACCGTAATGTGCCATGATAAATACATTGGTAATCCCCAAAAATGGAAGTGTAGTGTGCCATGGTAAACACATCGGCAATGTTCCGGAAGTGGAAGTGTAATGGCCATGGTATACACACCGGTAATGCTCCGGAACTGGAAGCCTAGTGTACCAAGTTATACACACGGGTAATGCTCCAGAAGTGGAAGCGTAGTGTGCCATGGTATAAACACGGGTAATGCTGCGGAAGTGGAAGCGTAGTGTGCCATGGTATACACAGTGGTAATGTTCCAGAAGTGGAAACGTAGTGTCCATGGTATACACACCGGTAATGCTCCAGAAGTGGAAGCGTAGTGTGCCATGGTATACACACTGGTAATGCTCCGGAAGTGGAAAGATCGTGTCCATGGTATACACATGGGTAATGCTCCGGCAGTAAAAGCCTAGTATGCCATGGTATACGCACCAGTAATGCTCCGGAAGTGGAAGCGTAGTGTGCCATGGTATACACACCGGTAATGCTCCAGAAGTGGAACCATAGTGTGCCATGGTAAACACACCGGTAATACTCTGGAAGTAAAAGCCTAGTGTACCATGGTATACACTGGTAATGCTCTGGAATAGGAAGCGTAGTGTGCCATGGTAAACACACCGGTAATACTCCGGAAGTAAAAGCCTAGTGTGCCATGGTATAAACCGGTAATGCTCTGGAAGTGGAAGCGTAGTGTGCCATGGTAAACACACCGGTAATGCTCAAGAGTTGAAGCGTAGTGTGCCATGGTATACATACCGGTAATGCTCCAGAAGTGGAAGTGTAGTGTGCCATGGTATACACACCGGTAGTACTCTGGATTTAAAAGTCTAGTGTACCATGGTATACACTGGTAATGCTCCGGAATTGGAAGCATAGTGTCCATGGTATACACACCGGTAATGCTCAGGAAGTGGAAGCGTAGTATGCCATGGTATACACACCGGTAATGCTCCGGAACTGGAAGCGTAGTGCGCCATGGTAAACACACCGGTAATGCTCTGGAAGTGGAGCATTTCCAGTAATCGGAAGTGGAAGCGTAGTGTGCTATGGTATGCACACCGGTAATGCTTCAGAAGCATAGTGTGCCATGGTAAACACACCGGTAATGCTCCGGAAGCAGAACCTTAATGTGCCATGATAAACACAATGGTAATCCCCAAAAATGGAAATGTAGTGTGCCATGGTAAACACAGCAGCAATGTTCCGGAAGTGGAAGCGTAATGGCCATAGTATACACACCGGTAATGCTCCGGAAGTGGAAGCCTAGTGTACCAAGTTATACACATGGGTAATGCTCCGGAAGTGGAAGCGTAGTGTGCCATGGTATACACACGGGTAATGCTGCGGAAGTGGAAGTGTAGTGTGCCATGGTATACACAGTGGTAATCTTCCGGAAGTAGAAGCGTAGTGTCCATGGTATATAGACCGGTAATGCTCCGGAAGTGGAAGCATAGTGTGCCATGGTATACACACCGGTAATGCTCCGGAAGTGGAAAGATCGTGTCCATGGTATACACATGGGTAATGCTCCGGCAGTAAAAGCTTAGTGTGCCATGGTATACGCACCGGTAATGCTCCGGAAGTGGAAGCGTAGTGTGCCATGGTATACACACCGGTAATGCTCCGGAAGTGGAAGCGTCGGGTCCATGGTATACACACGGGTAATGCTCTGGAAGTAATTGCATAGTGTGCCATGGTATACACACCGGTAATGCTCCGGAAGTGGAAGCGTAGGGTCCATGGTATACACACCGGTAAGGCTCCGGAAGTGGAAGCGTAGTGTGCCATGGTATACACACCGGTTATACTCAGGAAGTAAAAGCCTATTGTACCATGGTATACACCAGTAATGCTCCGAAATTGGAAGCATAGTGTCTATGGTATACACACCGGTAATGCTCCAGGACTGGAAGAGTAGTGTGCCATGGTAAACACACCAGTAATGCTCCAAAAGTAGAAGCGTAGTGTGCCATGGTATACACACGGGTAACGCTCCGGAAGTGGAAGTGTAGTGTGCTATGGTATACACACGGGAAATGCTCCAGAAGTAAAAGCCTAGTGTGCCATGGTATACACAGTGGTAATGCTCCGGAATTGGAAGCGTAGTGTCCATGGTATACACACCGGTAATGCTCCGGAAGTGGAAGCGTAGTGTGCCATGGTATACACACCGGTAATGCTCGGGAAGTGGAAGCTTCGTGTCCATGGTATAAACATGGGTATGGCTCCGGCAGTAAAAGCCTAGTGTGCCATGGTATACGCACCGGTAATGCTCCGGAATTGAAAGCATAGTGTCCATGGTATACACACCGGTAATGCTCCAAAAGTAGAAGCGTAGTGTGCCATGGTATACACACCGGTAATGGTCCAGAAGTGGAAGCATAGTGTGCCATAGTAAACACACCGATATTGCTCCGGAAGTGAGGCATTTTTAGTAATCGGAAGTGGAAGCGTAGTGTGTTATGGTAAACACACCGGTAATGCTCCAAAAGTAGAAGCGTAGTGTGCCATGGTATACACACCGGTAATGCTCCAGAAGTGGAAGCGTAGTGTGCCATGGTAAACACACCAGTAATACTCAGGAAGTAAAAGCCTATTGTACAATGGTATACACCGGTAATGCTCCGGAATTGGAAGCATAGTGTCCATGGTATACACACCGGTAATGCTCCGGAACTGGAAGCGTAGTGTGGCATGGTAAACACACCGATATTGCTCCGGAAGTGAGGCATTTTTAGTAATGGGAAGTGGAAGCGTAGTGTGCTATGGTAAACACACTGATAATGCTCCAAAAGTAGAAGCGTAGTGTGCCATGGTATACACACCGGTAATGCTCCAGAAGTGGAAGCGTAGTGTGCCATGGTATACACATGGTTAATGCTCCGGCAGTAAAAGCCTAGTGTGCCATGGTATACGCACCGGTAATGCTCCGGAAGTAGAAGCGTAGTGTGCCACGGTATACACACTGGTAATGCTCCAGAATTTGAAAGCATAGTGTCCATTGTATACACACCGGTAATGCTCCAAAAGTAGAAGCGTCGTGTGCCATGGTATACACACCGGTAATGCTCCAGAAGTGGAAGCATAGTGTGCCATGGTATACACACCGGTAATGCTCCGGAAGTACAAGCCTAGTGTACCATGGTATACACCGGTAATGCTCCGGAATTGGAAGCATAGTGTCCATGGTATACACACCGTTAATGCTCCGGAACTGGAAGCGTAGTGTCCATGGTATACACACCGGTAATGCTCCGGAAGAGGAAGCGTAGTGTGCCATGGTATACACACCAGTAATACTCAGGAAGTAAAAGCCTATTGTACCATGGTATACACCGGTAATGCTCCGGAATTGGAAGCATAGTGTCCATGGTATACACACCAGTAATGCTCCGGAACTGGAAGCATAGTGTGCCATGGTAAACACACCGGTAATACTCTGGAAGTAAAAGCCTAGTGTACCATGGTATACACCGGTAATGCTCCGGAATAGGAAGCATAGTGTGCCATGGTAAACACACCGGTAATACTCCAGAAGTAAAAGCCTAGTGTGCCATGGTATAAACCGGTAATGCTCCGAAAGTGGAAGCGTAGTGTGCCATGGTAAACACACCGGTAATGCTCAAAAGTTGAAGCATATTGTTCCATGGTATACATACCGGTAATGCTCCAGAAGTGGAAGCGTGGTGTGCCATGGTATACACACCGGTAGTACTCCGGAATTAAAAGTCTAGTGTACCATGGTATACACTGGTAATGCTCCGGAATTGGAAGCATAGTGTCCATGGTATACACACCGGTAATGCTCCGGAAGAGGAAGCGTAGTATGCCATGGTATGCACACCGGTAATGCTTCAGAAGCATAGTGTGCCATGGTAAACACACCGGTAATGCTCCGGAAGTGGAACCGTAATGTGCCATGATAAACACAATGGTAATGCTCCAAAAATGGAAATGTAGTGTGCCATGGTAAACATACCGTTAATGTTCCGGAAGTGGAAGCGTAATAGCCATGGTAAACACACCGGTAATGCTCTGGAAGTGGAAGCCTAGTGTGCCATGGTATACACACGGGTAATGCTCCGGAAGTGGAAGCGTAGTGTGCCATGGTATACACACGGGAAATGCTCCGGAAGTGGAAGCGTCGTGTCCATGGTATACTCACGGGTAATGCTCCGGAAGTAAATGCATAGTGTGCCATGGTATACACACCGGTAATGCTCCGGAAGTGGAAGCGTAGTGTGCCATGGTATACACACCAGTAATACTCAGGAAGTAAAAGCCTATTGTACCATGGTACACACCGGTAATGCTCCGAAATCGGAAGCATAGTGTCCATGGTGTACACACCTGTAATGCTCCAGGACTGGAAGAGTAGTGTGCCATGGTAAACACACCGGTAATGCTCCGAAAGTGAGGTATTTTTAGTAATCGGAAGTGGAAGCGTAGTGTGCTGTGGTAAACACACCGCTAATGCTCCAAAAGTAGAAGCGTAGCGTGCCATGGTATACACACGGGTAACGCTCTGGAAGTGGAAGCGTAGTGTGCTATGGTATACACATGGGTAATGCTCCAGAAGTAAAAGCCTAGTGTGCCATGGTATACACAGTGGTAATGCTCCGTAAGTGGAAGCGTAGTGTCCATGGTATACACATGGGTAATGCTCCGGCAGTAAAAGCCTAGTGTGCCATGGTATACACACCGGTAATGCTCCAGAAGTGGAAGCGTAGTGTGTCATGGTATACACACTGGTAATGCTCCGGAAGTGGAAGCGTCGTGTCCATGGTATACACATGGGTAATGCTCCGGCAGTAAAAGCCTAGTGTGCCATGGTATACGCAACGGTAATGCTCCGGAAGTGGAAGCGTAGTGTGCCATGGTATACACACCGGTAATGCTCCGGAATTTGAAAGCATAGTGTCCATGGTATACACACCGGTAATGCTCCAAAAGTAGAAGCGTAGTGTGCCATGGTATACACACCGTTAATGCTCCAGAAGTGGAAGCATAGTGTGCCATGGTATACACACCGGTAATACTCCGGAAGTAAAAGCCTAGTGTACCATGGTATACACCGGTAATGCTCCGGAATTGGAAGCATAGTGTCCATGGTATACACACCATTAATGCTCCGGAAGTGGAAGCGTAGTGTCCATGGTATACACACCGGTAATGCTCCAGAAATGGAAGCGTAGTGTGCCATGGTATACACACCGGTAATACTCAGGAAGTAAAAGCCTATTGTACCATGGTATACACCGGTAATGCTCCGGATTTGGAAGCATAGTGTCCATGGTATACACACCGGTAATGCTCCGGAACTGGAAACATAGTGTGCCTTGGTAAACACACCGATAATGCTCCGGAAGTGAGGCATTTTTAGTAATCGGAAGTGGAACCGTAGTGCCGTAGGAGCGACCCTTGACCTTGCCAGGTAGGTCGCTCCCCCTCCACACAGCTCCGCCTGTGCTGTCCGCCCGCTGCTGCTGCTGGTAAGCTCGCCCCTCTGCTTGTGGCCTCGGTGCCCGTTTTCCTTCTGTTTCCCTCGCTGCCCCCACCTCCCTTGTGTCCATCTTGCCTTCTGTTTCCCTCGCTGCCCCCACTGTACTGTGCCCGTTTTTCTCCTCTGTTCCCTCGCTGCCCCACCTCCCTTGTGTCCATTTTGCCTTCTGTGCCCCTCGCTGCGCCCACTGTACTGTGCCCATTTTTTTTCCTCTGTTCCCTCGCTGCCCCCACCTCCCTTGTGTCCATTTTGCCTTCTGTGCCCCTCGCTGCCCCCACTGTACTGTGCCCGTTTTTTCCTCTGTTCCCTCGCTGCCCCCACCTCCCTTGTGTCCATTTGCCTTCTGTGCCCCTCGCTGCCCCCACTGTACTGTGCCCGTTTTTTCCTCTGTTCCCTCGCTGCCCCCACCTCCCTTGTGTCCATTTTGACTTCTGTGCCCCTCACTGCCTCTCTCCATTCCCGCCACTGTGTCCCCTGCGGCCCCGCCCCCCTGACTGCCCATTCGCTGCCCCTGCCTCCCAGCTGCTCCTCCCTCCCACCTCCCCATATATGGCGGCCGCTGCGCGGTGAGGAGAGCGACCCTTGACCTTGCCAGGTAGGTCGCTCCCCCACCACACAGCTCCGCCTGTGCTGTCCGCCCGCTGCTGCTGCTGGTAAGCTCGCCCCTCTGCTTGTGGCCTCGGTGCCCGTTTTCCTTCTGTTTCCCTCGCTGCCCCCACCTCCCTTGTGTCCATCTTGCCTTCTGTTTCCCTCGCTGCCCCCACTGTCCTGTGCCCGTTTTTCTCCTCTGTTCCCTCGCTGCCCCCACCTCCCTTGTGTCCATTTTGCCTTCTGTGCCCTCGCTGCCCCCACTGTACTGTGCCCGTTTTTTTCCTCTGTTCCCTCGCTGCCCCCACCTCCCTTGTGTCCATTTTGCCTTCTGTGCCCTCGCTGCCCCCACTGTACTGTGCCCGTTTTTCCTCTGTTCCCTCGCTGCCCCCACCTCCCTTGTGTCCATTTTGCCTTCTGTGCCCCTCGCTGCCCCCACTGTACTGTGCCCATTTTTTCCTCTGTTCCCTCGCTGCCCCCACCTCCCTTGTGTCCATTTTGCCTTCTGTGCCCCTCGCTGCCTCTCTCCATTCTCGCCGCTGCGCTCCCTGCGGCCCCGCCCCCTGACTCCCATTCGCTGCCCCTGCCTCCCAGCTGCTCCTCCCTCCCACCTCCTCATATATGGCGGGCGCTGCGCGGTGAGGAGAGCGACCCTTGACCTTGCCAGGTAGGTCGCTCCCCCACCACACAGCTCCGCCTGTGCTGTCCGCCCGCTGCTGCTGCTGGTAAGCTCGCCCTCTGCTTGTGGCCTCGGTGCCCGTTTTCCTTCTGTTTCCCTCGCTGCCCCCACCTCCCTTGTGTCCATCTTGCCTTCTGTTTCCCTCGCTGCCCCCACTGTACTGTGCCCGTTTTTCTCCCTCTGTTCCCTCGCTGCCCCCACCTCCCTTGTGTCCATTTTGCCTTCTGTGCCCCTCGCTGCCCCCACTGTACTGTGCCCGTTTTTTTCCTCTGTTCCCTCGCTGCCCCCACCTCCCTTGTGTCCATTTTGCCTTCTGTGCCCCTCGCTGCCCCCACTGTACTGTGCCCATTTTTTCCTCTGTTCCCTCGCTGCCCCCACCTCCCTTGTGTCCATTTTGCCTTCTATGCCCCTCGCTGCCCCCACTGTACTGTGCCCGTTTTTTCCTCTGTTCCCTCGCTGCCCCCACCTCCCTTGTGTCCATTTTGCCTTCTGTGCCCCTCGCTGCCTCTCTCCATTCCCGCCGCTGCGTCCCCTGCGGCCCCGCCCCCTGACTGCCCATTCGCTGCCCCTGCCTCCCGCCTCCCAGCTGCTCCTCCCTCCCACCTCCCCTATATGGCGGCCGCGCGCTGGCGCGCCTAAGGCAAGCTCCGTCTGCGCCCGTCCGCGACTGGACCGCGCCCAGCGCCAGAACCCCTGGGCCGCGTGCCCCGCTCCAGCCTCGAGGACCGACGCCGATACGATGCCACCACACTCCACGCTCTCAACCCCGGACGGACGCACAACTGCTTCCAAGGCCGCCCGAAACGCACCCATGGTCCCTTCACCTGCCGGAACTGCAGCTACACCAGCCTCAGAGCCACCGAGGCGCCCGCCAAGAAGGGACCTCAACCACCTCCGGTGCATCCTACTGAACACCCGCTCCGCACGCAAACACGCCGTCGAACTCTGGGACCTGCTCGACACATCATCACCAGACGTCGCCTTCCTGACAGAGACCTGGATGAACGACTCCTCCGCCCCGACATCGCCATAGCCATCCCAGACGGCTATAAGATCACCCACAGAGACCGCGTCAACGCAGTAGGAGGAGGAATCGCCATCGTCCACAAGAACACCATCAGGGTCTCGACCAGCAACGACGACACTCTCAGCACCGCCGAACACATGCACTTCCAGATCCACACGGACCCCAACACCACCCTTAGAGGCACCCTTGTCTACAGACCCCCTGGGCCCCGACCCCAGTTCAGCGACTCCATCGCCGACTTCATCAGCACGCACGCCCTGACCTCTACCAACTACATCCTCCTCGGAGACCTGAACTTTCACCTGGAGAACAACAACGACAGCAACTCCACCACCCTGATCGACAACCTCGCCAACCTCGGGATGAGCCAGCTCGTCACAACACGACCCATTCCGCCGGCCACACGCTTGACCCCATCTTCTCCTCAAGCTCCCACGTCTCCTTCAGCCACACCACGGAACTCCTCTGGACCGACCACCGCTGCATCCATTTCACCTTCCAGAAACCCACCACCGCACCCAACAGATCCCACGCCGCTGCTGGAGCAACGTCACCGAAGACCAACTTCGGGCAACCCTCGCTCTCAGCCCTCCCTCCGACACATCCAACACCGACGACGCTGCCTGCAACCTCAGACGATGGATGGACGACTGTGCCAACACCCTCGCCCCGCTAAAAAACTCACCTACAGTGACACCACCAAAAGAGCCAGCTGGTTCACCTCGGAACTCCTAGCTTCCAAGCGTACCTGCCGGAAACTAGAGAAGAAATGGCACAGTGATAAGACACCGGACAGCCACGCAGCCCACAAAGACGCCATCCGTAACCACCACCACCTCATCAAGTCCGCCAAGAGAATCTCCTTCAAAGACCGCCTCGACAACAACGCACACAACAGCAAGGAGCTTTTCAACATCGTGAAGGAACTCTCCAACCGCAGCTCCAACACCAACGACATCCCGCCGTCGCAACCCCTGTGCGATTCCTCGCCACCTTCTTCCACCGCAAGATCGCCGACACCCACGACAGCTTCAACACCCAGACAGCCCCACACCGATGCACCAGACCCGCCGCACACCATCGACCACGACCCCCTGCCAGCCTGGGCCAGCGTGAACATCGAGGACACCATCAAGACCATGAGCACAATACACTCCGGCTCCCGTCAGACCCTTTCCCGCACCACATCTTCAACAAAGCCAGCAGCTCCATCGCACCCCACCTGTGCAACGTCATCAATCTCTCCTTCGAGACCGCGACCTTCCCAGAGAGCTGGAAACACGCAGAGATCAACGCCCTACTCAAAAACCCAAGGCGGACCCGAGAGACCTCAAGAACTTCCGGCCCATCTCCCTGCTTCCGTTCCCAGCCAAGGTCATCGAGAAGATCGTCAACAAACAGCTAACCCGATACCTCGAAGAAAACAGCATCCTGGACCCATCCCAATCGGGGTTCCGCAGCAACCACAGCACTGAGACTGCCCTCATCGCCGCCACCGACGACATCAGGATCCTGCTGGACAACGGTGAGACCGCAGCCCTCATCCTGCTGGACCTCTCCGCCGCCTTCGACACTGTCTGCCACCGCACTCTACGCGCACGCCTCCACGACGCAGGGATCCGAGACAAGGCCCTGGAATGGGCCACCTCCTTCCTCGCCGGCAGAACCCAGAGAGTCCGCCTCCCACCATTCCGATACGAAGCCTCCGAGATCATCTGCGGCGTACCCCAGGGATCGTCTCTCAGCCCAACACTGTTCAACATCTACATGGCCCCGCTCGCACGCATCGCCAGACAGCACGACCTCAACATAATCTCCTATGCCGACGACACTCAACTGATCCTCTCCCTCACCAAGTACCCCCTCGCCGCCAAATCCAACCTCCATGAAGGAATGAAGGCCGTCGCCGATTGGATGAAGATCAGCCGACTAAAACTGAACACGGAGAAGACAGAGGTCCTCATCCTCTGCTCCAACCCCTCAGCCTGGGACGACTCCTGGTGGCCAACGACGCTGGGAGCAGCCCCGACACCCACCGACCACGCACGCAACCTGGGAGTCATCCTCGACTCAACGCTCTCCATGGCCAAGCAAGTCAACGCAGTCTCATCCTCCTGCTTCAACACCCTCCGCATGCTTCGCAAGATCTACAGGTGGATCCCGACAGACACAAGAAGAACAGTCACCCCGGCCCTCGTCAGTAGCAGACTTGACAATGGGAACGCCCTCTTCGCGGGAGCCCCGGCCAAGCTCATCAAGCGACTGCAACGCATACAAAACGCCTCCGCACGCCTGATCCTCGATGTACCATGCCACAGCCACATCACCCCCACCTGAGGAACCTGCACTGGCTCCCCGTCGACAGGAGAATCTCCTTCAAACTCCTCATCCACGCACACAAGGCACTCCACAAGACTGGCCCAGCCTATCTCAACAGACGACTCCTCTTCTACGTCCCCAACCGCCAACTCCGTTCCGCCGACCTCTCCTCGCCACCGTCCCTCGCATTCGAAGAACTACCACCGGCGGCAGATCCTTCTCCCACCTCGCCGCCAAGACCTGGAACACCCTTCCACTAAGCCTACGACAGACCCAAGACCTGCTGACCTTCAGGAGGCTACTCAAGACCTGGTTGTTCGACCAGTAGCAGCACCCCCCCCCTTTTTTTCCCTAGCGCCTTGAGACCCTCGCGGGTAAGTAGTGCGCTTTACAAATTCTGTGATTGATTGATTGATTGAGTGTGCTATGGTAAACACACCGGTAATGCTCCAAAAGTAGAAGCGTAGTGTGCCATGGTATACACACCGGTAATGCTCCAGAAGTGGAAGCGTAGTGTGCCATGGTAAACACACCGGTAATACTCTGGAAGTAAAAGCCTAGTGTACCATGGTATACACCGGTAATGATCCGGAATAGGAAGCATAGTGTGCCACGGTAAACACACCGGTAATACTCCAGAAGTAAAAGCCTAGTGTGCCATGGTATAAACCGGTAATGCTCCGGAAGTGGAAGCGTAGTGTGCCATGGTAAACACACCAGTAATGCTCAAAAGTTGAAGCGTAGTGTGCCATGGTATACACACCGGTAGTACTCGGAATTAAAAGTCTAGTGTACCATGGTATACACTGGTATTGCTCCGGAATTGGAAGCATAGTGTCCATGATATACACACCGGTAATGCTCCGGAAGTGTAAGCGTAGTATGCCATGTTATACACACACGTAATGCTCCGGAACTGGAAGCGTAGTGTGCCATCGTAAACACACCAGTAATGCTCTGGAAGTGGAGCATTTCCAGTAATCGGAAGTGGAACCGTAATGTGCCATGATAAACACAATGGTAATGCTCCAAAAATGGAAATGTAGTGTGCCATGGTAAACACACCGGTAATGTTCCGGAAGTGGAAGCGTAATGGCCATGGTATACACACCGGTAATGCTCCGGAAGTGGAAGCCTAGTGTGCCATGGTATACACACGGGTAATGCTCCGGAAGTGGAAGCGTAGTGTGCCATAGTATACACAATGGTAATGCTCCAAAAATGGAACTGTAGTGTACCATGGTATACACACCGGTAATGCTCCGGACGTGGAAGCATAATGTGCCATGGTATACACACGGGTAATGCTCTGGAAGTATATGCCTAGTGTGCCATGGTATACACACTGGTAATGCTCCGGAATTGGAAGCATAGTGTCCATGGTATACACACCGGTAATGCTCCGGGAGTGGAAGCGTAGTGTGCTTTGGTATACACACCAGTAATACTCAGGAAGTTAAAGCCTATTGTACCATGGTATACACCGGTAATGCTCTGGAATTGGAAGCATAGTGTCCATGGTATACACACGGTAATGCTCCAGAACTGGAAGCGTAGTGTGCCATGGTAAACACACCGATAATGCTCCGGAAGTGAGGCATTTTTAGTAATCGGAAGTGGAAGTGTAGTGTGCTATGGTAAACACACCGATAATGCTCCAAAAGTAGAAGTATAGTGTGCCATGGTCTACACACCGGTAATGCTCCAGAAGTGGAAGCGTAGTGTGCCATGGTAAACACACCGGTAATACTCTGGAAGTAAAAGCCTAGTGTACCATGGTATACACCGGTAATGCTCCGGAAGTGGAAGCGCAGTGTGCCATGGTAAACACACCGGTAATGCTCAAAAGTTGAAGCGTAGTTTGCCATGGTATACATACCGGTAATGCTCCAGAAGTGGAAGCGTAGTGTGCCATGGTATACACACCGGTAGTACTCCGGAATTAAAAGTCTAGTGTACCATGGTATACACCGGTAATGCTCCGGAAGTGGAAGCGTAGTATGCCATGGTATACACACCCGTAATGCTCCGGAACTGGCAGCGTAGTGTGCCATGGTAAACACACCAGTAATGCTCTGGAAGTGGAGCATTTCCAGTAATCGGAAGTGGAAGCGTAGTGTGCTGTGGTAAACACACCGGTAATGCTCCGGAAGTGGAACCGTAATGTGCCATGATAAACACAATGGTAATGCTCCAAAAATGGAAATGTAGTGTGCCATGGTAAACATCTGGTAATGTTCCGGAAGTGGAAGCGTAATGGCCATGGTTTACACACCGGTAATGCTCCGGAAGTTGAAGCCTAGTGTGCCATGGTATACACACGGGTAATGCTCCGGAAGTGGAAGTGTAGTGTGCCATGGTATACACACAGGTAATGCTCCAAAAGTAGAAGTGTAGTGTGCCATGGTATACACACGCGTAATGCTCCGGAAGTGGAAGCGTAGTGTGCTATGGTATACACACGGGTAATGCGCCACATGTAAAAGCCTAGTGTGCCATGGTATTCACAGTGGTAATGCTTCGAAGTGGAAGCGTAGTGTCCATGGTATACACACCGGTAATGCTCCGGAAGGGGAATCGTAGTGTGCCATGGTATACACACCGGTAATGCTCCGGAAGTGGAAGCGTCGTGTCCATGGTATACACATGGGTAATGCTCTGGCAGTAAAAGCCTAGTTTGCCATAGTATATGCACCGGTAATGCTCCGGAAGTGGAGGCGTAGTGTGCCATGGTATACACACCGGTAATGCTCCGGAATTGAAAGCATAGTGTCCATGGTATACACACAGGTAATGCTCCAAAAGTAGAAGCGTAGTGTGCCATGGTATACACACCGGTAATACTCCGGAAGTGGAAGCGTAGTGTGCCATGGTATACACACCGGTAATGCTCCGGAAGTGGAAGCGTCGTGTCCATGGTATACACATGGGTAAGGCTCTGGCAGTAAAAGCCTAGTTTGCCATAGTATACGCACCGGTAATGCTCCGGAAGTGGAGGCGTAGTGTGCCATGGTATACACACCGGTAATGCTCCGGAATTGAAAGCATAGTGTCCATGGTATACACACCGGTAATGCTCCAAAAGTAGAAGCGTAGTGTGCCATGGTATACACACCGGTAATACTCCAGAAGTGGAAGCATAGTGTGCCATGGTATACACACAGGTAATACTCTGGAAGTAAAAGCCTAGTGTAGCATGGTATACACCGGTAATGCTTCGGAATTGGAAGGATAGTGTCCATGGTATACACACCATTAATGCTCCGGAAGTGGAAGCGTAGTGTGCCATGGTATACACACCGGTAATGCTCCGGACGTGGAAGCATAATGTGCCATGTTATACACATGGGTAATGCTCTGGAAGTACATGCCTAGTGTGCCATGGTATACACACTGGTAATGCTCCGGAAGTGGAAGCGTAGTGTCCATGGTATACACACCGGTAATGCTCCGGAAGTGGAAGCGTAGTGTGCCTTGGTATACACACCTGTAATACTCAGGAAGTAAAAGCCTATTGTACCATGGTATACACCGGTAATGCTCCAGAATTGGAAGCATAGTGTCCATGGTATACACACCGGTAATGCTCTGGAACTGGAAGCGTAGTGTGCCATGGTAAACACACCAATAATGCTCCGGAAGTGAGGCATTTTTAGTAATCGGAAGTGGAAGCGTAGTGTGCTATGGTAAACACACCGGTAATGCTCCAAAAGTAGAATCGTAGTGTGCCATGGTATACACACCGGAAATCCTCCAGAAGTGGAAGCGTTGTGTGCCATGGTAAACACACTGGTAATACTCTGGAAGTAAAAGCCTAGTTTACCATGGTATACACCGGTAATGCTCCAGAATAGGAAGCATAGTGTGCCATTGTAAACACACTGGTAATACTCTGGAAGTAAAAGCCTAGTGTGCCATGGTATAAACCGGTAATGCTCCGGAAGTGGAAGCATAGTGTGCCATGGTAAACACACCGGTAATGCTCAAAAGTTGAAGCGTAGTGTGCCATGGTATACACACCGGTAGTTCTCCGGAATTAAAAGTCTAGTGTACCATGGTATACACTGGTAATGCTCTGGAATTGGAAGCATAGTGTCCCTGGTATACACACCGGTAATGCTCTGGAAGTGCAAGTGTAGTATGCCATGGTATACACACCGGTAATGCTCCGGAAGTGGAAGCGTAGTGTGCCATGGTATACACACCGGTAATACTCAGGAAGTAAAAGCCTATTGTACCATGGTATACACCGGTAATGCTCCGGAATTGGAAGCATAGTGTCCATGGTATACACACCAACAATGCTCCAGAAGTGAGGCATTTTTAGTAATCGGAAGTGGAAGCGTAATGTGCTATGGTAAACACACCGGTAATGCTCCAAAAATAGAAGCGTAGTGTGCCATGGTATACACACCGGTAATGCTCCAGAAGTGGAAGCATAGTGTGCCATGGTAAACACACCGGTAATACTCTGGAAGTAAAAGCCTAGTGCACCATGGTATACACCGGTAATGCTTCGGAATAGGAAGCATAGTGTGCCATGGTAAACACACCGGTAATACTCCGGAAGTAAAAGCCTAGTGTGCCATGGTATAAACCGGTAATGCTCCGGAAGTGGAAGCGAAGTGTGCCATGGTAAACACACCGGTAATGCTCAAGAGTTGAAGCGTAGTGTGCCATGGTATACATACCGTAATGCTCCAGAAGTGGAAGTGTAGTGTGCCATGGTATACACACCGGTAGTACTCCGGATTTAAAAGTCTAGTGTACCATGGTATACACTGGTAATGCTCCGGAATTGGAAGCATAGTGTCCATGGTATACACACCGGTAACGCTCCGGAAGTGGAAGCGTAGTATGCCATGGTATACACACCGGTAATGCTCCGGAACTGGAAGCGTAGTGCGCCATGGTAAACACACCGGTAATGCTCTGGAAGTGGAGCATTTCCAGTAATCGGAAGTGGAAGCGTAGTGTGCTATGGTGTGCACACCGGTAATGCTTCAGAAGCATAGTGTGCCATGGTAAACCCACCGGTAATGCTCCGGAAGTGGAACCGTAATGTGCCATGATAAACACAATGGTAATCCCCTAAAATGGAAGTGTAGTGTGCCATGGTAAACACAGCGGCAATGTTCTGGAAGTGGAAGCGTAATGGCCATGGTATACACACCGGTAATGCTACGGAACTGGAAGCCTAGTGTACCAAGTTATACACATGGGTAATGCTCCGGAAGTGGAAGCGTAGTGTGCCATGGTATAAACACGGGTAATGCTGCTGAAGTGGAAGCGTAGTGTGCCATGGTATACACAGTGGTAATGTTCCGGAAGTGGAAGCGTAGTGTCCATGGTATACACACCGGTAATACTCCGGAAGTGGAAGCATAGTGTGCCATGGTATACACACTGGTAATGCTCCAGAAGTGGAAAGATCGTGTCCATGGTATACACATGGGTAATGCTCCGGCAGTAAAAGCCTAGTGTGCCATGGTATACGCACCGGTAATGCTCCGGAAGTGGAAGCGTAGTGTGCCATGGTATACACACCGGTAATGCTCCAGAAGTGGAAGCATAGTGTGCCATGGTAAACACACCGGTAAAACTCTGGAAGTAAAAGCCTAGTGTACCATGGTATACACCAGTAATGCTCCGGAATAGGAAGCATAGTGTGCCATGGTAAACACACCGGTAATACTCCGGAAGTAAAAGCCTAGTGTGCCATGGTATAAACCGGTAATGCTCTGGAAGTGGAAGCGTAGTGTGCCATGGTAAACACACCGGTAATGCTCAAGAGTTGAAGCGTAGTGTGCCATGGTATACATACCGGTAATGCTCCAGAAGTGGAAGTGTAGTGTGCCATGGTATACACACCGGTAGTACTCCGGATTTAAAAGTCTAGTGTACCATGGTATACACTGGTAATGCTCCGGAATTGGAAGCATAGTGTCCATGGTATACACACCGGTAATGCTCAGGAAGTGGAAGCGTAGTATGCCATGGTATACACACCGGAAATGCTCCGGAACTGGAAGCATAGTACGCCATGGTAAACACACCGGTAATGCTCTGGAAGTGGAGCATTTCCAGTAATCGGAAGTAGAAGCATAGTGTGCTATGGTATGCACACCGGTAATGCTTCAGAAGCATAGTGTGCCATGGTAAACACACCGGTAATGCTCCGGAAGTGGAACCTTAATGTGCCATGATAAACACAATGGTAATCCCCAAAAATGGAAATGTAGTGTGCCATGGTAAACACAGCAGCAATATTCCGGAAGTGGAATCGTAATGGCCATAGTATACACACCGGTAATGCTCTGGAAGTGGAAGCCTAGTGTACCAAGTTATACACATGGGTAATGCTCCGGAAGTGGAAGCGTAGTGTGCCATGGTATACACACGGGTAATGCTGCGGAAGTGGAAGCGTAGTGTGCCATGGTATACACAGTGGTAATGTTCCAGAAGTAGAAGCGTAGTGTCCATGGTATACAGACCGGTAATGCTCCGGAAGTGGAAGCGTAGTGTGCCATGGTATACACACCGGTAATGCTCCGGAAGTGGAAAGATCGTGTCCATGGTATACACATGGGTAATGCTCCGGCAGTAAAAGCTTAGTGTGCCATGGTATACGCACCGGTAATGCTCCGGAAGTGGAAGCGTAGTGTGCCATGGTATACACACCGGTAATGCTCAGGAAGTGGAAGCGCGGGTCCATGGTATACACACGGGTAATGCTCTGGAAGTAAATGCATAGTGTGCCATGGTATACACACAGGTAATGCTCCGGTAGTGGAAGCGTAGGTGTCCATGGTATACACACCGGTAAGGCTCCGGAAGTGGAAGCGTAGTGTGCCATGGTATACACACCGGTAATACTCAGGAAGTAAAAGCCTATTGTACCATGGTATACACCAGTAATGCTCCAAAATTGGAAGCATAGTGTCTATGGTATACACACCGGTAATGATCCAGGACTGGAAGAGTAGTGTGCCATGGTAAACACACCGGTAATGCTCCAAAAGTAGAAGCGTAGTGTGCCATGGTATACACACGGGTAACGCTCCGGAAGTGGAAGTATAGTGTGCTATGGTATACACACGGGTAATGCTCCAGAAGTAAAAGCCTAGTGTGCCATGGTATACATAGTGGTAATGCTCCGGAATTGGAAGCGTAGTGTCCATGGTATACACACCAGTAATGCTCCGGAAGTGGAAGCGTAGTGTGCCATGGTATACACACCGGTAATGCTCGGGAAGTGGAAGCTTCGTGTCCATGGTATAAACATGGGTATGGCTCCGGCAGTAAAAGCCTAGTGTGCCATGGTATACGCACCGGTAATGCTCCGGAGGTGGAAGCGTAGTGTGCCATGGTATACACACCGGTAATGCTCCGGAATTGAAAGCATAGTGTCCATGGTATACACACCGGTAATGCTCCAAAGTAGAAGCGTAGTGTGCCATGGTATACACACCGGTAATGGTCCAGAAGTGGAAGCATAGTGTGCCATGGTAAACACACCGGTATTGCTCCGGACGTGAGGCATTTTTAGTAATTGGAAGTGGAAGCGTAGTGTGCTATGGTAAACACACCGGTAATGCTCCAAAAGTAGAAGCGTAGTGTGCCATGGTATACACACCGGTAATGCTCCAGAAGTGGAAGCGTAGTGTGCCATAGTAAACACACCGGTAATACTCAGGAAGTAAAAGCCTATTGTACAATGGTATACACCGGTAATGCTCCGGAATTGGAAGCATAGTGTCCATGGTATACACACCGGTAATGCTACGGAACTGGAAGGGTAGTGTGGCATGGTAAACACACCGATATTGCTCCAGAAGTGAGGCATTTTTAGTAATCGGAAGTGGAAGCGTAGTGTGCTATGGTAAACACACTGATAATGCTCCAAAAGTAGAAGCGTAGTGTGCCATGGTATACACACCTGTAATGCTCCAGAAGTGGAAGCGTAGTGTGCCATGGTATACACATGGGTAATGCTCCGGCAGTAAAAGCCTAGTCTGCCATGGTATACGCACCGGTAATGCTCCGGAAGTAGAAGCGTAGTGTGCCACGGTATACACACCGGTAATGCTCCAGAATTTGAAAGCATAGTGTCCATGGTATACACACCGGTAATGCTCCAAAAGTAGAAGCGTAGTGTGCCATGGTATACACACCGGTAATGCTCCAGAAGTGGAAGCATAGTGTGCCATGGTATACACACCGGTAATGCTCCGGAAGTAAAAGCCTAGTGTACCATGGTATACACCGGTAATGCTCCGGAATAGGAAGCATAGTGTGCCATGGTAAACACACCGGTAATACTCCAGAAGTAAAAGCCTAGTGTGCCATGGTATAAACCGGTAATGCTCCGGAAGTGGAAGCGTAGTGTGCCATGGTAAACACACCGGTAATGCTCAAAAGTTGAAGCATAGTGTGCCATGGTATACATACCGGTAATGCTCCAGAAGTGGAAGCGTGGTGTGCCATGGTATACACACCGGTAGTACTCCGGAATTAAAAGTCTAGTGTACCATGGTATACACTGGTAATGCTCTGGAATTGGAAGCATAGTGTCCATGGTATACACACCGGTAATGCTCCGGAAGAGGAAGCGTAGTATGCCATGGTATACACACCGGTAATGCTCCGGAACTGGAAGCGTAGTGTGCCATGGTAAACACACCAGTAATGCTCTGGAAGTGGAGCATTTCCAGTAATCGGAAGTGGAAGCGTAGTGTGCTATGGTATGCACACCGGTAATGCTTCAGAAGCATAGTGTGCCATGGTAAACACACCGGTAATGCTCCGGAAGTGGAACCGTAATGTGCCATGATAAACAATGGTAATGCTCCAAAAATGGAAATGTAGTGTGCCATGGTAAACATACCGTTAATGTTCCAGAAGTGGAAGCGTATTAGCCATGGTATACACACCGGTAATGCTCCGGAAGTGGAAGCCTAGTGTGCCATGGTATACACATGGGTAATGCTCCGGAAGTGGAAGCGTAGTGTGCCATGGTATACACACGGAAATGCTCCAAAAGTAGAAGCGTAGTGTGCCATGGTATACACACGGGTAATGCTCCGGAAGTGGAAGCGTAGTGTGCCATGGTATGCACACCGGTAATGCTCCGGAAGTGGAAGCGTCGTGTCCATGGTATACACATGGGTAATGCTCTGCTCCGGCAGTAAAAGCCTAGTGTGCCATGGTATACGCACCGGTAATGCTCTGGACGTGGAAGCATAATGTGCCATGGTATAGACACGGGTAATGCTCTGGAAGTAAATGCCTAGTGTGCCATGGTATACACACCGGTAATGCTCCAGAAGTGGAAGTGTAGTGTCCATGGTATACACACCGGTAATGCTCCAGAAGTGGAAGCGTAGTGTGCCATGGTATACACATGGGTAATGCTCTGCTCCGGCAGTAAAAGCCTAGTGTGCCATGGTATACGCACCGGTAATGCTCTGGAAGTGGAAGCGTAGTGTGCCATGGTATACACACCGGTAATGCTCCGGAATTTGAAAGCATAGTGTCCATGGTATACACACCGGTAATGGTCCAAAAGTAGAAGCGTAGTGTGCCATGGTATACACACCGGTAATGCTCCAGAAGTGGAATCATAGTGTGCCATGGTATACACACCGGTAATACTCCGGAAGTAAAAGCCTAGTGTACCATGGTATACACCGGTAATGCTCCGGAATTGGAAGCATAGTGTCCATGGTATACACACCGGTAATGCTCCGGAACTGGAAGCATAGTGTGCCGTGGTAAACACACCGGTAATTCTCTGGAAGTAAAAGCCTAGTGTACCATGGTATACACCGGTAATGCTCCGGAATAGGAAGCATAGTGTGCCATGGTAAACACACTGGTAATACTCCGGAAGTAAAAGCCTAGTGTGCCATGGTATAAACCGGTAATGCTCCGGAAGTGGAAGCGTAGTGTGCCATGGTAAACACACCGGTAATGCTCAAAAGTTGAAGCGTAGTGTGCCATGGTATACATACCGGTAATGCTCCAGAAGTGGAAGCGTGGTGTGCCATGGTATACACACCGGTAGTACTCCGGAATTAAAAGTCTAGTGTACCATGGTATACACTGGTAATGCTCTGGAATTGGAAGCATAGTGTCCATGGTATACACACTGGTAATGCTCCGGAAGAGGAAGCGTAGTATGCCATGGTATACACACCGGTAATGCTCCGGAACTGGAAGCGTAGTGTGCCATGGTAAACACACCAGTAATGCTCTGGAAGTGGAGCATTTCCAGTAATCGGAAGTGGAAGCGTAGTGTGCTATGGTATGCACACCGGTAATGCTTCAGAAGCATAGTGTGCCATGTTAAACACACCGGTAATGCTCCGGAAGTGTAACCGTAATGTGCCATGATAAACACAATGGTAATGCTCCAAAAATGGAAATGTAGTGTGCCATGGTAAACATACCGGTTATGTTCCGGAAGTGGAAGCGTAATAGCCATGGTATACACACCGATAATGCTCCGGAAGTGGAAGCCTAGTGTGCCATGGTATACACACGGGTAATGCTCCGGAAGTGGAAGCATAGTGTGCCATGGTATACACACGGGAAATGCTCCAAAAGTAGAAGCGTAGTGTGCCATGGTATACACATGGGTAATGTTCCGGAAGTGGAAGCGTAGTGTGCCATGGTAAACACACCGGTAATGCTCAAGAGTTGAAGCGTAGTGTGCCATGGTATACATACCGGTAATGCTCCAGAAGTGGAAGTGTAGTGTGCCATGGTATACACACCGGTAGTACTCCGGATTTAAAAGTCTAGTGTACCATGGTATACACTGGTAATGCTCCGGAATTGGAAGCATAGTGTCCATGGTATACACACCGGTAATGCTCAGGAAGTGGAAGCGTAGTATGCCATGGTATACACACCGGAAATGCTCCGGAACTGGAAGCATAGTACGCCATGGTAAACACACCGGTAATGCTCTGGAAGTGGAGCATTTCCAGTAATCGGAAGTAGAAGCATAGTGTGCTATGGTATGCACACCGGTAATGCTTCAGAAGCATAGTGTGCCATGGTAAACACACCGGTAATGCTCCGGAAGTGGAACCTTAATGTGCCATGATAAACACAATGGTAATCCCCAAAAATGGAAATGTAGTGTGCCATGGTAAACACAGCAGCAATATTCCGGAAGTGGAATCGTAATGGCCATAGTATACACACCGGTAATGCTCTGGAAGTGGAAGCCTAGTGTACCAAGTTATACACATGGGTAATGCTCCGGAAGTGGAAGCGTAGTGTGCCATGGTATACACACGGGTAATGCTGCGGAAGTGGAAGCGTAGTGTGCCATGGTATACACAGTGGTAATGTTCCAGAAGTAGAAGCGTAGTGTCCATGGTATACAGACCGGTAATGCTCCGGAAGTGGAAGCGTAGTGTGCCATGGTATACACACCGGTAATGCTCCGGAAGTGGAAAGATCGTGTCCATGGTATACACATGGGTAATGCTCCGGCAGTAAAAGCTTAGTGTGCCATGGTATACGCACCGGTAATGCTCCGGAAGTGGAAGCGTAGTGTGCCATGGTATACACACCGGTAATGCTCAGGAAGTGGAAGCGCGGGTCCATGGTATACACACGGGTAATGCTCTGGAAGTAAATGCATAGTGTGCCATGGTATACACACAGGTAATGCTCCGGTAGTGGAAGCGTAGTGTCCATGGTATACACACCGGTAAGGCTCCGGAAGTGGAAGCGTAGTGTGCCATGGTATACACACCGGTAATACTCAGGAAGTAAAAGCCTATTGTACCATGGTATACACCAGTAATGCTCCGAAATTGGAAGCATAGTGTCTATGGTATACACACCGGTAATGATCCAGGACTGGAAGAGTAGTGTGCCATGGTAAACACACCGGTAATGCTCCAAAAGTAGAAGCGTAGTGTGCCATGGTATACACACGGGTAACGCTCCGGAAGTGGAAGTATAGTGTGCTATGGTATACACACGGGTAATGCTCCAGAAGTAAAAGCCTAGTGTGCCATGGTATACATAGTGGTAATGCTCCGGAATTGGAAGCGTAGTGTCCATGGTATACACACCAGTAATGCTCCGGAAGTGGAAGCGTAGTGTGCCATGGTATACACACGGTAATGCTCGGGAAGTGGAAGCTTCGTGTCCATGGTATAAACATGGGTATGGCTCCGGCAGTAAAAGCCTAGTGTGCCATGGTATACGCACCGGTAATGCTCCGGAGGTGGAAGCGTAGTGTGCCATGGTATACACACCGGTAATGCTCCGGAATTGAAAGCATAGTGTCCATGGTATACACACCGGTAATGCTCCAAAAGTAGAAGCGTAGTGTGCCATGGTATACACACCGGTAATGGTCCAGAAGTGGAAGCATAGTGTGCCATGGTAAACACACCGGTATTGCTCCGGACGTGAGGCATTTTTAGTAATTGGAAGTGGAAGCGTAGTGTGCTATGGTAAACACACCGGTAATGCTCCAAAAGTAGAAGCGTAGTGTGCCATGGTATACACACCGGTAATGCTCCAGAAGTGGAAGCGTAGTGTGCCATAGTAAACACACCGGTAATACTCAGGAAGTAAAAGCCTATTGTACAATGGTATACACCGGTAATGCTCCGGAATTGGAAGCATAGTGTCCATGGTATACACACCGGTAATGCTACGGAACTGGAAGGGTAGTGTGGCATGGTAAACACACCGATATTGCTCCAGAAGTGAGGCATTTTTAGTAATCGGAAGTGGAAGCGTAGTGTGCTATGGTAAACACACTGATAATGCTCCAAAAGTAGAAGCGTAGTGTGCCATGGTATACACACCTGTAATGCTCCAGAAGTGGAAGCGTAGTGTGCCATGGTATACACATGGGTAATGCTCCGGCAGTAAAAGCCTAGTGTGCCATGGTATACGCACCGGTAATGCTCCGGAAGTAGAAGCGTAGTGTGCCACGGTATACACACCGGTAATGCTCCAGAATTTGAAAGCATAGTGTCCATGGTATACACACCGGTAATGCTCCAAAAGTAGAAGCGTAGTGTGCCATGGTATACACACCGGTAATGCTCCAGAAGTGGAAGCATAGTGTGCCATGGTATACACACCGGTAATGCTCCGGAAGTAAAAGCCTAGTGTACCATGGTATACACCGGTAATGCTCCGGAATAGGAAGCATAGTGTGCCATGGTAAACACACCGGTAATACTCCAGAAGTAAAAGCCTAGTGTGCCATGGTATAAACCGGTAATGCTCCGGAAGTGGAAGCGTAGTGTGCCATGGTAAACACACCGGTAATGCTCAAAAGTTGAAGCATAGTGTGCCATGGTATACATACCGGTAATGCTCCAGAAGTGGAAGCGTGGTGTGCCATGGTATACACACCGGTAGTACTCCGGAATTAAAAGTCTAGTGTACCATGGTATACACTGGTAATGCTCTGGAATTGGAAGCATAGTGTCCATGGTATACACACCGGTAATGCTCCGGAAGAGGAAGCGTAGTATGCCATGGTATACACACCGGTAATGCTCCGGAACTGGAAGCGTAGTGTGCCATGGTAAACACACCAGTAATGCTCTGGAAGTGGAGCATTTCCAGTAATCGGAAGTGGAAGCGTAGTGTGCTATGGTATGCACACCGGTAATGCTTCAGAAGCATAGTGTGCCATGGTAAACACACCGGTAATGCTCCGGAAGTGGAACCGTAATGTGCCATGATAAACAATGGTAATGCTCCAAAAATGGAAATGTAGTGTGCCATGGTAAACATACCGTTAATGTTCCAGAAGTGGAAGCGTATTAGCCATGGTATACACACCGGTAATGCTCCGGAAGTGGAAGCCTAGTGTGCCATGGTATACACATGGGTAATGCTCCGGAAGTGGAAGCGTAGTGTGCCATGGTATACACACGGAAATGCTCCAAAAGTAGAAGCGTAGTGTGCCATGGTATACACACGGGTAATGCTCCGGAAGTGGAAGCGTAGTGTGCCATGGTATGCACACCGGTAATGCTCCGGAAGTGGAAGCGTCGTGTCCATGGTATACACATGGGTAATGCTCTGCTCCGGCAGTAAAAGCCTAGTGTGCCATGGTATACGCACCGGTAATGCTCTGGACGTGGAAGCATAATGTGCCATGGTATAGACACGGGTAATGCTCTGGAAGTAAATGCCTAGTGTGCCATGGTATACACACCGGTAATGCTCCAGAAGTGGAAGTGTAGTGTCCATGGTATACACACCGGTAATGCTCCAGAAGTGGAAGCGTAGTGTGCCATGGTATACACATGGGTAATGCTCTGCTCCGGCAGTAAAAGCCTAGTGTGCCATGGTATACGCACCGGTAATGCTCTGGAAGTGGAAGCGTAGTGTGCCATGGTATACACACCGGTAATGCTCCGGAATTTGAAAGCATAGTGTCCATGGTATACACACCGGTAATGGTCCAAAAGTAGAAGCGTAGTGTGCCATGGTATACACACCGGTAATGCTCCAGAAGTGGAATCATAGTGTGCCATGGTATACACACGGTAATACTCCGGAAGTAAAAGCCTAGTGTACCATGGTATACACCGGTAATGCTCCGGAATTGGAAGCATAGTGTCCATGGTATACACACCGGTAATGCTCCGGAACTGGAAGCATAGTGTGCCGTGGTAAACACACCGGTAATTCTCTGGAAGTAAAAGCCTAGTGTACCATGGTATACACCGGTAATGCTCCGGAATAGGAAGCATAGTGTGCCATGGTAAACACACCGGTAATACTCCGGAAGTAAAAGCCTAGTGTGCCATGGTATAAACCGGTAATGCTCCGGAAGTGGAAGCGTAGTGTGCCATGGTAAACACACCGGTAATGCTCAAAAGTTGAAGCGTAGTGTGCCATGGTATACATACCGGTAATGCTCCAGAAGTGGAGCGTGGTGTGCCATGGTATACACACCGGTAGTACTCCGGAATTAAAAGTCTAGTGTACCATGGTATACACTGGTAATGCTCTGGAATTGGAAGCATAGTGTCCATGGTATACACACTGGTAATGCTCCGGAAGAGGAAGCGTAGTATGCCATGGTATACACACCGGTAATGCTCCGGAACTGGAAGCGTAGTGTGCCATGGTAAACACACCAGTAATGCTCTGGAAGTGGAGCATTTCCAGTAATCGGAAGTGGAAGCGTAGTGTGCTATGGTATGCACACCGGTAATGCTTCAGAAGCATAGTGTGCCATGTTAAACACACCGGTAATGCTCCGGAAGTGTAACCGTAATGTGCCATGATAAACACAATGGTAATGCTCCAAAAATGGAAATGTAGTGTGCCATGGTAAACATACCGGTTATGTTCCGGAAGTGGAAGCGTAATAGCCATGGTATACACACCGATAATGCTCCGGAAGTGGAAGCCTAGTGTGCCATGGTATACACACGGGTAATGCTCCGGAAGTGGAAGCATAGTGTGCCATGGTATACACACGGGAAATGCTCCAAAAGTAGAAGCGTAGTGTGCCATGGTATACACATGGGTAATGTTCCGGAAGTGGAAGCGTAGTGTGCCATGGTAAACACACCGGTAATGCTCAGGAAGTTGAAGCGTAGTGTGCCATGGTATACATACCGGTAATGCTCCGGAAGTGGAAGCGTAGTGTGCCATGGTATACACACCGGTAGTACTCCGGATTTAAAAGTCTAGTGTACCATGGTATACACTGGTAATGCTCCGGAATTGGAAGCATAGTGTCCATGGTATACACACCGGTAATGCTCAGGAAGTGGAAGCGTAGTATGCCATGGTATACACACCGGAAATGCTCCGGAACTGGAAGCATAGTGCGCCATGGTAAACACACCGGTAATGCTCTGGAAGTGAGGCATTTCCAGTAATCGGAAGTAGAAGCATAGTGTGCTATGGTATGCACACCGGTAATGCTTCAGAAGCATAGTGTGCCATGGTAAACACACCGCTAATGCTCCAGAAGTGGAACCGTAATGTGCCATGATAAACACAATGGTAATCCCCAAAAATGGAAATGTAGTGTGCCAAGGTAAACACAGCAGCAATGCTCCGGAAGTGGAAGCGTAGTGTGCCATGGTATACACACCGGTAATGCTCTGGAAGTGGAAGCCTAGTGTGCCAAGGTATACACATGGGTAATGCTCCGGAAGTGGAGGCGTAGTGTGCCATGGTATACACACGGGTAATGCTGCGGAAGTGGAAGCGTAGTGTGCCATGGTATACACAGTGGTAATGCTCCAGAAGTAGAAGCGTAGTGTCCATGGTATACAGACCGGTAATGCTCCGGAAGTGGAAGCGTAGTGTGCCATGGTATACACACCGGTAATGCTCCGGAAGTGGAAAGATCGTGTCCATGGTATACACACGGGTAATGCTCCGGCAGTAAAAGCTTAGTGTGCCATGGTATACGCACCGGTAATGCTCCGGAAGTGGAAGCGTAGTGTGCCATGGTATACACACCGGTAATGCTCAGGAAGTGGAGCGCAGGGTCCATGGTATACACACGGGTAATGCTCTGGAAGTAAATGCATAGTGTGCCATGGTATACACACCGGTAATGCTCCGGTAGTGGAAGCGTAGTGTCCATGGTATACACACCGGTAATGCTCCGGAAGTGGAAGCGTAGTGTGCCATGGTATACACACCGGTAATACTCAGGAAGTAAAAGCCTATTGTACCATGGTATACACCAGTAATTCTCCGGAATTGGAAGCATAGTGTCCATGGTATACACACCGGTAATGCTCCAGGAACTGGAAGAGTAGTGTGCCATGGTAAACACACCGGTAATGCTCCAAAAGTAGAAGCGTAGTGTGCCATGGTATACACACGGGTAACGCTCCGGAAGTGGAAGTATAGTGTGCTATGGTATACACACGGGTAATGCTCCAGAAGTAAAAGCCTAGTGTGCCATGGTATACATAGTGGTAATGCTCCGGAAGTGGAAGCGTAGTGTCCATGGTATACACACCAGTAATGCTCCGGAAGTGGAAGCGTAGTGTGCCATGGTATACACACCGGTAATGCTCGGGAAGTGGAAGCTTCGTGTCCATGGTATAAACATGGGTAATGGCTCCGGCAGTAAAAGCCTAGTGTGCCATGGTATACGCACCGGTAATGCTCCGGAGGTGGAAGCGTAGTGTGCCATGGTATACACACCGGTAATGCTCCGGAATTGAAAGCATAGTGTCCATGGTATACACACCGGTAATGCTCCGAAAGTAGAAGCGTAGTGTGCCATGGTATACACACCGGTAATGGTCCAGAAGTGGAAGCATAGTGTGCCATGGTAAACACACCGGTATTGCTCCGGACGTGAGGCATTTTAGTAATCGGAAGTGGAAGCGTAGTGTGCCATGGTAAACACACCGGTAATGCTCCAAAAGTAGAAGCGTAGTGTGCCATGGTATACACACCGGTAATGCTCCAGAAGTGGAAGCGTAGTGTGCCATAGTAAACACACCGGTAATACTCAGGAAGTAAAAGCCTATTGTACAATGGTATACACCGGTAATGCTCCGGAATTGGAAGCATAGTGTCCATGGTATACACACCGGTAATGCTCCGGAACTGGAAGGATAGTGTGGCATGGTAAACACACCGATATTGCTCCAGAAGTGAGGCATTTTTAGTAATCGGAAGTGGAAGCGTAGTGTGCTATGGTAAACACACTGATAATGCTCCAAAAGTAGAAGCGTAGTGTGCCATGGTATACACACCTGTAATGCTCCAGAAGTGGAAGCGTAGTGTGCCATGGTATACACATGGGTAATGCTCCGGCAGTAAAAGCCTAGTGTGCCATGGTATACGCACCGGTAATGCTCCGGAAGTAGAAGCGTAGTGTGCCACGGTATACACACCGGTAATGCTCCAGAATTTGAAAGCATAGTGTCCATGGTATACACACCGGTAATGCTCCAAAAGTAGAAGCGTAGTGTGCCATGGTATACACACCGGTAATGCTCCAGAAGTGGAAGCATAGTGTGCCATGGTATACACACCGGTAATGCTCCGGAAGTAAAAGCCTAGTGTACCATGGTATACACCGGTAATGCTCCGGAATAGGAAGCATAGTGTGCCATGGTAAACACACCGGTAATACTCCAGAAGTAAAAGCCTAGTGTGCCATGGTATAAACCGGTAATGCTCCGGAAGTGGAAGCGTAGTGTGCCATGGTAAACACACCGGTAATGCTCAAAAGTTGAAGCATAGTGTGCCATGGTATACATACCGGTAATGCTCCAGAAGTGGAAGCGTGGTGTGCCATGGTATACACACCGGTAGTACTCCGGAATTAAAGGCTAGTGTACCATGGTATACACTGGTAATGCTCTGGAATTGGAAGCATAGTGTCCATGGTATACACACCGGTAATGCTCCGGAAGAGGAAGCGTAGTATGCCATGGTATACACACCGTAATGCTCCGGAACTGGAAGCGTAGTGTGCCATGGTAAACACACCAGTAATGCTCTGGAAGTGGAGCATTTCCAGTAATCGGAAGTGGAAGCGTAGTGTGCTATGGTATGCACACCGGTAATGCTTCAGAAGCATAGTGTGCCATGGTAAACACACCGGTAATGCTCCGGAAGTGGAACCGTAATGTGCCATGATAAACACATGGTAATGCTCCAAAAATGGAAATGTAGTGTGCCATGGTAAACATACTGTTAATGTTCCGGAAGTGGAAGCGTATTAGCCATGGTATACACACCGGTAATGCTCCGGAAGTGGAAGCCTAGTGTGCCATGGTATACACATGGGTAATGCTCCGGAAGTGGAAGCGTAGTGTGCCATGGTATACACACTGGTAAATGCTCCAAAAGTAGAAGCGTAGTGTGCCATGGTATACACACGGGTAATGCTCCGGAAGTGGAAGCGTAGTGTGCCATGGTATACACACCGGTAATGCTCCGGAAGTGGAAGCGTCGTGTCCATGGTATACACATGGGTAATGCTCTGCAACTGGTAAAGCCTAGTGTGCCATGGTATACGCACCGGTAATGCTCTGGACGTGGAAGCATAATGTGCCATGGTATAGACACGGGTAATGCTCTGGAAGTAAATGCCTAGTGTGCCATGGTATACACACCGGTAATGCTCCAGAAGTGGAAGCGTAGTGTCCATGGTATACACACCGGTAATGCTCCAGAAGTGGAAGCGTAGTGTGCCATGGTATACACATGGGTAATGCTCTGCTCCGGCAGTAAAGCCTAGTGTGCCATGGTATACGCACCGGTAATGCTCCGGAAGTGGAAGCGTAGTGTGCCATGGTATACACACCGGTAATGCTCCGGAATTTGAAAGCATAGTGTCCATGGTATACACACCGGTAATGCTCCAAAAGTAGAAGCGTAGTGTGCCATGGTATACACACCGGTAATGCTCCAGAAGTGGAAGCATAGTGTGCCATGGTATACACACCGGTAATACTCCGGAAGTAAAAGCCTAGTGTACCATGGTATACACCGGTAATGCTCCGGAATTGGAAGCATAGTGTCCATGGTATACACACCGGTAATGCTCCGGAACTGGAAGCATAGTGTGCCATGGTAAACACACCGGTAATTCTCTGGAAGTAAAAGCCTAGTGTACCATGGTATACACCGGTAATGCTCCGGAATAGGAAGCATAGTGTGCCATGGTAAACACACCGGTAATACTCCGGAAGTAAAAGCCTAGTGTGCCATGGTATAACACCGGTAATGCTCCGGAAGTGGAAGCGTAGTGTGCCATGGTAAACACACCGGTAATGCTCAAAAGTTGAAGCGTAGTGTGCCATGGTATACATACCGGTAATGCTCCAGAAGTGGAAGCGTGGTGTGCCATGGTATACACACCGGTAGTACTCCGGAATTAAAAGTCTAGTGTACCATGGTATACACTGGTAATGCTCTGGAATTGGAAGCATAGTGTCCATGGTATACACACTGGTAATGCTCCGGAAGAGGAAGCGTAGTATGCCATGGTATACACACCGGTAATGCTCCGGAACTGGAAGCGTAGTGTGCCATGGTAAACACACCAGTAATGCTCTGGAAGTGGAGCATTTCCAGTAATCGGAAGTGGAAGCGTAGTGTGCTATGGTATGCACACCGGTAATGCTTCAGAAGCATAGTGTGCCATGTTAAACACACCGGTAATGCTCCGGAAGTGGAACCGTAATGTGCCATGATAAACACAATGGTAATGCTCCAAAAATGGAAATGTAGTGTGCCATGGTAAACATACCGGTTATGTTCCGGAAGTGGAAGCATAATAGCCATGGTATACACACCGATAATGCTCCGGAAGTGGAAGCCTAGTGTGCCATGGTATACACAGTGGTAATGCTCCGGAAGTGGAAGCCTAGTGTGCCATGGTATACACACGGGTAATGCTCCGGAAGTGGAAGCATAGTGTGCCATGGTATACACACGGGAAATGCTCCAAAAGTAGAAGCGTAGTGTGCCATGGTATACACACGGGTAATGCTCCGGAAGTGGAAGCGTAGTGTGCCATGGTATGCACACCGGTAATGCTCCGGAAGTGGAAGCGTCGTGTGCCATGGTATACTCACGGGTAATGCTCTGGAAGTAAATGCATAGTGTGCCATGGTATACACACCGGTAATGCTCCGGAAGTGGAAGCGTAGTGTCCATGGTATACACACCGGTAATGCTCCGGAAGTGGAAGCGTAGTGTGCCATGGTATACACACCAGTAATACTCAGGAAGTAAAAGCCTATTGTACCATGGTACACACCGGTAATGCTCCGGAATTGGAAGCATAGTGTCCATGGTGTACACACCTGTAATGCTCCAGGACTGGAAGAGTAGTGTGCCATGGTAAACACACCGGTAATGCTCCGAAAGTGAGGTATTTTTAGTAATCGGTAGTGGAAGCGTAGTGTGCTGTGGTAAACACACCGCTAATGCTCCAAAAGTAGAAGCGTAGTCGTGCCATGGTATGCACACGGGTAACGCTCCGGAAGTGGAAGCGTAGTGTGCTATGGTATACACATGGGTAATGCTCCAGAAGTAAAAGCCTAGTGTGCCATGGTATACACAGTGGTAATGCTCCGTGAAGTGGAAGCGTAGTGTCCATGGTATACACACCGGTAATGCTCCGGAAGTGGAAGCGTAGTGTGTCATGGTATACACACTGGTAATGCTCCGGAAGTGGAAGCGTCGTGTCCATGGTATACACATGGGTAATGCTCCGGCAGTAAAAGCCTAGTGTGCCATGGTATACGCACCGGTAATGCTCCGGAAGTGGAAGCGTAGTGTGCCATGGTATACACACCGGTAATGCTCCGGAATTTGAAAGCATAGTGTCCATGGTATACACACCGGTAATGCTCCAAAAGTAGAAGCGTAGTGTGCCATGGTATACACACTGGTAATGCTCCAGAAGTGGAAGCATAGTGTGCCATGGTATACACACCGGTAATACTCCGGAAGTAAAAGCCTAGTGTACCATGGTATACACCGGTAATGCTCCGGAATTGGAAGCATAGTGTGCCATGGTATACACACCATTAATGCTCAAGAACGTGAAGTGTAGTATCTTTGGTATTCACAGTAATACACTGACTCATTTGTAGTATGCCATGGATGAACTTACTATTCCAGTAATTCACAGAAGTGTAGTATGTCCTAATCTTTAGGACTCGTAAATGCCTTCTGTGAATACCGAAAGTCTTAAAGTTAGGATTTTCTCAGTTTAGGAGTAGTACAAGTTACTACTCTAAACTGAGAAAATCCTAACTGTAAGACTTTCGGTATTCACAGAAGGCATTTCAGGAGTTCTAAAGTTAGGACTACTAACTCTGTGAATACTCCGAGAATGAGTAAGTTCATGTACTGTGAATACTACAAATGAGTAAGTGTATTCTGTGAATACTAAAAAGTACTAGCTGTACGTGGTATAGACGTAAGTTAGTTCTGTGAATGCAGGCCATGGTGTCCATGGTATACACACCATTAATGCTCCAGAAGTGGAAGCGTAGTGTGCCATGGTATACACACCGGTAATACTCAGGAAGTAAAAGCCTATCGTACCATGGTATACACCGGTAATGCTCCAGAATTGGAATCATAGTGTCCATGGTATACACACCGGTAATGCTCCGGAACTGGAAGCATAGTGTGCCATGGTAAACACACCGATAATGCTCCGGAAGTGAGGCATTTTTAGTAATCGGAAGTGGAACCGTAGTGTGCTATGGTAAACACACCGGTAATGCTCCAAAAGTAGAAGCGTAGTGTGCCATGGTATACACACCGGTAATGCTCCAGAAGTGGAAGCGTAGTGTGCCATGGTAAACACACCGGTAATACTCTGGAAGTAAAAGCCTAGTGTACCATGGTATACACCGGTAATGCTCCGGAATAGGAAGCATAGTGTGCCATGGTAAACACATCGGTAATACTCCAGAAGTAAAAGCCTAGTGTGCCATGGTATAAACCGGTAATGCTCCGGAAGTGGAAGCGTAGTGTGCCATGGTAAACACACCAGTAATGCTCAAAACTTGAAGCGTAGTGTGCCATGGTATACACACCGGTAGTACTCCGGAATTAAAAGTCTAGTGTACCATGGTATACACTGGTAATGCTCCGGAATTGGAAGCATAGTGTCCATGGTATACACACCGGTAATGCTCCGGAAGTGGAAGCGTAGTATGCCATGGTATACACACACGTAATGCTCCGGAACTGGAAGCGTAGTGTGCCATCGTAAACACACCAGTAATGCTCTGGAAGTGGAGCATTTCCAGTAATCGGAAGTGGAAGCGTAGTGTGCTATGGTATGCACACTGGTAATGCTTCAGAAGCATAGTGTGCTATGGTAAACACACCGGTAATGCTCCGGAAGTGGAACCGTAATGTGCCATGATAAACACAATGGTAATGCTCCAAAAATGGAAATGTAGTGTGCCATGGTAAACACACCGGTAATGTTCCGGAAGTGGAAGCATAATGGCCATGGTATACACACCGGTAATGCTCCGGAAGTGGAAGCCTAGTGTGCCATGGTATACACACGGGTAATGCTCCGGAAGTGGAAGCGTAGTGTGCCATGGTATACACAATGGTAATGCTCCAAAAATGGAACTGTAGTGTGCCATGGTATACACACCGGTAATGCTCCGGACGTGGAAGCATAATGTGCCATGGTATACACACGGGTAATGCTCTGGAAGTATATGCCTAGTGTGCCATGGTATACACACTGGTAATGCTCCGGAATTGGAAGCGTACTGTCCATGGTATACACACCGGTAATGCTCCGGGAGTGGAAGCGTAGTGTGCTATGGTATACACACCAGTAATACTCAGGAAGTTAAAGCCTATTGTACCATGGTATACAACGGTAATGCTCTGGAATTGGAAGCATAGTGTCCATGGTATACACACCGGTAATGCTCCAGAACTGGAAGCGTAGTGTGCCATGGTAAACACACCGATAATGCTCCGGAAGTGAGGCATTTTTAGTAATCGGAAGTGGAAGTGTAGTGTGCTATGGTAAACACACCGATAATGCTCCAAAAGTAGAAGTATAGTGTGCCATGGTCTACACACCGGTAATGCTCCAGAAGTGGAAGCGTAGTGTGCCATGGTAAACACACCGGTAATACTCTGGAAGTAAAGCCTAGTGTACCATGGTATACACCGGTAATGCTCCGGAAGTGGAAGCGTAGTGTGCCATGGTAAACACACCGGTAATGCTCAAAAGTTGAAGCGTAGTGTGCCATGGTATACATACCGGTAATGCTCCAGAAGTGGAAGCGTAGTGTGCCATGGTATACACACCGGTAGTACTCAGGAATTAAAAGTCTAGTGTACCATGGTATACACTGGTAATGCTCCGGAAGTGGAAGCGTAGTATGCCATGGTATACACACCCGTAATGCTCCGGAACTGGCAGCGTAGTGTGCCATGGTAAACACACCAGTAATGCTCTGGAAGTGTAGCATTTCCAGTAATCGGAAGTGGAAGCGTAGTGTGCTGTGGTAAACACACCGGTAATGCTCCGGAAGTGGAACCGTAATGTGCCATGATAAACACAGTGGTAATGCTCCAAAAATGGAAATGTAGTGTGCCATGGTAAACACACCGGTAATGCTCCGGAAGTGGAAGTGTAGTGTCCATGGTATACACACTGGTAATGCTCCGGAAGTGGAAGCGTTGTGTCCATGGTATACTCACGGGTAATGCTCCGGAAGTAAATGCATAGTGTGCCATGGTATACACACCGGTAATGCTCTGGACGTGGAAGCATAATGTGCCATGGTATAGACACGGGTAATGCTCTGGAAGTAAATGCCTAGTGTGCCATGGTATACACACCAGTAATGCTCCGGAAGTGGAAGTGTAGTGTTCATGGTATACACACCGGTAATGCTCCAGAAGTGGAAGCGTAGTGTGCCATGGTATACACATGGGTAATGCTCCGGCAGTAAAAGCCTAGTGTGCCATGGTATACGCACCGGTAATGCTCCGGAAGTGGAAGCGTAATGTGCCATGGTATACACACCGGTAATGCTCCGGAATTTTAAAGCATAGTGTCCATGGTATACACACCGGTAATGCTTCAAAAGTAGAAGCGTAGTGTGCCATGGTATACCCACCGGTAATGCTCCAGAAGTGGAAGCATAGTGTGCCATGGTATACACACCGGTAATACTCCAGAAGTAAAAGCCTAGTGTACCATGGTATACACCGGTAATGCGCCGGAATTGGAAGCATAGTGTCCATGGTATACACACCGGTAATGCTCCGGAACTGGAAGCATAGTGTGCCATGGTAAACACACCGGTAATACTCTGGAAGTAAAAGCCTAGTGTACCATGGTATACACCGGTAATGCTCCGGAATAGGAAGCATAGTGTGCCATGGTAAACACACCTGTAATACTCCCGAAGTAAAAGCCTAGTGTGCCATGGTATAAACTGGTAATGCTCCGGAAGTGGAAGCGTAGTGTGCCATGGTAAACACACCGGTAATGCTCAAAAGTTGAAGCGTAGTGTGCCATGGTATACATACCGGTAATGCTCCAGAAGTGGAAGCGTGGTGTGCCATGGTATACACACCGGTAGTACTCAGGAATTAAAAGTCTAGTGTACCATGGTATACACTGGTAATGCTCTGGAATTGGAAGCATAGTGTCCATGGTATACACACCGGTAATGCTCCGGAAGAGGAAGCGTAGTATGACATGGTATACACACCGGTAATGCTCCGGAACTGGAAGCATAGTGTGCCATGGTAAACACACCAGTAATGCTCTGGAAGTGGAGCATTTCCAGTAATCGGAAGTGGAAGCGTAGTGTGCTATGGTATGCACACCGGTAATGCTTCAGAAGCATAGTGTGCCATGGTAAACACACCAGTAATGCTCCGGAAGTGGAACCGTAATAGCCATGGTATACACACCGGTAATGCTCCGGAAGTGGAAGCCTAGTGTGCCATGGTATACACACGGGTAATGCTCCAGAAGTGGAAGCGAAGTGTGCCATGGTATACACATGGGAAATGCTCCAAAAGTAGAAGCGTAGTGTGCCATGGTATACACACGGGTAATGCTCCGGAAGTGGAAGCGTAGTGTGCCATGGTATGCACACCGGTAATGCTCCGGAAGTGGAAGCATCGTGTCCATGGTATACTCACGGGTAATGCTCCGGAAGTAAATGCATAGTGTGCTATGGTATACACACCGGTAATGCTCCGAAAGTGGAAGCGTAGTGTCCATGGTATACACACCGGTAATGCTCTGGAAGTGGAAACGTAGTGTGCCATGGTATACACACCAGTGATACTCAGGAAGTAAAAGCCTATTGTACCATGGTACACACCGGTAATGCTCTGAAATTGGAAGCATAGTGTCCATGGTGTACACACCTGTAATGCTCCAGGACTGGAAGAGTAGTGTGCCATGGTAAACACACCGGTAATGCTCCGAAAGTGAGGTATTTTTAGTAATCGGAAGTGGAAGCGTAGTGTGCTGTGGTAAACACACCGCTAATGCTCCCAAAGTAGAAGCGTAGTGTGCCATGGTATACACACGGGTAACGCTCCGGAAGTGGAAGCGTAGTGTGCTATGGTATACACATGGGTAATGCTCCTGAAGTAAAAGCCTAGTGTGCCATGGTATACACAGTGGTAATGCTCCATAAGTGGAAGCGTAGTGTCCATGGTATACACACCGGTAATGCTCCGGAAGTGGAAGCGTACTGTGTCATGGTATACACACTGGTAATGCTCCGGAAGTGGAAGCGTCGTGTCCATGGTATACACATGGGTAATGCTCCAGCAGTAAAAGCCTAGTGTGCCATGGTATACGCACCGGTAATGCTCCGGAAGTGGAAGCGTAGTGTGCGTGGTATACACACCGGTAATGCTCCGGAATTTGAAAGCATAGTGTCCATGGTATACACACCGGTAATGCTCCAAAAGTAGAAACGTAGTGTGCCATGGTATACACACCGGAAATGCTCCAGAAGTGGAAGCATAGAGTGCCATGGTATACACACCGGTAATACTCCGGAAGTAAAAGCCTAGTGTACCATGGTATACACCGGTAATTCTCCGGAATTGGAAGCATAGTGTCCATGGTATACACACCGTTAATGCTCCGGAAGTGGAAGCGTAGTGTCCATGGTATACACACCGGTAATGCTCCAGAAGTGGAAGCGTAGTGTGCCATGGTATACACACCGGTAATACTCAGGAAGTAAAAGCCTATTGTACCATGGTATACACCGGTAATGCTCCGGAATTGGAAGCATAGTGTCCATGGTATACACACCGGTAATGCTCCGGAATTGGAAGCATAGTGTCCATGGTATACACACCGGTAATGCTCCGGAACTGGAAGCGTAGTGTGCCATGGTAAACACACCGATAATGCTCCCGAAGTGAGGCATTTTTAGTAATCGAAAGTGGAAGCGTAGTGTGCTATGGTAAACACACCGGTAATGCTCCAAAAATAGAAGCGTCGTGTGCCATGGTATACACACCGGTAATGCTCCAGAAGTGGAAGCATAGGGTGCCATGGTAAACACACCAGTAATACTCTGGAAGTAAAAGCCTAGTGTACCATGGTATACACCGGTAATGCTCCGGAATAGGAAGCATAGTGTGCCATGGTAAACACACCGATAATACTCCGGAAGTAAAAGCCTAGTATGCCATGGTATAAACCGGTAATGCTCCGGAAGTGGAAGCGTAGTGTGCCATGGTATACATACCAGTAATGCTCCAGAAGTGGAAGTGTAGTGTGCCATGGTATACACACCGGTAATGCTCCGGAACTGGAAGCGCAGTGTCCATGGTATACACACGGGTAATGCTCCGGAAGTAAATGCATAGTGTGCCATGGTATACACACCGGTAATGCTCCGGAAGTGGAAGCGTAGTGTCCATGGTATACACACCGGTAAGGCTCCGGAAGTGGAAGCGTAGTGTGCCATGGTATACATTCCGGTAATACTCAGGACGTAAAAGCCTATTGTACCATGGTATACACCGGTAATGCTCCGGAAGTGGAAGCATAGTGTCTATGGTATACACACCGGTAATGCTCCAGGACTGGAAGAGTAGTGTGCCATGGTCAACACACCGGTATTGCTCCAAAAGTAGAAGCGTAGTGTGCCATGGTATACACACGGGTAACGCTCCGGAAGTGTAGTGTGCTATGGTATACACAGTGGTAATGCTCCAGAAGTAAAAGCCTAGTGTGCCATGGTATACACAGTGGTAATGCTCCGAAAGTGGAAGCGTAGTGTCCATGGTATACACACCGGTAATGCTCCGGACGTGGAAGCGTAGTGTGCCATGGTATACAAACCGGTAATGCTCCGGAAGTGGAAGCGTCGTGTCCATGGTATAAACATGGGTATTGCTCTGGCAGTAAAACCCTAGTGTGCCATGGTATACACACCGGTAATGCTCCAGAAGTGGAAGCGTAGTGTGCCATGGTAAACACACCGGTAATACTCAGGAAGTAAAAGCCTATTGTACAATGGTATACACCGGTAATGCTCCGGAATTGGAAGCATAGTGTCCATGGTATACACACCGGTAATGCTCACGGAACTGGAAGGGTAGTGTGGCATGGTAAACACACCGATATTGCTCCAGAAGTGAGGCATTTTTAGTAATCGGAAGTGGAAGCGTAGTGTGCTATGGTAAACACACTGATAATGCTCCAAAAGTAGAAGCGTAGTGTGCCATGGTATACACACCGGTAATGCTCCAGAAGTGGAAGCGTAGTGTGCCATGGTATACACATGGGTAATGCTCCGGCAGTAAAAGCCTAGTGTGCCATGGTATACGCACCGGTAATGCTCCGGAAGTAGAAGCGTAGTGTGCCACGGTATACACACCGGTAATGCTCCAGAATTTGAAAGCATAGTGTCCATGGTATACACACCGGTAATGCTCCAAAAGTAGAAGCGTAGTGTGCCATGGTATACACACCGGTAATGCTCCAGAAGTGGAAGCATAGTGTGCCATGGTATACACACCGGTAATGCTCCGGAAGTAAAAGCCTAGTGTACCATGGTATACACCGGTAATGCTCCGGAATAGGAAGCATAGTGTGCCATGGTAAACACACCGGTAATACTCCAGAAGTAAAAGCCTAGTGTGCCATGTTGTAAACCGGTAATGCTCCGGAAGTGGAAGCGTAGTGTGCCATGGTAAACACACCGGTAATGCTCAAAAGTTGAAGCATAGTGTGCCACGGTATACATACCGGTAATGCTCCAGAAGTGGAAGCGTGGTGTGCCATGGTATACACACCGGTAGTACTCCGGAATTAAAAGTCTAGTGTACCATGGTATACACTGGTAATGCTCTGGAATGGGAAGCATAGTGTCCATGGTATACACACCGGTAATGCTCCGGAAGAGGAAGCGTAGTATGCCATGGTATACACACCGGTAATGCTCCAGAACTGGAAGCGTAGTGTGCCATGGTAAACACACCAGTAATGCTCTGGAAGTGGAGCATTTCCAGTAATCGGTAGTGGAAGCGTAGTGTCCTATGGTATGCACACCGGTAATGCTTCAGAAGCATAGTGTGCCATGGTAAACACACCGGTAATGCTCCGGAAGTGGAACCATAATGTGCCATGATAAACAATGGTAATGCTCCAAAAATGGAAATGTAGTGTGCCATGGTAAACATACCGTTAATGTTCCGGAAGTGGAAGCGTATTAGCCATGGTATACACACCGGTAATGCTCCGGAAGTGGAAGCCTAGTGTGCCATGGTATACACATGGGTAATGCTCCGGAAGTGGAAGCGTAGTGTGCCATGGTATACACACGGGAAATGCTCCAAAAGTAGAAGCGTAGTGTGCCATGGTATACACAAGGGTAATGCTCCGGAAGTAGAAGCGTAGTGTGCCATGGTATGCACACCGGTAATGCTCCGGTAGTGGAAGCGTCGTGTCCATGGTATACTCATGGGTAATGCTCCGGAAGTAAATGCATAGTGTGCCATGGTATACACACCGGTAATGCTCCGGAAGTGGAAGCGTAGTGTCCATGGTATACACACCGGTAATGCTCCGGAAGTGGAAGCGTAGTGTGCCATGGTATACACACCAGTAATACTCAGGAAGTAAAAGCCTATTGTACCATGGTACACACCGGTAATGCTCCGAAATTGGAAGCATAGTGTCCATGGTGTACACACCTGTAATGCTCCAGGACTGGAAGAGTAGTGTGCTATGGTAAACACACCGGTAATGCTCCGAAAGTGAGGTATTTTTAGTAATCGGTAGTGGAAGCGTAGTGTGCTGTGGTAAACACACCGCTAATGCTCCAAAAGAAGAAGCGTATCGTGCCATGGTATGCACACGGGTAACGCTCCGGAAGTGGAAGCGTAGTGTGCTATGGTATACACATGGGTAATGCTCCAGAAGTAAAAGCCTAGTGTGCCATGATATACACAGTGGTAATGCTCCGTAAGTGGAAGCGTAGTGTCCATGGTATACACACCGGTAATGCTCCGGAAGTGGAAGCGTAGTGTGTTATGGTATACACACTGGTAATGCTCCGGAAGTGGAAGCGTCGTGTCCATGGTATACACATGGGTAATGCTCCGGCAGTAAAAGCCTAGTGTGCCATGGTATACGCACCGGTAATGCTCCGGAAGTGGAAGCGTAGTGTGCCATGGTATACACACCGGTAATGCTCCGGAATTTGAAAGCATAGTGTCCATGGTATACACACCGGTAATGCTCCAAAAGTAGAAGCGTAGTGTGCCATGGTATACACACTGGTAATGCTCCAGAAGTGGAAGCATAGTGTGCCATGGTATACACACCGGTAATACTCCGGAAGTAAAAGCCTGGTGTACCATGGTATACACCGGTAATGCTCCGGAATTGGAAGCATAGGGCCTGATTCACAGAACTAACTTACGTCAAAACGTAAAGTTAGTACTTTTAGTATTCACAGAATACACTTACTCATTTGGTATTCACAGAATGAACTTACTCATTTCGGTATTCACAGAAGTTAGTAGTCCTAACTTTAGGACTCCTAAATGCCTTCTGTGAATACCGAAGAAATCTTAAAGTTAGGATTTTCTCAGTTTAGGAGTAGTAAAGTTCCTAACTTTACTACTCCTAAACTGAGAAAAATTGCTAACTTTAAGACTTTCGGTATTCACAGAAGGCATTTAGGAGTCCTAAAGTTAGGACTACTAACTTCTGTGAATACCGAAATGAGTAAGTTCATTCTGTGAATACCAAAATGAGTAAGTGTATTCTGTGAATACCAAAAAGTACTAACTTTACGTTTTTGACGTAAGTTAGTTCTGTGAATCAGGCCCATGGTGTCCATGGTATACACACCATTAATGCTCCAGAAGTGGAAGCGTAGTGTGCCATGGTATACACACCGGTAATACTCAGGAAGTAAAAGCCTATTGTACCATGGTATACACCGGTAATGCTCCGGAATTGGAAGCATAGTGTCCATGGTATACACACCGGTAATGCTCCGGAACTGGAAGCATAGTGTGCCATGGTAAACACACCGATAATGGTCCGGAAGTGAGGCATTTTTAGTAATCGGAAGTGGAACCGTAGTGTGCTATGGTAAACACACCGGTAATGCTCCAAAAGTAGAAGTGTAGTGTGCCATGGTATACACACCGGTAATGCTCCAGAAGTGGAAGCGTAGTGTGCCATGGTAAACACACCGGTAATACTCTGGAAGTAAAAGCCTTGTGTACCATGGTATACACCGGTAATGCTCCGGAATAGGAAGCATAGTGTGCCATGGTAAACACATCAGTAATACTCCAGAAGTAAAAGCCTAGTGTGCCATGGTATAAACCGGTAATGCTCCGGAAGTGGAAGCGTAGTGTGCCATGGTAAACACACCAGTAATGCTCAAAAGTTGAAGCGTAGTGTGCCATGGTATACACACCGGTAGTACTCTGGAATTAAAAGTCTAGTGTACCATGGTATACACTGGTAATGCTCCGGAATTGGAAGCATAGTGTCCATGGTATACACACCGGTAATGCTCCGGAAGTGGAAGCGTAGTATGCCATGGTATACACACACGTAATGCTCCGGAACTGGAAGCATAGTGTGCCGTGGTAAACACACCGGTAATACTCTGGAAGTAAAAGCCTAGTGTACCATGGTATACACCGGTAATGCTCCGGAATAGGAAGCATAGTGTGCCATGGTAAACACACCGGTAATACTCCGGAAGTAAAAGCCTAGTGTGCCATGGTATAAACCGGTAATGCTCCGGAAGTGGAAGCGTAGTGTGCCATGGTAAACACACCGGTAATGCTCAAAAGTTGAAGCGTAGTGTGCCATGGTATACATACCGGTAATGCTCCAGAAGTGGAAGCGTGGTGTGCCATGGTATACACACCGGTAGTACTCCGGAATTAAAAGTCTAGTGTACCATGGTATACACTGGTAATGCTCTGGAATTGGAAGCATAGTGTCCATGGTATACACACCAGTAATGCTCCGGAAGAGGAAGCGTAGTATGCCATGGTATACACACCGGTAATGCTCCGGAACTGGAAGCGTAGTGTGCCATGGTAAACACACCAGTAATGCTCTGGAAGTGGAGCATTTCCAGTAATCGGAAGTGGAAGCGTAGTGTGCTATGGTATGCACACAGGTAATGCTTCAGAAGCATAGTGTGCCATGTTAAACACACCGGTAATGCTCCGGAAGTGGAACCGTAATGTGCCATGATAAACACAATGGTAATGCTCCAAAAATGGAAATGTAGTGTGCCATGGTAAACATACCGGTTATGTACCGGAAGTGGAAGCGTAATAGCCATGGTATACACACCGTAATGCTCCGGAAGTGGAAGCCTAGTGTGCCATGGTATACACACGGGTAATGCTCCGGAAGTGGAAGCATAGTGTGCCATGGTATACACACGGGAAATGCTCCAAAAGTAGAAGCGTAGTGTGCCATGGTATACACATGGGTAATGTTCCGGAAGTGGAAGCGTAGTGTGCCATGGTATGCACACCGGTAATGCTCCGGAAGTGGAAGCGTCGTGTCCATGGTATACTCACGGGTAATGCTCCGGAAGTAAATGCATAGTGTGCCATGGTATACACACCGGTAATGCTCCGGAAGTGGAAGCGTAGTGTCCATGGTATACACACCGGTAATGCTCCGGAAGTGGAAGCGTAGTGTGCCATGGTATACACACCAGTAATACTCAGGAAGTAAAAGCCTATTGTACCATGGTACACACCGGTAATGCTCCGTAATTGGAAGCATAGTGTCCATGGTGTACACACCTGTAATGCTCCAGGACTGGAAGAGTAGTGTGCCATGGTAAACACACCGTTAATGCTCCGAAAGTGAGGTATTTTTAGTAATCGGAAGTGGAGCGTAGTGTGCTGTGGTAAACACACCGCTAATGCTCCAAAAGTAGAAGCGTAGTGTGCCATGGTATACACACGGGTAACGCTCCGGAAGTGGAAGCGTAGTGTGCTATGGTATACACATGGGTAATGCTCCAGAAGTAAAAGCCTAGTGTGCCATGGTATACACAGTGGTAATGCTCCGTAAGTGGAAGCGTAGTGTCCATCGTATACACACCGGTAATGCTCCGGAAGTGGAAGCGTAGTGTGTCATGGTATACACACTGGTAATGCTCCGGAAGTGGAAGCGTTGTGTCCATGGTATACACATGGGTAATGCTCCGGCAGTAAAAGCCTAGTGTGCCATGGTATATGCACCGGTAATGCTCCAAGAGTGGAAGCGTAGTGTGCCGTGGTATACACACCGGTAATGCTCCGGAATTTGAAAGCATAGTGTCCATGGTATACACACCGGTAATGCTCCAAAAGTAGAAGCATAGTGTGCCATGGTAGTACTCCGGAATTAAAAGTCTAGTGTACCATGATATACATTGGTAGTGTAGTGTGCCATGGTATACACACCGGAAATGCTCCAGAAGTGGAAGCATAGTGTGCCATGGTAGTACTCCGGAATTAAAAGTCTAGTGTACCATGGTATACATTGGTAATGCTCCGGAATTGGAAGCATAGTGTCCATGGTATTCACACCGGTAATGCTCCAGAAGTGGAAGCGAAGTATGCCATGGTATACACACCGGTAATGCTCCTGAACTGGAAGCGTAGTGTGCCATGGTAAACACACCGGTAATGCTCTGGAAGTGGAGCATTTCCAGTAATCGGAAGTGGAAGCATAGTGTGCTATGGTATGCACACCGGTAATGCTTCAGAAGCATAGTATGCCATGGTAATCACACCGGTAATGCTCCGGAACTGGAAGCGTAATAGCCATGGTATACACACCGGTAATGCTCCGGAAGTGGAAGCCTAGTGTGCCATGGTATACACACGGGTAATGCTCCGGAAGTGAAAGCGTAGTGTGCTATGGTATACACACGGGTAATGCTCCAGAAGTAAAAGCCTAGTGTGCCATGGTATACACAGTGGTAATGTTCCGGAAGTGGAAGCGTAGTGTGCCATGGTGTACACACCGGTAATGCTCCGGAAGTGGAAACGTCGTGTCCATGGTATACACATGGGTCATGCTCCGGCAGTAAAAGCCTAGTGTGCCATGGTATATGCACCGGTAATGCTCCGGAAGTGGAAGCGTAGTGTGCCATGGTATACACACCGGTAATGCTCCGGAATTGGAAGCACAGTGTCCATGGTATACACACCGGTAATTCACCAGAAGTGGAAGCATAGTGTGCCATGGTATAGATACGGGTAATGCTCTGGAAGTAAATGCCTAGTGTGCCTTGGTATACACACCGGTAATGCTCCGGAAGTGGAAGTGTAGTATGCCATGGTATACACCCCGGTAATGCTCCGGAAGTGGAAGCATAGTGTGCCATGGTATACACACCAGTAATGCTCCGGAAGTAAATGCCTAGTGTGCCTTGGTATACACACCGGTAATGTTCCGGAATTAGAAGCATAGTGTCCATGGTATACACACCGGTAATGCTCCGGAAGTGGAAGCGAAGTGTGCTATGGTATACACACCGGTAATGCTCCGGAAGTGGAAGCGTAGTGTGCCATGGTATAAACACCAGTAATACTCTGGAAGTAAAAGCCTAGTGTACCATGGTATACACCGGTAATGCTCCAGAACTGGAAGCGTAGTGTGCCAAGGTAAACACACCGGTAATGCTCCGGTAGTGGAGCATTTTCAGTAATCGGAATTGGAAGCGTAGTGTAATATGGTATGCACACAGATAATGCTTTGGAAGCATAGTGTGCCATGGTAAACACACCGGTAATACTCCGTAAGAAAAAGCCTAGTGTGCCATGGTATACACTGATAATGCTCCGGAAGTGGAAGCGTAGTGTGCCATGGTATACATACCGGTAATGCTGTGGAAGTGGAAGCGTAGTGTGCTATGGTAAACACACGGGTAATGCTCCAGATGTAAAAGCCTAGTGTGCCATGGTATACACAGTGGTAATGTTCCGGAAGTGGAAGCGTAGTGTCCATGGTATACACACCGGTAATGCTCCGGAAGTGGAAGCGTAGTGTGGCATGGTATACACACTGGTAATGCTCCGGAAGTGGAAACATTGTGTCCATGGTATACACATGGGTAATGCTCCGGCAGTAAAAGCCTAGTGTGCCATGGTATACGCACCGGTAATGCTCCGGAAGTGGAAGCGTAGTGTGCCATGGTATACACACCGGTAATGCTCCGGAATTGGAAGCACAGTGTCCATGGTATACACACCGGTAATGTTCCAGAAGTGGAAGCATAGTGTGCCATGGTATACACACCGGTAATACTTCGGAAGTAAATGCCTAGTGTGCCTTGGTATACACACCGGTAATGTTCCGGAATTGGAAGCATTGTGTCCATGGTATACACACCGGTAATGCTCCGGAAGTGGAAGCATAGTGTGCTATGGTATACACACCGGTAATGCTCCGGAAGTGGAAGCGTAGTGTGCCATAGTATAAACACCAGTAGTACTCCGGAAGTAAAAGCCTAGTGTACCATGGTATACACCGGTAATGCTCCGGAACTGGAAGTGTAGTGTGCCAAGGTAAACACACTGGTAATGCTCCGGAAGTGGAGCATTTTCAGTAATCGGAAGTGGAAGCGTAGTGTGCTATGGTATGCACACCGATAATGCTTTGGATGCATAGTGCGCCATGGTAAACACACCGGTAATACTCCCTAAGAAAAAGCCTAGTGTGCCATGGTATACACCGGTAATGCTACAAAAGTAGAAGCGTAGTGTGCCATGGTATGCACACTGGTAATGCTCCGGAACTGGAAGTATAGTGTGCCATGATATAGACACGGGTAATGCTCCGGAAGTAAATGCATAGTGTGCCATGGTATACACACCGGTAATGCTCCGGAAGTGGAAGCATAGTGTCCATGGTATACACACCGGTAATGCTCCGGAAGTAAAAGCCTATTATACCATGGTATACACCGGTAATGCTCCGAAATTGGAGGCATGGTGTCCATGGTATACACACTGGTAATGCTCCGGAACTGGAAGTGTAGTGTGTCATGGTAAACACACTGGTAATGCTCCGGAAGTGAGGCATTTTTAGTAATCGGAAGTGGAAGCGTAGTGTGCTATGGTAAACACACCGGTAATGCTCCAAAAGTAGAAGTGTAGTGTGCCATGGTATACACACGGGTAATGCTCCGGAAGTGGAAGCGTAGTGTGCTATGGTATACACACGGGTAATGCTCCAGAAGAAAAAGCCTAGTGTGCCATGGTATACATAGTGGTAATGCTCCGGAAGTGGAAGCGTAGTGTCCATGGTATACACACCGGTAATGCTCCGTAAGTGGAAGCGTAGTGTGCCATGGTATACACACCGGTAATGCTCCGGAGGTGGAAGCGTCGTGTCCATGGTATACACATGGGTAATGCTCCGGCAGTAAAGCCTAGTGTGCCATGGTATACGCACCGGTAATACTCCGGAAGTGGAAGCGTAGTGTGCCATGGTATACACACCGGTAATGCTCCGGAATTGAAAGCATAGTGTCCATGGTATACACACCGGTAATGCTCCAAAGTAGAAGCGTAGTGTGCCATGGTATACACACCGGTAATGCTCCAGAAGTGGAAGCATAGTGTGCCATGGTATACACACCGGTAATACTCCGGAAGTAAAAGCCTAGTGTACCAAGGTATACACCGGTAATGCTCCGGAATTGGAAGCGTAGTGTGCCATGGTAAACACACCGGTAATGCTCAAAAGTTGAAGCGTAGTGTGCCATGGTATATATACCGGTAATGCTTCAGAAGTGGAAGTGTAGTGTGCCATGGTATACACACCGATAGTACTCCGGATTTAAAAGTCTAGTGTACAATGGTATACACTGGTAATGCTCTGGAATTGGAAGCATAGTGTCCATGGTATACACACCGGTAATGCTCCGGAAGTGGAAGTGTAGTATGCCATGGTATACACACCGGTAATGCTCCGGAAATCGAGCGTAGTGCGCCATGGTAAACACACCGGTAATGCTCTGGAAGTGGAGCATTTCCAGTAATCGGAAGTGGAAGCGTTGTGTGCTATGGTATGCACACCGGTAATGCTTCAGAAGCATAGTGTGCCATGGTAAACACACCGGTAATGCTCAAGAAGTGGAACCGTAATGTGCCATAATAAACACAATGGTAATGCTCCAAAAATGGAAATGTAGTGTGCCATGGTAAACACACCGGTAATGTTCCGGAAGTAGAAGCGTAATGGCCATGGTATACACACGGGTAATGCTCCGGAAGTGGAAGCCTAGTGTGCCATGGTATACACACGGGTAATGCTCCGGAAGTGGAAGCGTAGTGTGCCATGATATACACACGGGTAATGCTGTGTAAGTGGAAGCGTAGTGTGCCATGGTATACACAGTGGTAATGTTCCGGAAGTGGAAGCGTAGTGTCCATGGTATACACACCGGTAATGCTCCGGAAGTGGAAGCGTAGTGTGCCATGGTATACACACCGGTAATGCTCCGGAAGTGGAGACGTCGTGTCCATGGTATACACATGGGTAATGCTCCGGCAGTAAAAGCCTAGTGTGCCATGGTATACGCACCGGTAATGCTCCGAAAGTGGAAGCGTAGTGTGCCATGGTATACACACAGGTAATGCTCTGAAAGTGGAAGCGTCGTGTCCATGGTATACACACGGGTAATGCTCCGGAAGTAAATGCATAGTGTGCCATGGTATACACACTGGTACTGCTCCGGAAGTGGAAGCGTAGTGTGCCATGGTATACACACCGGTAATACTCCGGAAGTAAAATCCTAGTGTACCGTGGTATACACCGGTAATGCTCCGGAATTGGAAGCATTGTGTCCATGGTATACACACCGGTAATGCTCCGGAAGTTGAAGCGTAGTGTGCTATGGTATACACACCGGTAATGCTCCGGAAGTGGAAGCGTAGTGTGCCATGGTATAAACACCAGTAGTACTCCGGAAGTAAAAGCCTAGTGTACCATGATATACACCGGTAATGCTCCGGAACTGGAAGCATAGTGTGGCATGGTAAACACACCGGTAATGCTCTGGAAGTGGAGCATTTTCAGTAATCGGAAGTGGAAGCGTAGTGTGCTATGGTGTGCACACCGATAATGCTTTGGATGCATAGTGTGCCATGGTAAACACACCGGTAATACTCCCTAAGAAAAAGCCTACTGTGCCATGGTATATACCGGTAATGCTCCAAAAGTAGAAGCGTAGTGTGCCATGGTATGCACACCGGTAATGCTCCGGAACTGGAAGTATAGTGTGCCATGATATACACACGGGTAATGCTCCGGAAGTAAATGCATAGTGTGCCATGGTATACACACCGGTAATGCTCCGGAAGTGGAAGCGTAGTGTCCATGGTATACACACCGGTAATGCTCCGGAAGTGCAAGCATAGTGTGCCATGGTATACACACCAGTAATACTCAGGAAGTAAAAGCCTATTGTACCATGGTATACACCGGTAATGCTCCGAAATTGAAAGCATAGTGTCCATTATATACACACCGGTAATGCTCCGGAACTGGAAGAGTAGTGTGCCATAATAAACACACCGGTAATGCTCCGGAAGTGAGGCATTTTTAGTAATCGGAAGTGGAAGCGTAGTGTGCTATGGTAAACACACCGGTAATGCTCCAAAAGTAGAAGTGTAGTGTGCCATGGTATTCACATGGGTAATGCTCCGGAAGTGGAAGCGTAGTGTGCTAGGGTATACACACGGGTAATGCTCCAGAAGTAAAAGCCTAGTGTGCCATGGTATTCATAGTGGTAATGCTCCGGAAGTGGAAGCGTAGTGTCCTTGGTATACACACCGGTACTGCTCCGGAAGTGGAAGCGTAGTGTGCCATGGTATACACACCGGTAATGCTCCGGAAGTGGAAGCGTCGTGTCCATGGTATACACATGGTTAATGCTCCGGCAGTAAAAGCCTAGTGTGCCATGGTATACGCACCGGTAATACTCCAGAAATGGAAGCGTAGTGTGCCATGGTATACACACCGGTAATGCTCCGGAATTGAAAGCATAGTGTCCATGGTATACACACACGGTAACGCTCCAAAAGTAGAAGCGTAGTGTGCCTTGGTATACACACCGGTAATACTCCAGAAGTGGAAGCATAGTGTGCCATGGTATACACACCGGTAATACTCCGGAATTGGAAGCGTAGTGTGCCATGGTAAACACACCGGTAATGCTCAAAAGTTGAAGCATAGTGTGCCATGGTATACATACCGGTAATGCTCCAGAAGTGGAAGTGTAGTGTGCCATGGTATACACACCGGTAGTACTCCGGATTTAAAAGTCTAGTGTACAATGGTATACACTGGTAATGCTCCGGAATTGGAAGCATAGTGTCCATGGTATACACACCGGTAATGCTCCAGGACTGGAAGAGTAGTGTGCCATGGTCAACACACCGGTATTGCTCCAAAAGTAGAAGCGTAGTGTGCCATGGTATACACACGGGTAACGCTCCAGAAGTGGAAGTGTAGTGTGCTATGGTATACACAGTGGTAATGCTCCAGAAGTAAAAGCCTAGTGGGCCATGGTATACACAGTGGTAATGCTCCAAAAGTGGAAGCGTAGTGTCCATGGTATACACACCGGTAATGCTCCGTGCGTGGAAGCGTAGTGTGCCATGGTATACACACCGGTAATGCTCCGGAAGTGGAAGCGTCGTGTCCATGGTATAAACATGGGTATTGCTCCGGCAGTAAAAGCCTAGTGTGCCATGGTATACGCACCGGTAATGCTCCTGAAGTGGAAGCGTAGTGTGCCATGGTATACACACCGGTAATGCGCCGGAATTGAAAGCATAGTGTCCATGGTATACACACCGGTAATGCTCCAAAAGTAGAAGCGGAGTGTGCCATGGTATACACACCGGTAATGGTCCAGAAGTGGAAGCATAGTGTGCCATGGTATACACACCAGTAATACTCCGGAAGTAAACGTCTAGTGTACCATGGTATACACCGGTATTGCTCCGGAATTGGAAGCATAGTGTCCATGGTATACACACCGTTAAGGCTCCGGAAGTGGAAGCGTAGTGTGCCATGGTATACACACCGGTAATGCTCTGGACGTGGAAGCATAATGTGCCATGGTATAGACACGGGTAATGCTCTGGAAGTAAATGCCTAGTGTGCCATGGTATACACACCGGTAATGCTCCGGAAGTGGAAGTGTAGTGTCCATGGTATACACACCGGTATTGCTCCAGAAATGGAAGCGTAGTGTGACATGGTATACACATGGGTAATGCTCCGGCAGTAAAAGCCTAGTGTGCCATGGTATACGCACCGGTAATGCTCCGGAAGTGGAAGTGTAGTGTCCATGGTATACACACTGGTAATGCTCCGGAAGTGGAGCGTCGTGTCCATGGTATACTCACGGGTAATGCTCTGGAAGTAAATGCATAGTGTGCCATGGTATACACACCGGTAATGCTCTGGACGTGGAAGCATAATGTGCCATGGTATAGACACGGGTAATGCTCTGGAAGTAAATGCCTAGTGTGCCATGGTATACACACCGGTAATGCTCCAGAAGTGGAAGTGTAGTGTCCATGGTATACACACCGGTAATGCTCCAGAAGTGGAAGCGAAGTATGCCATGGTATACACACCGGTAATGCTCCGGAACTGGAAGCGTAGTGTGCCATGGTAAACACACTGGTAATGCTCTGGAAGTGGAGCATTTCCAGTAATCGGAAGTGGAAGCATAGTGTGCTATGGTATGCACACCGGTAATGCTTCAGAAGCATAGTATGCCATGGTAATCACACCGGTAATGCTCCAGAACTGGAAGCGTAATAGCCATGGTATACACACCGGTAATGCTCCGGAAGTGGAAGCCTAGTGTGCCATGGTATACACACGGGTAATGCTCCGGAAGTGAAAGCGTAGTGTGCTATGGTATACACACGGGTAATGCTCCAGAAGTAAAAGCCTAGTGTGCCATGGTATACACAGTGGTAATGTTCCGGAAGTGGAAGCGTAGTGTGCCATGGTGTACACACCGGTAATGCTCCGGAAGTGGAAACGTCGTGTCCATGGTATACACATGGGTCATGCTCTGGCAGTAAAAGCCTAGTGTGCCATGGTATATGCAGCGGTAATGCTCCGGAAGTGGAAGCGTAGTGTGCCATGGTATACACACCGGTAATGCTCCGGAATTGGAAGCACAGTGTCCATGGTATACACACCGGTAATTCACCAGAAGTGGTAGCATAGTGTGCCATGGTATAGATACGGGTAATGCTCTGGAAGTAAATGCCTAGTGTGCCATGGTATACACACCGGTAATGCTCCGGAAGTGGAAGCGTAGTGTGCAATGGTATACACACCGGTAATACTCCGGAAGTAAAATCCTAGTGTACCATGGCATACACCGGTAATGCTCCCGAATTGGAAGCATAGTGTCCATGGTATGCACACCGGTAATGCTCCGGAAGTGGAAGCGTAGTATGCCATGGTATATACGCACCGGTAATGCTCCGGAAGTGGAAGCATAGTGTGCCATGGTATACACACCGGTAATGCTCCAGAATTGGAAGCACAGTGTCCATGGTATACACACCGGTAATGCTCCGGAAGTGGAAGCGTAGTATGCCATGGTATACACACCGGTAATGCTCCAGAAGTGGAAGCATAGTCTGCCATGGTATACACCGGTAATGCTCCGGAATTGGAAGCATAGTGTCCATGGTATACACACCGGTAATGCTCCGGAAGTGGAAGTGTAGTATGCCATGGTATACACCCCGGTAATGCTCCGGAAGTGGAAGCATAGTGTGCCATGGTATACACACCAGTAATGCTCCGGAAGTAAATGCCTAGTGTGCCTTGGTATACACACCGGTAATGTTCCGGAATTAGAAGCATAGTGTCCATGGTATACACACCGGTAATGCTCCGGAAGTGGAAGCGAAGTGTGCTATGGTATACACACCGGTAATGCTCCGGAAGTGGAAGCGTAGTGTGCCATGGTATAAACACCAGTAATACTCTGGAAGTAAAAGCCTAGTGTACCATGGTATACACCGGTAATGCTCCAGAACTGGAAGCGTAGTGTGCCAAGGTAAACACACCGGTAATGCTCCGGTAGTGGAGCATTTTCAGTAATCGGAATTGGAAGCGTAGTGTAATATGGTATGCACACAGATAATGCTTTGGAAGCATAGTGTGCCATGGTAAACACACCGGTAATACTCCGTAAGAAAAAGCCTAGTGTGCCATGGTATACACTGATAATGCTCCGGAAGTGGAAGCGTAGTGTGCCATGGTATACATACCGGTAATGCTGTGGAAGTGGAAGCGTAGTGTGCTATGGTAAACACACGGGTAATGCTCCAGATGTAAAAGCCTAGTGTGCCATGGTATACACAGTGGTAATGTTCCGGAAGTGGAAGCGTAGTGTCCATGGTATACACACCGGTAATGCTCCGGAAGTGGAAGCGTAGTGTGGCATGGTATACACACTGGTAATGCTCCAGAAGTGGAAACATTGTGTCCATGGTATACACATGGGTAATGCTCCGGCAGTAAAAGCCTAGTGTGCCATGGTATACGCACCGGTAATGCTCCGGAAGTGGAAGCGTAGTGTGCCATGGTATACACACCGGTAATGCTCCGGAATTGGAAGCACAGTGTCCATGGTATACACACCGGTAATGTTCCAGAAGTGGAAGCATAGTGTGCCATGGTATACACACCGGTAATACTTCGGAAGTAAATGCCTAGTGTGCCTTGGTATACACACCGGTAATGTTCCGGAATTGGAAGCATTGTGTCCATGGTATACACACCGGTAATGCTCCGGAAGTGGAAGCATAGTGTGCTATGGTATACACACCGGTAATGCTCCGGAAGTGGAAGCGTAGTGTGCCATAGTATAAACACCAGTAGTACTCCGGAAGTAAAAGCCTAGTGTACCATGGTATACACCGGTAATGCTCCGGAACTGGAAGTGTAGTGTGCCAAGGTAAACACACTGGTAATGCTCCGGAAGTGGAGCATTTTCAGTAATCGGAAGTGGAAGCTTAGTGTGCTATGGTATGCACACCGATAATGCTTTGGATGCATAGTGCGCCATGGTAAACACACCGGTAATACTCCCTAAGAAAAAGCCTAGTGTGCCATGGTATACACCGGTAATGCTACAAAAGTAGAAGCGTAGTGTGCCATGGTATGCACACTGGTAATGCTCCGGAACTGGAAGTATAGTGTGCCATGATATACACACGGGTAATGCTCCGGAAGTAAATGCATAGTGTGCCATGGTATACACACCGGTAATGCTCCGGAAGTGGAAGCATAGTGTCCATGGTATACACACCGGTAATGCTCCGGAAGTAAAGCCTATTATACCATGTTATACACCGGTAATGCTCCGAAATTGGAGGCATGGTGTCCATGGTATACACACTGGTAATGCTCCGGAACTGGAAGTGTAGTGTGTCATGGTAAACACACTGGTAATGCTCCGGAAGTGAGGCATTTTTAGTAATCGGAAGTGGAAGCGTAGTGTGCTATGGTAAACACACCGGTAATGCTCCAAAAGTAGAAGTGTAGTGTGCCATGGTATACACACGGGTAATGCTCCGGAAGTGGAAGCGTAGTGTGCTAGGGTATACACACGGGTAATGCTCCAGAAGTAAAAGCCTAGTGTGCCATGGTATACATAGTGGTAATGCTCCGGAAGTGGAAGCGTAGTGTCCATGGTATACACACCGGTAATGCTCCGTAAGTGGAAGCGTAGTGTGCCATGGTATACACACCGGTAATGCTCCGGAGGTGGAAGCGTCGTGTCCATGGTATACACATGGGTAATGCTCCGGCAGTAAAAGCCTAGTGTGCCATGGTATACGCACCGGTAATACTCCGGAAGTGGAAGCGTAGTGTGCCATGGTATACACACCGGTAATGCTCCGGAATTGAAAGCATAGTGTCCATGGTATACACACCGGTAATGCTCCAAAAGTAGAAGCGTAGTGTGCCATGGTATACACACCGGTAATGCTCCAGAAGTGGAAGCATAGTGTGCCATGGTATACACACCGGTAATACTCCGGAAGTAAAAGCCTAGTGTACCAAGGTATACACCGGTAATGCTCCGGAATTGGAAGCGTAGTGTGCCATGGTAAACACACCGGTAATGCTCAAAAGTTGAAGCGTAGTGTGCCATGGTATATATACCGGTAATGCTTCAGAAGTGGAAGTGTAGTGTGCCATGGTATACACACCGATAGTACTCCGGATTTAAAAGTCTAGTGTACAATGGTATACACTGGTAATGCTCTGGAATTGGAAGCATAGTGTCCATGGTATACACACCGGTAATGCTCCGGAAGTGGAAGTGTAGTATGCCATGGTATACACACCGGTAATGCTCCGGAAATCGAAGCGTAGTGCGCCATGGTAAACACACCGGTAATGCTCTGGAAGTGGAGCATTTCCAGTAATCGGAAGTGGAAGCGTTGTGTGCTATGGTATGCACACGGTAATGCTTCAGAAGCATAGTGTGCCATGGTAAACACACCGGTAATGCTCAAGAAGTGGAACCGTAATGTGCCATAATAAACACAATGGTAATGCTCCAAAAATGGAAATGTAGTGTGCCATGGTAAACACACCGGTAATGTTCCGGAAGTAGAAGCGTAATGGCCATGGTATACACACGGGTAATGCTCCGGAAGTGGAAGCCTAGTGTGCCATGGTATACACACGGGTAATGCTCCGGAAGTGGAAGCGTAGTGTGCCATGATATACACACGGGTAATGCTGTGTAAGTGGAAGCGTAGTGTGCCATGGTATACACAGTGGTAATGTTCCGGAAGTGGAAGCGTAGTGTCCATGGTATACACACCGGTAATGCTCCGGAAGTGGAAGCGTAGTGTGCCATGGTATACACACCGGTAATGCTCCGGAAGTGGAGACGTCGTGTCCATGGTATACACATGGGTAATGCTCCGGCAGTAAAAGCCTAGTGTGCCATGGTATACGCACCGGTAATGCTCCGAAAGTGGAAGCGTAGTGTGCCATGGTATACACACAGGTAATGCTCTGAAAGTGGAAGCGTCGTGTCCATGGTATACACACGGGTAATGCTCCGGAAGTAAATGCATAGTGTGCCATGGTATACACACTGGTAATGCTCCGGAAGTGGAAGCGTAGTGTGCCATGGTATACACACCGGTAATACTCCGGAAGTAAAATCCTAGTGTACCGTGGTATACACCGGTAATGCTCCGGAATTGGAAGCATTGTGTCCATGGTATACACACCGGTAATGCTCCGGAAGTTGAAGCGTAGTGTGCTATGGTATACACACCGGTAATGCTCCGGAAGTGGAAGCGTAGTGTGCCATGGTATAAACACCAGTAGTACTCCGGAAGTAAAAGCCTTGTGTACCATGATATACACCGGTAATGCTCCGGAACTGGAAGCGTAGTGTGGCATGGTAAACACACCGGTAATGCTCTGGAAGTGGAGCATTTTCAGTAATCGGAAGTGGAAGCGTAGTGTGCTATGGTGTGCACACCGATAATGCTTTGGATGCATAGTGTGCCATGGTAAACACACCGGTAATACTCCCTAAGAAAAAGCCTACTGTGCCATGGTATATACCGGTAATGCTCCAAAAGTAGAAGCGTAGTGTGCCATGGTATGCAAACCGGTAATGCTCCGGAACTGGAAGTATAGTGTGCCATGATATACACACGGGTAATGCTCCGGAAGTAAATGCATAGTGTGCCATGGTATACACACCGGTAATGCTCCGGAAGTGGAAGCGTAGTGTCCATGGTATACACACGGTAATGCTCCGGAAGTGCAAGCATAGTGTGCCATGGTATACACACCAGTAATACTCAGGAAGTAAAAGCCTATTGTACCATGGTATACACCGGTAATGCTCCGAAATTGAAAGCATAGTGTCCATTATATACACACCGGTAATGCTCCGGAACTGGAAGAGTAGTGTGCCATAATAAACACACCGGTAATGCTCCGGAAGTGAGGCATTTTTAGTAATCGGAAGTGGAAGCGTAGTGTGCTATGGTAAACACACCGGTAATGCTCCAAAAGTAGAAGTGTAGTGTGCCATGGTATTCACATGGGTAATGCTCCGGAAGTGGAAGCGTAGTGTGCTAGGGTATACACATGGGTAATGCTCCAGAAGTAAAAGCCTAGTGTGCCATGGTATTCATAGTGGTAATGCTCCGGAAGTGGAAGCGTAGTGTCCTTGGTATACACACCGGTACTGCTCGGGAAGTGGAAGCGTAGTGTGCCATGGTATACACACCGGTAATGCTCCGGAAGTGGAAGCGTCGTGTCCATGGTATACACATGGTTAATGCTCCGGCAGTAAAAGCCTAGTGTGCCATGGTATACGCACCGGTAATACTCCAGAAATGGAAGCGTAGTGTGCCATGGTATACACACCGGTAATGCTCCGGAATTGAAAGCATAGTGTCCATGGTATACACACCGGTAACGCTCCAAAAGTAGAAGCGTAGTGTGCCTTGGTATACACACCGGTAATACTCCAGAAGTGGAAGCATAGTGTGCCATGGTATACACACCGGTAATACTCCGGAAGTAAAAGCCTAGTGTACCAAGGTATACACCGGTAATGCTCCGGAATTGGAAGCGTAGTGTGCCATGGTAAACACACCGGTAATGCTCAAAAGTTGAAGCATAGTGTGCCATGGTATACATACCGGTAATGCTCCAGAAGTGGAAGTGTAGTGTGCCATGGTATACACACCGGTAGTACTCCGGATTTAAAAGTCTAGTGTACAATGGTATACACTGGTAATGCTCCGGAATTGGAAGCATAGTGTCCATGGTATACACACCGGTAATGCTCCAGGACTGGAAGAGTAGTGTGCCATGGTCAACACACCGGTATTGCTCCAAAAGTAGAAGCGTAGTGTGCCATGGTATACACACGGGTAACGCTCCAGAAGTGGAAGTGTAGTGTGCTATGGTATACACAGTGGTAATGCTCCAGAAGTAAAAGCCTAGTGGGCCATGGTATACACAGTGGTAATGCTCCAAAAGTGGAAGCGTAGTGTCCATGGTATACACACCGGTAATGCTCCGGGCGTGGAAGCGTAGTGTGCCATGGTATACACACCGGTAATGCTCCGGAAGTGGAAGCGTCGTGTCCATGGTATAAACATGGGTATTGCTCCGGCAGTAAAGCCTAGTGTGCCATGGTATACGCACCGGTAATGCTCCTGAAGTGGAAGCGTAGTGTGCCATGGTATACACACGGTAATGCGCCGGAATTGAAAGCATAGTGTCCATGGTATACACACCGGTAATGCTCCAAAAGTAGAAGCGGAGTGTGCCATGGTATACACACCGGTAATGGTCCAGAAGTGGAAGCATAGTGTGCCATGGTATACACACCAGTAATACTCCGGAAGTAAACGTCTAGTGTACCATGGTATACACCGGTATTGCTCCGGAATTGGAAGCATAGTGTCCATGGTATACACACCGTTAATGCTCCGGAAGTGGAAGCGTAGTGTGCCATGGTATACACACCGGTAATGCTCTGGACGTGGAAGCATAATGTGCCATGGTATAGACACGGGTAATGCTCTGGAAGTAAATGCCTAGTGTGCCATGGTATACACACCGGTAATGCTCCGGAAGTGGAAGTGTAGTGTCCATGGTATACACACCGGTATTGCTCCAGAAATGGAAGCGTAGTGTGACATGGTATACACATGGGTAATGCTCCGGCAGTAAAAGCCTAGTGTGCCATGGTATACGCACCGGTAATGCTCCGGAAGTGGAAGTGTAGTGGACATGGTATACACACTGGTAATGCTCCGGAAGTGGAAGCGTCGTGTCCATGGTATACTCACGGGTAATGCTCTGGAAGTAAATGCATAGTGTGCCATGGTATACACACCGGTAATGCTCTGGACGTGGAAGCATAATGTGCCATGGTATAGACACGGGTAATGCTCTGGAAGTAAATGCCTAGTGTGCCATGGTATACACACCGGTAATGCTCCAGAAGTGGAAGTGTAGTGTCCATGGTATACACACCGGTAATGCTCCAGAAGTGGAAGCGTAGTGTGCCATGGTATACACATGGGTAATGCTCTGCTCCGGCAGTAAAAGCCTAGTGTGCCATGGTATACGCACCGGTAATGCTCCGGAAGTGGAAGCGTAGTGTGCCATGGTATACACACCGGTAATGCTCCGGAATTTGAAAGCATAGTGTCCATGGTATACACACCGGTAATGGTCCAAAAGTAGAAGCGTAGTGTGCCATGGTATACACACCGGTAATGCTCTGAAGTGGAATCATAGTGTGCCATGGTATACACACCGGTAATACTCCGGAAGTAAAAGCCTAGTGTACCATGGTATACACCGGTAATGCTCCGGAATTGGAACCGTAATGTGCCATGATAAACACAATGGTAATGCTCCAAAAATGGAAATGTAGTGTGCCATGGTAAACATACCGGTTATGTTCCAGAAGTGGAAGCGTAATAGCCATGGTATACACACCGGTAATGCTCCGGAAGTGGAAGCCTAGTGTGCCATGGTATACACACGGGTAATGCTCCGGAAGTGGAAGCATAGTGTGCCATGGTATACACACGGGAAATGCTCCAAAAGTAGAAGCGTAGTGTGCCATGGTATACACATAGGTAATGTTCCGGAAGTGGAAGCGTAGTGTGCCATGGTATGCACACCGGTAATGCTCCGGAAGTGGAAGCGTCGTGTCCATGGTATACTCACGGGTAATGCTCTGGAAGTAAATGCATAGTGTGCCATGGTATACACACCGGTAATGCTCCGGAAGTGGAAGCGTAGTGTCCATGGTATACACACCGGTAATGCTCCGGAAGTGGAAGCGTAGTGTGCCATGGTATACACACCAGTAATACTCAGGAAGTAAAGCCTATTGTACCATGGTACACACCGGTAATGCTCCGTAATTGGAAGCATAGTGTCCATGGTGTACACACCTGTAATGCTCCAGGACTGGAAGAGTAGTGTGCCATGGTAAACACACCGGTAATGCTCCGAAAGTGAGGTATTTTTAGTAATCGGAAGTGGAAGCGTAGTGTGCTGTGGTAAACACACCGCTAATGCTCCAAAAGTAGAAGCGTAGTGTGCCATGGTATACACACGGGTAACGCTCCGGAAGTGGAAGCGTAGTGTGCTATGGTATACACATGGGTAATGCTCCAGAAGTAAAAGCCTAGTGTGCCATGGTATACACAGTGGTAATGCTCCGTAAGTGGAAGCGTAGTGTCCATCGTATACACACCGGTAATGCTCCGGAAGTGGAAGAGTAGTGTGTCATGGTATACACACTGGTAATGCTCCGGAATTTGAAAGCATAGTGTCCATGGTATACACACCGGTAATGCTCCAAAAGTAGAAGCATAGTGTGCCATGGTAGTACTCCGGAATTAAAAGTCTAGTGTACCATGGTATACATTGGTAGTGTAGTGTGCCATGGTATACACACAGGAAATGCTCCAGAAGTGGAAGCATAGTGTGCCATGGTAGTACTCCGGAATTAAAAGTCTAGTGTACCATGGTATACATTGGTAATGCTCCGGAATTGGAAGCATAGTGTCCATGGTATTCACACCGGTAATGCTCCAGAAGTGGAAGCGAAGTATGCCATGGTATACACACCGGTAATGCTCCGGAACTGGAAGCGTAGTGTGCCATGGTAAACACACCGGTAATGCTCTGGAAGTGGAGCATTTCCAGTAATCGGAAGTGGAAGCATAGTGTGCTATGGTATGCACACCGGTAATGCTTCAGAAGCATAGTGTGCCATGGTAATCACACCGGTAATGCTCCGGAACTGGAAGCGTAATAGCCATGGTATACACACCGGTAATGCTCCGGAAGTGGAAGCCTAGTGTGCCATGGTATACACACGGGTAATGCTCCGGAAGTGAAAGCGTAGTGTGCCATGTTATACACACGGGTAATGCTGCGGAAGTGGAAGCGTAGTGTGCTATGGTATACACACGGGTAATGCTCCAGAAGTAAAAGCCTAGTGTGCCATGGTATACACAGTGGTAATGTTCCGGAAGTGGAAGCGTAGTGTCCATGGTATACACACCGGTAATGCTCCGGAAGTGGAAGCGTAGTGTGCCATGGTGTACACACCGGTAATGCTCCGGAAGTGGAAACGTCGTGTCCATGGTATACACATGGATCATGCTCCGGCAGTAAAAGCCTAGTGTGCCATGGTATACGCACCGGTAATGCTCCGGAAGTTGAAGCGTAGTGTGCCATGGTAAACACCCCGGTAATGCTCCGGAATTGGAATCACAGTGTCCATGGTATACACACCGGTAATTCACCAGAAGTGGAAGCATAGTGTGCCATGGTATAGACACGGGTAATGCTCTGGAAGTAAATGCCTAGTGTGCCATGGCATACACCGGTAATGCTCCGGAATTGGAAGCATAGTGTCCATGGTATGCACACCGGTAATGCTCCGGAAGTGGAAGCGTAGTATGCCATGGTATATACGCACCGGTAATGCTCCGGAAGTGGAAGCATAGTGTGCCATGGTATACACACCGGTAATGCTCCAGAATTGGAAGCACAGTGTCCATGGTATACACACCGGTAATGCTCCGGAAGTGGAAGCGTAGTATGCCATGGTATACACACCGGTAATGCTCCAGAAGTGGAAGCATAGTCTGCCATGGTATACACCGGTAATGCTCCGGAATTGGAAGCATAGTGTCCATGGTATACACACCGGTAATGCTCCGGAAGTGGAAGTGTAGTATGCCATGGTATACACCCCGGTAATGCTCCGGAAGTGGAAGCATAGTGTGCCATGGTATACACACCGGTAATGCTCCAGAAGTAAATGCCTAGTGTGCCTTGGTATACACACCGGTAATGTTCCGGAATTAGAAGCATAGTGTCCATGGTATACACACCGGTAATGTTCCGGAAGTGGAAGCGAAGTGTGCTATGGTATACACACCGGTAATGCTCCGGAAGTGGAAGCGTAGTGTGCCATGGTATAAACACCAGTAATACTCTGGAAGTAAAAGCCTAGTGTACCATGGTATACACCGGTAATGCTCCAGAACTGGAAGCGTAGTGTGCCAAGGTAAACACACCGGTAATGCTCCGGTAGTGGAGCATTTTCAGTAATCGGAAGTGGAAGCGTAGTGTAATATGGTATGCACACAGATAATGCTTTGGGAGCATAGTGTGCCATGGTAAACACACCGGTAATACTCCGTAAGAAAAAGCCTAGTGTGCCATGGTATACACTGATAATGCTCCGGAAGTGGAAGCGTAGTGTGCCATGGTATACATACCGGTAATGCTGCGGAAGTGGAAGCGTAGTGTGCTATGGTAAACACACGGGTAATGCTCCAGATGTAAAAGCCTAGTGTGCCATGGTATACACAGTGGTAATGTTCCGGAAGTGGAAGCGTAGTGTCCATGGTATACACACCGGTAATGCTCCTGAAGTGGAAGCGTAGTGTGCCATGGTATACACATGGGTAATGCTCCGGAAGTGGAAACATTGTGTCCATGGTATACACATGGGTAATGCTCCGGCAGTAAAAGCCTAGTGTGTCATGGTATACGCACCGGTAATGCTCCGGAAGTGGAAGCGTAGTGTGCCATGGTATACACACCGGTAATGCTCTGGAATTGGAAGCACAGTGTCCATGGTATACACACCGGTAATGCTCCAGAAGTGGAAGCATAGTGTGCCATGGTATACACACCGGTAATACTCCGGAAGTAAAATCCTAGTGTACCATGGTATACACCGGTAATGCTCTGGAATTAGAAGCATAGTGTCCATGGTATACACACCGGTAATGCTCCGGAAGTGAAGCGTAGTATGCCATGGTATACACACCGGTAATGCTCCGGAAGTGGAAGCGTCGTGTCCATGGTATACACATGGGTACGGCAGTAAAAGCCTAGTGTGCCGTGGTATACGCACCGGTAATGCTCCGGAAGTGGAAGCGTAGTGTGCCATGGTATACACACCGGTAATGCTCCAGAATTGGAAGCACAGTGTCCATGGTATACACACCGGTAATGCTCCAGAAGTGGAAGCATAGTGTGCCATGGTATACACACCGGTAATACTTCGGAAGTAAATGCCGAGTGTGCCTTGGTATACACACCGGTAATGTTCCGGAATTGGAAGCATTGTGTCCATGGTATACACACCGGTAATGCTCCGGAAGTGGAAGCATAGTGTCCTATGGTATACACACCGGTAATGCTCCGGAAGTGAAAGCGTAGTGTGCCATAGTATAAACACCAGTAGTACTCCGGAAGTAAAAGCCTAGTGTACCATGGTATACACCGGTAATGCTCCGGAACTGGAAGTGTAGTGTGCCAAGGTAAACACACTGGTAATGCTCCAGAAGTGGAGCATTTTCAGTAATCGGAAGTGGAAGCGTAGTGTGCTATTGTATGCACACCGATAATGCTTTGGATGCATAGTGTGCCATGGTAAACACACCGGTAATACTCCCTAAGAAAAAGCCTAGTGTGCCATGGTATACACCGGTAATGCTCCAAACGTAGAAGCGTAGTGTGCCATGGTATGCACACCGGTAATGCTTCGGAACTGGAAGTATAGTGTGCCATGATATACACACGGGTAATGCTCTGGAAGTAAATGCATAGTGTGCCATGGTATACACACCGGTAATGCTCCGGAAGTGGAAGCATAGTGTCCATGGTATACACACCGGTAATGCTCCGGAAGTGGAAGCGTAGTGTGCCATGGTATACAAACCGGTAATACTCCGGAAGTAAAAGCCTATTATACCATGGTATACACCGGTAATGCTCCGAAATTGGAGGCATGGTGTTCATGGTATACACACTGGTAATGCTCCAGAACTGGAAGTGTAGTGTGTCACGGTAAACACACTGGTAATGCTCCGGAAGTGAGGCATTTTTAGTAATCGGAAGTGGAAGCGTAGTGTGCTATGGTAAACACACCGGTAATGCTCCAGAAGTAAAAGCCTAGTGTGCCATGGTATACATAGTGGTAATGCTCCGGAAGTGGAAGCGTAGTGTCCATGGTATACACACCGGTAATGCTCCATAAGTGGAAGCGTAGTGTGCCATGGTATACACACCGGTAATGCTCCGGAGGTGGAAGCGTCGTGTCCATGGTATACACATGGGTAATGCTCCGGCAGTAAAAGCCTAGTGTGCCATGGTATACGCACCGGTAATACTCCGGAAGTGGAAGCGTAGTGTGCCATGGTATACACACCGGTAATGCTCCGGAATTGAAAGCATAGTGTCCATGGTATACACACCGGTAATGCTCCAAAAGTAGAAGCGTAGTGTGCCATGGTATACACACCGGTAATGCTCCAGAAGTGGAAGCATAGTGTGCCATGGTATACACACCGGTAATACTCCGGAAGTAAAAGCCTAGTGTACCAAGGTATACACCGGTAATGCTCCGGAATTGGAAGCGTAGTGTGCCATGGTAAACACACCGGTAATGCTCAAAAGTGGAAGTGTAGTGTGCCATGGTATACACACCGATAGTACTCCGGATTTAAAAGTCTAGTGTACAATGGTATACACTGGTAATGCTCTGGAATTGGAAGCATAGTGTCCATGGTATACACACCGGTAATGCTCCGGAAGTGGAAGCGTAGTATGCCATGGTATACACACCGGTAATGCTCCGGAAATCGAAACGTAGTGCGCCATGGTAAACACACCGGTAATGCTCTGGAAGTGGAGCATTTCCAGTAATCGGAAGTGGAAGCGTTGTGTGCTATGGTATGCACACGGTAATGCTGCAGAAGCATAGTGTGCCATGGTAAACACACCGGTAATGCTCAAGAAGTGGAACCGTAATGTGCCATGATAAACACAATGGTAATGCTCCAAAAATGGAAATGTAGTGTGCCATGGTAAACACATCGGTAATGTTCCGGAAGTAGAAGCGTAATGGCCATGGTATACACACGGGTAATGCTCCGGAAGTGGAAGCCTAGTGTGCCATGGTATACACATGGGTAATGCTCCGGAAGTGGAAGCGTAGTGTGCCATGATATACACACGGGTAATGCTGTGTAAGTGGAAGCGTAGTGTGCCATGGTATACACAGTGGTAATGTTCTGGAAATGGAAGCGTAGTGTCCATGGTATACACACCGGTAATGCTCCGGAAGTGGAAGCGTAGTGTGCCATGGTATACACACCGGTAATGCTCCGGAAGTGGAGACGTCGTGTCCATGGTATACACATGGGTAATGCTCCGGCAGTAAAAGCCTAGTGTGCCATGGTATACGCACCGGTAATGCTCCGAAAGTGGAAGCGTAGTGTGCCATGGTATACACACTGGTAATGCTCTGAAAGTGGAAGCGTCGTGTCCATGGTATACACACGGGTAATGCTCCGGAAGTAAATGCATAGTGTGCCATGGTATACACACTGGTAATGCTCCGGAAGTGGAAGCGTAGTGTGCCATGGTATACACACCGGTAATACTCCGGAAGTAAAATCCTAGTGTACCATGGTATACACAGGTAATGCTCTGGAATTAGAAGCATAGTGTCCATGGTATACACACCGGTAATGCTCCAGAAGGGAGCGTAGTATGCCATGGTATACACACTGGTAATGCTCCGGAAGTGGAAGCGTCGTGTCCATGGTATACACATGGGTAATGCTCCGGCAGTAAAAGCCTAGTGTGCCATGGAATACGCACCGGTAATGCTCCGGAAGTGGAAGCGTAGTGTGCCATGGTATACACACCAGTAATGCTCCAGAATTGGAAGCACAGTGTCCATGGTATACACACCGTTAATGCTCCAGAAGTGGAAGCATAGTGTGCCATGGTATACACACCAGTAATACTCCGGAAGTAAATGCCTAGTGTGCCTTGGTATACACACCGGTAATGTTCCGGATTGGAAGCATTGTGTCCATGGTATACACACCGGTAATGCTCCGGAAGTTGAAGCGTAGTGTGCTATGGTATACACACCGGTAATGCTCCGGAAGTGGAAGCGTAGTGTGCCATGGTATAAACACCAGTAATACTCCGGAAGTAAAAGCCTAGTGTACCATGATATACACCGGTAATGCTCCGGAACTGGAAGCGTAGTGTGGCATGGTAAACACACCGGTAATGCTCTGGAAGTGGAGCATTTTCAGTAATCGGAAGTGGAAGCGTAGTGTGCTATGGTGTGCACACCGATAATGCTTTGGATGCATAGTGTGCCATGGTAAACACACCAGTAATACTCCCTAAGAAAAAGCCTACTGTGCCATGGTATATACCGGTAATGCTCCAAAAGTAGAAGCGTAGTGTGCCATGGTATACACATGGGTAATGCTCCGGAATTTGAAAGCATAGTGTCCATGGTATACACACCGGTAATGCTCCGGAAGTGGAAGCGTAGTGTGCCATGGTATACACACCGGTAATGCTCTGGATGTGGAAGCATAATGTGCCATGGTATACACACCGGTAATGCTCCGGAAGTGGAAGCGTAGTGTGCCATGGTATACACATGGGTAATGCTCCGGCAGTAAAAGCCTAGTGTGCCATGGTATACGCACCGGTAATGCTCCGGAAGTGGAAGTGTAGTGTCCATGGTATACACACTGGTAATGCTCCGGAAGTGGAAGCGTCGTGTCCATGGTATACTCACGGGTAATGCTCTGGAAGTAAATGCATAGTGTGCCATGGTATACACACCGGTAATGCTCTGGACGTGGAAGCATAATGTGCCATGGTATAGACACGGGTAATGCTCTGGAAGTAAATGCCTAGTGTGCCATTGTATACACACCGGTAATGCTCCAGAAGTGGAAGTGTATTGTCCATGGTATACACACCGGTAATGCTCCAGAAGTGGAAGCGTAGTGTGCCATGGTATACACATGGGTAATGCTCTGCTCCGGCAGTAAAAGCCTAGTGTGCCATGGTATACGCACCGGTAATGGTCCAAAAGTAGAAGCGTAGTGTGCCATGGTATACACACCGGTAATGCTCCAGAAGTGGAATCATAGTGTGCCATGGTATACACACCGGTAATACTCCGGAAGTAAAAGCCTAGTGTACCATGGTATACACCGGTAATGCTCCGGAATTGGAAGCATAGTGTCCATGGTATACACTCCGGTAATGCTCCGGAACTGGAAGCATAGTGTGCCGTGGTAAACACACCAGTAATACTCTGGAAGTAAAAGCCTAGTGTACCATGGTATACACCGGTAATGCTCCGGAATAGGAAGCATAGTGTGCCATGGTAAACACACGGTAATACTCCGGAAGTAAAAGCCTAGTGTGCCATGGTATAAACCGGTAATGCTCCGGAAGTGGAAGCGTAGTGTGCCATGGTAAACACACCGGTAATGCTCAAAAGTTGAAGCGTAGTGTGCCATGGTATACATACCGGTAATGCTCCAGAAGTGGAAGCGTGGTGTGCCATGGTATACACACCGGTAGTACTCCGGAATTAAAAGTCTAGTGTACCATGGTATACACTGGTAATGCTCTGGAATTGGAAGCATAGTGTCCATGGTATACACACCGGTAATGCTCCAAAAGTAGAAGCGTAGTGTGCCATGGTATACACACCGGTAATGCTCCAGAAGTGGAAGCATAGTGTGCCATGGTATACACACCGGTAATACTCCGGAAGTAAAAGCCTAGTGTACCAAGGTATACACTGGTAATGCTCCGGAATTGGAAGCGTAGTGTGCCATGGTAAACACACCGGTAATGCTCAAAAGTTGAAGCGTAGTGTGCCATGGTATATATACCGGTAATGCTTCAGAAGTGGAAGTGTAGTGTGCCATGGTATACACACCGATAGTACTCCGGATTTAAAAGTCTAGTGTACAATGGTATACACTGGTAATGCTCTGGAATTGGAAGCATAGTGTCCATGGTATACACACCGGTAATGCTCCGGAAGTGGAAGCATAGTATGCCATGGTATACACACCGGTAATGCTCCGGAAATCGAAGCGTAGTGCGCCATGGTAAACACACCGGTAATGCTCTGGAAGTGGAGCATTTCCAGTAATCGGAAGTGGAAGCGTTGTGTGCTATGGTATGCACACCGGTAATGCTGCAGAAGCATAGTGTGCCATGGTAAACACACCGGTAATGCTCAAGAAGTGGAACCGTAATGTGCCATGATAAACACAATGGTAATGCTCCAAAAATGGAAATGTAGTGTGCCATGGTAAACACACCGGTAATGTTCCGGAAGTAGAAGCGTAATGGCCATGGTATACACACGGGTAATGCTCCGGAAGTGGAAGCCTAGTGTGCCATGGTATACACACGGGTAATGCTCCGGAAGTGGAAGCGTAGTGTGCCATGATATACACACGGGTAATGCTGTGTAAGTGGAAGCGTAGTGTGCCATGGTATACACAGTGGTAATGTTCCGGAAATGGAAGCGTAGTGTCCATGGTATACACACCGGTAATGCTCCGGAAGTGGAAGCGTAGTGTGCCATGGTATACACACCGGTAATGCTCCGGAAGTGGAGACGTCGTGTCCATGGTATACACATGGGTAATGCTCCGGCAGTAAAAGCCTAGTGTGCCATGGTATACGCACCGGTAATGCTCCGAAAGTGGAACCGTAGTGTGCCATGGTATACACACTGGTAATGCTCTGAAAGTGGAAGCGTCGTGTCCATGGTATACACACGGGTAATGCTCCGGAAGTAAATGCATAGTGTGCCATGGTATACACACTGGTAATGCTCCGGAAGTGGAAGCGTAGTGTGCCATGGTATACACACCGGTAATACTCCGGAAGTAAAATCCTAGTGTACCATGGTATACACAGGTAATGCTCTGGAATTAGAAGCATAGTGTCCATGGTATACACACCGGTAATGCTCCAGAAGGGGAAGCGTAGTATGCCATGGTATACACACTGGTAATGCTCCGGAAGTGGAAGCGTCGTGTCCATGGTATACACATGGGTAATGCTCCGGCAGTAAAAGCCTAGTGTGCCATGGAATACGCACCGGTAATGCTCCGGAAGTGGAAGCGTAGTGTGCCATGGTATACACACCAGTAATGCTCCAGAATTGGAAGCACAGTGTCCATGGTATACACACCGTTAATGCTCCAGAAGTGGAAGCATAGTGTGCCATGGTATACACACCGGTAATACTCCGGAAGTAAATGCCTAGTGTGCCTTGGTATACACACCGGTAATGTTCCGGAATTGGAAGCATTGTGTCCATGGTATACACACCGGTAATGCTCCGGAAGTTGAAGCGTAGTGTGCTATGGTATACACACCGGTAATGCTCCGGAAGTGGAAGCGTAGTGTGCCATGGTATAAACACCAGTAATACTCCGGAAGTAAAAGCCTAGTGTACCATGATATACACCGGTAATGCTCCGGAACTGGAAGCGTAGTGTGGCATGGTAAACACACCGGTAATGCTCTGGAAGTGGAGCATTTTCAGTAATCGGAAGTGGAAGCGTAGTGTGCTATGGTGTGCACACCGATAATGCTTTGGATGCATAGTGTGCCATGGTAAACACACCGGTAATACTCCCTAAGAAAAAGCCTACTGTGCCATGGTATATACCGGTAATGCTCCAAAAGTAGAAGCGTAGTGTGCCATGGTATACACATGGGTAATGCTCCGGAATTTGAAAGCATAGTGTCCATGGTATACACACCGGTAATGCTCCGGAAGTGGAAGCGTAGTGTGCCATGGTATACACACCGGTAATGCTCTGGATGTGGAAGCATAATGTGCCATGGTATAGACACGGGTAATGCTCTGGAAGTAAATGCCTAGTGTGCCATGGTATACACACCGGTAATGCTCCGGAAGTGGAAGCGTAGTGTGCCATGGTATACACATGGGTAATGCTCCGCCAGTAAAAGCCTAGTGTGCCATGGTATACGCACCGGTAATGCTCCGGAAGTGGAAGTGTAGTGTCCATGGTATACACACTGGTAATGCTCCGGAAGTGGAAGCGTCGTGTCCATGGTATACTCACGGGTAATGCTCTGGAAGTAAATGCATAGTGTGCCATGGTATACACACCAGTAATGCTCTGGACGTGGAAGCATAATGTGCCATGGTATAGACACGGGTAATGCTCTGGAAGTAAATGCCTAGTGTGCCATTGTATACACACCGGTAATGCTCCAGAAGTGGAAGTGTATTGTCCATGGTATACACACCGGTAATGCTCCAGAAGTGGAAGCGTAGTGTGCCATGGTATACACATGGGTAATGCTCTGCTCCGGCAGTAAAAGCCTAGTGTGCCATGGTATACGCACCGGTAATGGTCCAAAAGTAGAAGCGTAGTGTGCCATGGTATACACACCGGTAATGCTCCAGAAGTGGAATCATAGTGTGCCATGGTATACACACCGGTAATACTCCGGAAGTAAAAGCCTAGTGTACCATGGTATACACCGGTAATGCTCCGGAATTGGAAGCATAGTGTCCATGGTATACACTCCGGTAATGCTCCGGAACTGGAAGCATAGTGTGCCGTGGTAAACACACCGGTAATACTCTGGAAGTAAAAGCCTAGTGTACCATGGTATACACCGGTAATGCTCCGGAATAGGAAGCATAGTGTGCCATGGTAAACACACCGGTAATACTCCGGAAGTAAAAGCCTAGTGTGCCATGGTATAAACCGGTAATGCTCCGGAAGTGGAAGCGTAGTGTGCCATGGTAAACACACCGGTAATGCTCAAAAGTTGAAGCGTAGTGTGCCATGGTATACATACCGGTAATGCTCCAGAAGTGGAAGCGTGGTGTGCCATGGTATACACACCGGTAGTACTCCGGAATTAAAAGTCTAGTGTACCATGGTATACACTGGTAATGCTCTGGAATTGGAAGCATAGTGCCCATGGTATACACACCGGTAATGCTCCGGAAGAGGAAGCGTAGTATGTCATGGTATACACACCGGTAATGCTTCGGAACTGGAAGCGTAGTGTGCCATGGTAAACACACCAGTAATGCTCTGGAAGTGGAGCATTTCCAGTAATCGGAAGTGGAAGCGTAGTGTGCTATGGTATGCACACCGGTAATGCTTCAGAAGCATAGTGTGCCATGTTAAACACACCGGTAATGCTCCGGAAGTGGAACCGTAATGTGCCATGATAAACACAATGGTAATGCTCCAAAAATGGAAATGTAGTGTGCCATGGTAAACATACCGGTTATGTTCCAGAAGTGGAGAGCGTAATAGCCATGGTATACACACCGGTAATGCTCCGGAAGTGGAAGCCTAGTGTGCCATGGTATACACACGGGTAATGCTCCGGAAGTGGAAGCATAGTGTGCCATGGTATACACACGGAAATGCTCCAAAAGTAGAATCGTAGTGTGCCATGGTATACACATGGGTAATGTTCCGGAAGTGGAAGCGTAGTGTGCCATGGTATGCACACCGGTAATGCTCCAGAAGTGGAAGCGTCGTGTCCATGGTATACTCACGGGTAATGCTCCGGAAGTAAATGCATAGTGTGCCATGGTATACACACCGGTAATGCTCCGGAAGTGGAAGCGTAGTGTCCATGGTATACACACCGGTAATGCTCCGGAAGTGGATGGGTAGTATGCCATGGTATACACACCAGTAATACTCAGGAAGTAAAAGCCTATTGTACCATGGTACACACCGGTAATGCTCCGTAATTGGAAGCATAGTGTCCATGGTGTACACACCTGTAATGCTCCAGGACTGGAAGAGTAGTGTGCCATGGTAAACACACCGGTAATGCTCCGAAAGTGAGGTATTTTTAGTAATCGGAAGTGGAAGCGTAGTGTGCTGTGGTAAACACACCGCTAATGCTCCAAAAGTAGAAGCGTAGTGTGCCATGGTATACACACGGGTAACGCTCCGGAAGTGGAAGCGTAGTGTGCTATGGTATACACATGGGTAATGCTCCAGAAGTAAAAGCCTAGTGTGCCATGGTATACACAGTGGTAATGCTCCGTAAGTGGAAGCATAGTGTCCATCGTATACACACCGGTAATGCTCCGGAAGTGGAAGCGTAGTGTGTCATGGTATACACACTGGTAATGCTCCGGAAGTGGAAGCGTTGTGTCCATGGTATACACATGGGTAATGCTCCGGCAGTAAAAGCCTAGTGTGCCATGGTATACGCACCGGTAATGCTCCGGAAGTGGAAGCGTAGTGTGCCGTGGTATACACACCGGTAATGCTCTGGAATTTGAAAGCATAGTGTCCATGGTATACACACCGGTAATGCTCCAAAAGTAGAAGCATAGTGTGCCATGGTAGTACTCCGGAATTAAAAGTCTAGTGTACCATGGTATACATTGGTAGTGTAGTGTGCCATGGTATACACAGCGGAAATGCTCCAGAAGAGGAAGCATAGTGTGCCATGGTAGTACTCTGGAATTAAAAGTCTATTGTACCATGGTATACATTGGTAATGCTCCGGAATTGGAAGCATAGTGTCCATGGTATTCACACCGGTAATGCTCCAGAAGTGGAAGCGAAGTATGCCATGGTATACACACCGGTAATGCTCCGGAACTGGAAGCGTAGTGTGCCATGGTAAACACACCGGTAATGCTCTGGAAGTGGAGCATTTCCAGTAATCGGAAGTGGAAGCATAGTGTGCTATGGTATGCACACCGGTAATGCTTCAGAAGCATAGTGTGCCATGGTAATCATACCGGTAATGCTTCGGAACTGGAAGCATAATAGCCATGGTATACACACCGGTAATGCTCCGGAAGTGGAAGCCTAGTGTGCCATGGTATACACACGGGTAATGATCCGGAAGTGAAAGCGTAGTGTGCCATGTTATACACTCGGGTAATGCTCCAGAAGTAAAAGCCTAGTGTGCCATGGTATACACAGTGGTAATGTTCTGGAAGTGGAAGCGTAGTGTCCATGGTATACACACCGGTAATGCTCCGGAAGTGGAAGCTTAGTGTGCCATGGTGTACACACCGGTAATGCTCCGGAAGTGGAAACGTCGTGTCCATGGTATACACATGGGTCATGCTCCGGCAGTAAAAGCCTAGTGTGCCATGGTATACGCACCGGTAATGCTCCGGAAGTGGAAGCGTAGTGTGCCATGGTATACACACCGGTAATGCTCCGGAATTGGAAGCACAGTGTCCATGGTATAAACACCGGTAATTCACCAGAAGTGGAAGCATAGTGTGCCATGGTATAGACACGGGTAATGCTCTGGAAGTAAATGCCTAGTGTGCCATGGTATACACACCGGTAATGCTCCGGAAGTGGAAGCGTAGTGTGCCATGGTATACACAATGGTAATACTCCAGAAGTAAAATCCTAGTGTACCATGGCATACACCGGTAATGCTCCGGAATTGGAAGCATAGTGTCCATGGTATGCACACCGGTAATGCTCCGGAAGTGGAAGCGTAGTATGCCATGGTATACACACCGGTAATGCTCCAGAAGTGGAAGCATAGTCTGCCATGGTATACACACCGGTAATGCTCCAGAATTGGAAGCACGGTGTCCATGGTATACACACCGGTAATGCTCCGGAAGTGGAAGCGTAGTATGCCATGGTATACACACCGGTCATGCTCCAGAAGTGGAAGCATAGTCTGCCATGGTATACACCGGTAATGCTCCGGAATCGGAAGCATAGTGTCCATGGTATACACACCGGTAATGCTCCGGAAGTGGAAGTGTAGTATGCCATGGTATACACCCCGGTAATGCTCCGGAAGTGGAAGCATAGTGTGCCATGGTATACACACCGGTAATGCTCCGGAAGTAAATGCCTAGTGTGCCTTGGTATACACACCGGTAATGTTCCGGAATTAGAAGCATAGTGTCCATGGTATACACACCGGTAATGCTCCGGAAGTGGAAGCGAAGTGTGCTATGGTATTCACACCGGTAATGCTCCGGAAGTGGAAGCGTAGTGTGCCATGATAAACACACCGGTAATGCTCCGGTAGTGGAGCATTTTCAGTAATCGGAAGTGGAAGCGTAGTGTAATATGGTATGCACACAGATAATGCTTTGGAAGCATAGTGTGCCATGGTAAACACACCGGTAATACTCCGTAAGAAAAAGCCTAGTGTGCCATGGTATACACTGATAATGCTCCGGAAGTGGAAGCGTAGTGTGCCATGGTATACATACCGGTAATGCTGCGGAAGTGGAAGCGTAGTGTGCTATGGTAAACACACGGGTAATGCTCCAGATGTAAAAGCCTAGTGTGCCATGGTATACACAGTGGTAATGTTCCGGAAGTGGAAGCGTAGTGTCCATGGTATACACACTGGTAATGCTCCGGAAGTGGAAGCGTAGTGTGCCATGGTATACACACTGGTAATGCTCCGGAAGTGAAAGCGTAGTGTGCCATGTTATACACATGGGTCATGCTCCGGCAGTAAAAGCCTAGTGTGCCATGGTATACGCACCGGTAATGCTCTGGAAGTGGAAGCGTAGTGTGCCATGGTATACACACCGGTAATGCTCCGGAATTGGAAGCACAGTGTCCATGGTATACACACCGGTAATTCACCAGAAGTGGAAGCATAGTGTGCCATGGTATAGACACGGGTAATGCTCTGGAAGTAAATGCCTAGTGTGCCATGGTATACACACCGGTAATGCTCCGGAAGTGGAAGCGTAGTGTGCCATGGTATACACACCGGTAATACTCCAGAAGTAAAATCCTAGTGTACCATGGCATACACCGGTAATGCTCCGGAATTGGAAGCATAGTGTCCATGGTATGCACACCGGTAATGCTCCGGAAGTGGAAGCGTAGTATGCCATGGTATATATGCACCGGTAATGCTCCGGAAGTGGAAGCATAGTGTGCCATGGTATACACACCGGTAATGCTCCAGAATTGGAAGCACAGTGTCCATGGTATACACACCGGTAATGCTCCGGAAGTGGAAGCGTAGTATGCCATGGTATACACACCGGTAATGCTCCAGAAGTGGAAGCATAGTCTGCCATGGTATACACCGGTAATGCTCCGGAATTGGAAGCATAGTGTCCATGGTATACACACCGGTAATGCTCCGGAAGTGGAAGTGTAGTATGCCATGGTATACACCCCGGTAATGCTCCGGAAGTGGAAGCATAGTGTGCCATGGTATACACACCGGTAATGCTCCGGAAGTAAATGCCTAGTGTGCCTTGGTATACACACCGGTAATGTTCCTGAATTAGAAGACTAGTGTCCATGGTATACACACCGGTAATGCTCCGGAAGTGGAAGCGAAGTGTGCTATGGTATACACACCGGTAATGCTCCGGAAGTGGAAGCGTAGTGTGCCATGGTAAACACACCAGTAATGCTCCGGTAGTGGAGCATTTTCAGTAATCGGAAGTGGAAGCGTAGTGTAATATGGTATGCACACAGATAATGCTTTGGAAGCATAGTGTGCCATGGTAAACACACCGGTAATACTCCGTAAGAAAAAGCCTAGTGTGCCATGGTATACACTGATAATGCTCCGGAAGTGGAAGCGTAGTGTGCCATGGTATACATACCGGTAATGCTGCGGAAGTGGAAGCGTAGTGTGCTATGGTAAACACACGGGTAATGCTCCAGATGTAAAAGCCTAGTGTGCCATGGTATACACAGTGGTAATGTTCCGGAAGTGGAAGCGTAGTGTCCATGGTATACACACCGGTAATGCTCCGGAAGTGGAAGCGTAGTGTGCCATGGTATACACACTGGTAATGCTCCGGAAGTGGAAACATTGTGTCCATGGTATACACATGGGTAATGCTCCGGCAGTAACAGCCTAGTGTGCCATGGTATACGCACCGGTAATGCTCTGGAAGTGGAAGCGTAGTGTGCCATGGTATACACACCGGTAATGCTCCGGAATTGGAAGCACAGTGTCCATGGTATACACACCGGTAATGCTCCAGAAGTGGAAGCATAGTGTGCCTTGGTATACACACCGGTAATACTCCGGAAGTAAAATCCTAGTGTACCATGGTATACACCGGTAATGCTCTGGAATTAGAAGCATAGTGTCCATGGTATACACACCGGTAATGCTCCGGAAGTGAAGCGTAGTATGCCATGGTATACACACCGGTAATGCTCCGGACGTGGAAGCGTCGTGTCCATGGTATACACATGGGTACGGCAGTAAAAGCCTAGTGTGCCGTGGTATACACACCGGTAATGCTCCAGAATTGGAAGCACAGTGTCCATGGTATACACACCGGTAATGCTCCAGAAGTGGAAGCATAGTGTGCCATGGTATACACACCGGTAATGTTCCGGAATTGGAAGCATTGTGTCCATGGTATACCCACCGGTAATGCTCCGTAAGTGGAAGCGTAGTATGCCATTGTATACCCACCGGTAATGCTCCGGAAATCGAAGCGTAGTGCGCCATGGTAAACACACCGGTAATGCTCTGGAAGTGGAGCATTTCCAGTAATCGGAAGTGGAAGCGTTGTGTGCTATGGTATGCACACCGGTAATGCTTCAGAAGCATAGTGTGCCATGGTAAACACACCGGTAATGCTCAAGAAGTGGAACCGTAATGTGCCATGATAAACACAATGGTAATGCTCCAAAAATGGAAATGTAGTGTGCCATGGTAAACACACCGGTAATGTTCCAGAAGTAGAAGCGTAATGGCCATGGTATACACATGGGTAATGCTCCGGAAGTGGAAGCCTAGTGTGCCATGGTATACACACGGGTAATGCTCCGGAAGTGGAAGCGTAGTGTGCCATGATATACACACGGGTAATGCTATGTAAGTGGAAGCGTAGTGTGCCATGGTATACACAGTGGTAATGTTCCGGAAGTGGAAGCGTAGTGTCCATGGTATACACACCGGTAATGCTCCGGAAGTGGAAGCGTAGTGTGCCATGGTATACACACCGGTAATGCTCCGGAAGTGGAGACGTCGTGCCATGGTATACATATGGGTAATGCTCCGGCAGTAAAAGCCTAGTGTGCCATGGTATACGCACCGGTAATGCTCCGAAAGTGGAAGCGTAGTGTGCCATGGTATACACACTGGTAATGCTCCGAAAGTGGAAGCGTCGTGTCCATGGTATACACACGGGTAATGCTCCGGAAATAAATGCATAGTGTGCCATGGTATACACACTGGTAATGCTCCGGAAGTGGAAGCGTAGTGTGCCATGGTATACACACCGGTAATACTCCGGAAGTAAAATCCTAGTGTACCATGGTATACACCGGTAATGCTCTGGAATTAGAAGCATAGTGTCCATGGTATACACACCGGTAATGCTCCAGAAGGAGAGCGTAGTATGCCATGGTATACACACCGGTAATGCTCCGGAAGTGGAAGCGTCGTGTCCATGGTATACACATGGGTAATGCTCCGGCAGTAAAAGCCTAGTGTGCCATGGAATACGCACCGGTAATGCTCCGGAAGTGGAAGCGTAGTGTGCCATGGTATACACACCCAGTAATGCTCCAGAATTGGAAGCACAGTGTCCATGGTATACACACCGTTAATGCTCCAGAAGTGGAAGCAAAGTGTGCCATGGTATACACACCGGTAATACTCCAGAAGTAAATGCCTAGTGTGCCTTGGTATACACACCGGTAATGTTCCGGAGTTGGAAGCATTGTGTCCATGGTATACACACGGTAATGCTCCGGAAGTTGAAGCGTAGTGTGCTATGGTATACACACCGGTAATGCTCCGGAAGTGGAAGCGTAGTGTGCCATGGTATAAACACCAGTAATACTCCGGAAGTAAAAGCCTAGTGTACCATGATATACACCGGTAATGCTCCGGAACTGGAAGCGTAGTGTGGCATGGTAAACACACTGGTAATGCTCTGGAAGTGGAGCATTTTCAGTAATCGGAAGTGGAAGCGTAGTGTGCTATGGTGTGCACACCGATAATGCTTTGGATGCATAGTGTGCCATGGTAAACACACCGGTAATACTCCCTAAGAAAAAGCCTACTGTGCCATGGTATATACCGGTAATGCTCCAAAAGTAGAAGCGTAGTGTGCCATGGTATGCACACCGGTAATGCTCCGGAACTGGAAGTATAGTGTGCCATGATATACACACGGGTAATGCTCCGGAAGTAAATGCATAGTGTGCCATGGTATACACACCGGTAATGCTCCGGAAGTGGAAGCGTAGTGTCCATGGTATACACACCGGTAATGCTCCAGAAGTGCAAGCATAGTGTGCCGTGGTATACACACCGGTAATACTCAGGAAGTAAAAGCCTATTGTACCATGGTATACACCGGTAATGCTCCGAAATTGAAAGCATAGTGTCCATTATATACACACCGGTAATGCTCCGGAACTGGAAGAGTAGTGTGCCATGGTAAACACACCTGTAATGCTCCGGAAGTGAGGCATTTTTACTAATCGGAAGTGGAAGCGTAGTGTGCTATGGTAAACACACCGGTAATGCTCCAAAAGTAGAAGTGTAGTGTGCCATGGTATACACATGGGTAATGCTCCGGAAGTGGAAGCATAGTGTGCTAGGGTATACACATGGGTAATGCTCCAGAAGTAAAAGCCTAGTGTGCCATGGTATTCATAGTGGTAATGCTCCGGAAGTGGAAGCGTAGTGTCCTTGGTATACACACCGGTACTGCTCGGGAAGTGGAAGCGTAGTGTGCCATGGTATACACACCGGTAATTCTCCGGAAGTGGAAGCCTCATTGTACCATGGTATACACACGGTTAATGCTCCGGAAGTGGAAGCCTAGTGTGCCATGGTATACACACCGGTAATGCTCCGGAACTGGAAGCGTAGTGTGCCATGGTAAACACACCGATAATGCTCCGGAATTGAAAGCATAGTGTCCATGGTATACACACCAGTAATGCTCCAAAAGTAGAAGCGTAGTGTGCCATGGTATACACACCGGTAATGCTCCAGAAGTGGAAGCATAGTGTGCCATGGTATACTCACCGGTAATACTCCGGAAGTAAAAGCCTAGTGTACTATGGTATACACCGGTAATGCTCCGGAATTGGAAGCATAGTGTGCCATGGTAAACACACCGGTAATGCTCAAAAGTAGAAGCGTAGTGTGCCATGGTATACACACCGGTAATGCTCCAGAAGTGGAAGCATAGTGTCCATGGTATACACACCGGTAATGCTCCGGATTTGGAATCATAGTATGCCATGGTATACACACCGGTAATGCTCCGGAACTGGAAGCGTAGTGCGCCATGGTAAACACACCGGTAATGCTCTGGAGGTGGAGCATTTCCAGTAACCGGAGTGGAAGCGTAGTGTGCTATGGTATGCACACCGGTAATGCTTCAGAAGCATAGTGTGCCATGGTAAACACACCGGTAATGCTCCAGAAGTGGAACCGTAATGTGCCATGATAAACACAATGGTAATGCTCCAAAAATGGAAATGTAGTGTGCCATGGTAAACACACCGGTAATGTTCCGGAAGTGGAAGCGTAATGGCCATGGTATACACACCAGTAATGCTCCGGAAGTGGAAGCCTAGTGTGCCATGGTATACACACGGGTAATGCTCCGGAAGTGGAAGCGTAGTGTGCCATGATATACACACTTGTAATGCTGCGGAAGTGGAAGCGAAGTGTGCTATGGTATACACACGGGTAATGCTCCAGAAGTAAAAGCCTAGTGTGCCATGGTATACACAGTGGTAATGTTCCGGAAGTAGAAGCGTAGTGTCCATGGTATACACACCGGTAATGCTCCGGAAGTGGAAGCGTAGTGTGCCATGGTATACACACCGGTAATGCTCCGGAAGAGGAAACGTCATGTCCATGGTATACACATGGGTAATGCTCCGGCAGTAAAAGCCTAGGGCCCGATTCACAGAACTAACTTAAGACAAAATCCTAAACTCACTACTTTTGGTATTCACAGAATGCACTTACTACTTCTGGTATTCACAGAATGCACTTACTACTTTTGGCATTCACAGAATGCACTTACTACTTTTGGTATTCACAGAATGGATTTACGACTACTAACTTTACGTCCAGCACTCGGGCCGGAATTTCCGCACCCGGAGCGGCAATCGCTCCGTGCCGGAATCTCCGCTTGAGCCGGAATCTCCGCTCCGGGCCGGAATCTCCGCTCCGGGCCGGAATCTCCGCTTCCGGGCCGGAATACCCGATTTTGTGCCGGAATACCTCCATTTTGGCCTGATGAACGTTCCAAGTGCCTACCATCCCCCACCACACTCCAGCTGTAGCCAATTAACACTAATTGCAAGACCAGCACCACAAAACATATAAAAGCAGCACACATTGAAGGAACAGGTTTGGCCACAGAGAGTTCGTGTTTACAATCGCTGTACATCGCCAGAGGAAAATGGAACAAATGAGGAGGAAGAAGAACTTTACTACTGAGGAGACCACCATGCTTGTGGAGTACATAGTGAGGCACCACAAACGCCTATATGGTCTCCCACCTTACTGCACCAGTGGCACACAGAAGGCAGCCCTATGGCAGCAATTAGCTACTGCTGTCACAGCATTGGGGGAGGAGGCGCACAGTCCAGGACATCAAGAAGAAGTGGCAGGATGAAAGGCAGAGGGTGAAGGACAAGTATGCCAGGATCGAATTGAACAGGATCCTCCCTGCCCCACACTCTGGACCCCGCATCCGTCTCACCCCACTAGAGGAGGATATCCTCACCACAATCCACCCCCACTTGGTCCATGGGCTGCCTGTTAGTGACGTCCGCTATGTGGTACCAGGTAAATGGGATGACAAGAAAAAGTGTATGAAAAGATTGTCTGTGTTGCACTGCCAATGTGAGTAAGGAAGTTGACCGAAGTGTATATAAAAATATAGTCAGTCAGAAACTCATGTGTTACCCTCTGTATGTTGCACCACAAGTTCCAGAATCCTTTGCATTAGAAATGGCAAATCCCTCTCCCACTCTTGAAAACATGGGCACAGTACTGCTGCCGTATATACCCAACCCTGCTAAGTAGCAATTGACAAAGTGCCCTTTCCATTCATCCAGATGCGGCTGAGTCAGTCAAAAACTTAAGGGGTTGCTGAGCATATGAAAATCAACTGACAAATGAATTGGGAAAATACAAGGGGGCAGATTTACAAGGACTGGCGCATCCCTGCATATTAGCAGGGATGCGCCAGTACCGATGCGACACGCAATTCTACCCTTGCGCCACCACGGATGCGTCGCATTTACAATACGGCGCACTGTGGCGCAGGGATAGACAGATGTGTGTTGCATCTGATGGCATTAGGGCGGCGCTTTGCTGGAGTCGTGTTGCAAGTGCGACGCAACTCCAACAATGTCCATGGACCGCCCATACCTAATGTGCTGCACCACTCCTTACGTCTGCTTCAAGCAGGCGTAAGGTTTCAGTCGCAGCGGCCTCTGAAAAGTGACTCCGTGAAATCTTGTAGATTTCACTGCATCACCTTTACGAGGCATTTCCCAAAGAACGCCCACCCTGCTTACATTAAACATGACGCAGGTTTAATGTTGCGCAGGGCTTCACAACGTGACGCATCTCCATAGATGTGACACGTTGTAAATAAATCGCAATGTGTCGCATGTTTTACGCCGCCGCTGTGTCACAGAAGTGACGCAACGGCGGCGTAAATGTTTTGCAAGGGGCTTGTAAATCTGCCACAAATTATCCAAGAAGTAACTCACCCTGTGCCAGCCAAAATCACAAAGCAGAAGGTGAGAGAATCCTCAGATCAAAATATGTCATACACATATTCCGTTGTTCATTTCCCACCCTGCCACGCCATTACATCCCCAACGCCCCACTGCTCCTACCTGCCCCGTCTGCGGCAGTACTTCACAACACTGTTAGCATGCAGACGATATGGGGAAATGCCTGACAAGTTCCACATGCACATTTCCCATTTGGTTACTTTTCTCTCTTCTCTCCCATTGACACATTCAGCCAGAGCACAGACAACCGCAATAGCAGAGGTCCCTGCATCTACTGGGAGGAATCGACATCATCCAGTGAAAGGCATACCACCCTCACTAACTGGTAAGTCAAACTGGTCAGGAGATGGTCAAAATGCATACATTGTCAGGAGACAACAGAGGGACATATAGTTCCCGAATATGAAAGGTAACCAGAGATGAAAAACTAGCTTAATAACTATTGGAGTTGTCAATGGACATTCACCTTTAGCAAATGACATTTGTGAATAGCGAAAGACAAAATATAATATGTCTTGGCTCATCATACCTTTGTAATTGTGGAACATAACATGTATTTCACCAACAGTCCCGGACCTGGGAACCCAATCCTGTAATCGAGTGCCACAACTAGTCAAAAGGGTGTCCCCACTATATTGTAATAGTTTCTGTAGACCTAATCAAGAAATCCAATTTACACAAATATGACAATGATGAACAAGAAGTGAGATACCATTGTCAGTAGTATTGACAATGCATCCACTGTCCAACTTAGAATGTTTTAAATATACATGACATTGCCCAGTCCACCCAGCTGGTCATGTACTTCTTACATTGGCTGGCTTGTTTGTTGGCCATCAACAAAACACGATAGTGGACCTTAGTTCAGGATTCGTAGTCATGTCATTTTGATATACGTCGCATCTAGGTAAGTGGGCCCATTCTAAGTTATATGTGGGATCACTCATGATATTAAGTACTACACACTTCTGCAACGGTGGTGCCCACAACTGCTTGTGCTTATCCTTTGTGCCAGAAATTGAGTGCATCACATGTGGCAGCAGAAATGTAAAGTTGCAAAACACACTTATCATTGTAGGTACAATGAGGTCCTCCCAGAATCAAAGACACACACTGACTTCTGCTACAAGGTTGGCTGTGACATCTGTTCAGGGACCACACACTGTGCCGGTGCTGGGCCATAGTAAGTAAACCCAAGAATAATTTAGCTGAATGCTCATTAAATGTGCCTTTAATCTCCACCATATGTTGTATGTGTTGTACAACACTGTTGTCCTGCATCACAATATGCTCACATATGGCATTTAACCACATACCAGATCAGACCTTGGTGGCTAATGAAAGGATGACACAAAATGTATGCCAAGTGAGTGCAGAATGGACATAAAATAGTACAATGTGTCATATGAAGTGACCAAAACACAACAGGCTTGCAATTCAATGATATGAAAACTCCCTAGCCAAATATATATGGTAAAATCATATTGAAATTGGTATGGCTGAGGCTCACACTGATGCCAGTTGTGTACCTTTGAGATGGGTGTAGGGGCTGCTAAGGTGAATCTTCATGCAGTTACACCTTCAAAATAACTTGGCTGAAAAGCAACACGCTAATCCAGTGCAGGCGGAAAGCATCAAAGCTTCTCAACTTATCCGCAATGTGGTATCATAACCAAATGTTGCATTCTGCTTGCCTCCTCTTCTACCGTATTCACATGTATAGGTGAGTGGTTGACATATGAGGTTTGGATGTCTGCTGTACAAGACACCATCCGTTGTCAGCTAAGTACTCCCATGATGTTGGAAATAGGGTATGCAAACAGAGGACACTCAAAGGATGGACATAAGAAATCTGTGTTCTCTCATTCAAAAATGAGCTATGTGACTTCATGGGTAGGGAAGCACAAATGACCAACATTATGTACCTGACTACTGCACATCTCACACATGAACTCCTTTTGACTTGTCAACAGACAACATTACACTCATGAAAACTGTTAGTCTTAATGGTGAAGGTGAAATCAGTGTAATGCGGAGGAGTCCTGGTCATTTATCCCCTTCCTTGAAATATCAGTAACCTTCTCATGCGTTTGTCTGTTGATGTGTCATCTTATTGATGTCAGTGCTGCGTGGAGGTAACAGCTGGCAAATGCTGCATGTGAGCAGGGGCCCACATGTAAAGTCCATGAGGTAAACATGCCGCACATTGTCCTGGATTATCCGCAAATGGTTATTGAGAATGACATGTTAGCTCATAGCTACCATTTGTTGTACTGAAATATGGACATGTATGTCTCCTCACAGCTGCTGACAGGATGACACCAGTGCAGCGTACACCATCCTGGGGAATGCATGACATCCTGGCTGCAGCAGTGAAACCCTCTCGCACCTGTCCATCAGGTAATTCTGGCATGAGGTGTATCACTATCTTAGATTACTAAGCCATGACAGAGATCAAGATCACCTTCTGTATGGAATCAGCACTTGTTGTTTACAAAGTGACATACAAATCATGAGTGTCACATGTGCCTGTCTGTCAATTAGTAATGCAGATCATTGAGAATGTTGTCACTTCCCTCTACAGCTGCTGGATCGGGGACAGCTATGTCAACAATATCTATGAGGAGACAGGTTCAGCAGTTGTCATCAGGGGGAACGCGAAGGTACAGGAAGTTGTGGCTGGAGCTGGTGAGTTTGCTTGTATTATGTACATCTCCGTGTAACACCTCAGTGCTATGGTGTGAGCTGTCATTTGTGGTGGTACCCTAACCAGGTCACATGATCCTCATCAGTTGATGCAAAGTACAGTTAATCCAACCCTTGTGTTGCACCACATGTAATACCAGGTCAATCACTAATACGGTTGCAACCTCTGTGTTCCAGGGGATGATGAGGATGATGGACCTACAACCAGTGTGGGCCGACGGGCAATCAGAGGGAGAATCCACTGATCCTCCAGGCAGTTATGTCGGCAGCAAGTACTGCTCAAGAGGAGGAGGAAGTTCCTGAGGACGTAGACTTGGAAGATGATGGTGACTACATGTCCATCCACTCCGGGGATGACGATTCGGATGCCAATGACAGCTATCTTGCCACATTGCCAAAATCATTCACGGCATCACATCCTCCGCCCAGCAACGTTCGTCATCCTCCTCCCAAACAAACAATTGCCTGTCCCCAGCATAGAGCAAACCAGCCACAGCTCCCACGCATCCCAAACAGACATCACTCCCTCACAGCCCTCACGTCCAGGACTGACATGGTGGTTCCCCTACCCGCTCTTCCCTATACAGTGTATACCCGCCATCCTCTCCACCATCTGGGGGAAGTACCAACCCTGTTGTGGTGCAGGTATCCCCTGGGCACCATTCTCCTGCCCATAGGCTTCCACCTGCCACCCCCCTGCTGTTGGACCTGCTGGTCCCATCCATGGCAGACACCTGCAGAGAGGGCCTGCCCTGGCTGTGGTGGCCAGTGGGAGCAGGACTTCTTCCAACAGCAGACAGATGTGAGGCAGGACATTCGTGCCATAGGGGCTACCCTGTCAGACATGTCTGAGTCCCTGCAGGACATGGTCCAATTCCCTCAGGTGGTGGACAGGCTGAGCCATGTTTTGGATAGGATGGATAGAACTTGGCAGGACATGTCCAGGAATATGAGAGACATGATATCCATCCAAAGGGAAGAGAGTGCAAGACACCATGCCTTGGCCATGAAGATGATGGAGGGCATGCTGAAAGTGATCCAAAGTCTCCCTTCACAGTCAACGCAGGGAGGGGACCATCATATCTGACTGCAGGACAGCACATCCACATACCTGTACCACCAACTGCACATGACCACACCCGAGGTACACATCCACACCGGCGCCCTGAACAGGCACTCCCACCACCTGCACAACCACCACCAACCCCTGTACAGGCACTCCCACCACCTGTACAAAAACCACCAACCCTGTACAGGCACTCCCACCACCTGCACAACCACCACCAACCCCTGTACAGGCACTCCCACCACCTGCACAACCACCACCAACCCCTGTACAGGCACCCCCACCAACTGCACAACCACCAACAACCCCTGTACAGGCCACTCCCACCACCTGCACAACTACCACCAACCCCTGTACAGGCACTCCCACCACCTGCAAAACACACAAGATGATGGACGGAATGCTGCACATTGGCAAACATTCACCCCCAGTCACAGATCTGGGTTTAATCCATCGTTATTTTGCTTCACCACGCCACCCCAGTTCAGACATAGCCATATGCAAATCAGTCTTGACCCTGTGCCTCATGGGAACAGTCCAGACCGAACTGCCAAGCCATGTCTTCCCTGGACCGGAATCAAGCATCCTAGGACCGGTTTCTGGCTATCAGCCTTAATCAGCCAGGATAGCTTGACTCCAGTGGCGTAGTGAGCACGGGACCCACGTCTGGGCATACCCTTCCCACTTAGGGCGAAATGCAAAACACACAAGATGATGGACGGAATGCTGCACATTGGCAAACATTCACCCCCAGTCACAGATCTGGGTTTAATCCATCGTTATTTTGCTTCACCATGCCACCCCAGTTCAGACATAGCCATATGCAAATCAGTCTTGACCCTGTGCCTCATGGGAACAGTCCAGACCGAACTGCCAAGCCATGTCTTCCCTGGACCGGAATCAAGCATCCTAGGACCGGTTTCTGGCTATCAGCCTTCATCAGCCAGGATAGCTTGACTCCAGTGGCGTAGTGAGCACGGGACCCACGTCTGGGCATACCCTTCCCACTTAGGGCGAAATGCAAAACACACAAGATGATGGACGGAATGCTGCACATTGGCAAACATTCACCCCCAGTCACAGATCTGGGTTTAATCCATCGTTATTTTGCTTCACCACGCCACCCCAGTTCAGACATAGCCATATGCAAATCATTCTTGACCCTGTGCCCCATGGGAATAGTCCAGACCGAACTGCCAAGCCATGTCTTCCCTGGACCGGAATCAAGCATCCTAGGACCGGTTTCTGGCTATCAGCCTTCATCAGCCAGGATAGCTTGACTCCAGTGGCGTAGTGAGCACGGGACCCACGTCTGGGCATACCCTTCCCACTTAGGGCGAAATGCAAAACACACAAGATGATGGACGGAATGCTGCACATTGGCAAACATTCACCCCCAGTCACAGATCTGGGTTTAATCCATCGTTATTTTGCTTCACCACGCCACCCCAGTTCAGACATAGCCATATGCAAATCAGTCTTGACCCTGTGCCTCATGGGCACAGTCCAGACCGAACTGCCAAGCCATGTCTTCCCTGGACCGGAATCAAGCATCCTAGGACCGGTTTCTGGCTATCAGCCTTCATCAGCCAGGATAGCTTGACTCCAGTGGCGTAGTGAGCACGGGACCCACGTCTGGGCATACCCTTCCCACTTAGGGGCGAAATGCAAAACACACAAGATGATGGACGGAATGCTGCACATTGGCAAACATTCACCCCCAGTCACAGATCTGGGTTTAATCCATCGTTATTTTGCTTCACCACGCCACCCCAGTTCAGACATAGCCATATGCAAATCAGTCTTGACCCTGTGCCTCATGGGAACAGTCCAGACCGAACTGCCAAGCCATGTCTTCCCTGGACCAGAATCAAGCATCCTAGGACCGGTTTCTGGCTATCAGCCTTCATCAGCCAGGATAGCCTGACTCCAGTGGCGTAGTGAGCACGGGACCCACGTCTGGGCATACCCTTCCCACTTAGGGCAAAATGCAAAACACACAAGATGATGGATGGAATGCTGCACATTGGCAAACATTCACCCCAGTCACAGATCTGGGTTTAATCCATCGTTATTTTGCTTCACCACGCCACCCCAGTTCAGACATAGCCATATGCAAATCAGTCTTGACCCTGTGCCTCATGGGAACAGTCCAGACCGAACTGCCAAGCCATGTCTTCCCTGGACCGGAATCAAGCATCCTAGGACCGGTTTCTGGCTATCAGCCTTCATCAGCCAGGATAGCTTGACTCCAGTGGCGTAGTGAGCACGGGACCCACGTCTGGCCATACCCTTCCCACTTAGGGCGAAATGCAAAACACACAAGATGATGGACGGAATGCTGCACATTGGCAAACATTCACCCCCAGTCACAGATCTGGGTTTAATCCATCGTTATTTTGCTTCACCACGCCACCCCAGTTCAGACATAGCCATATGCAAATCAGTCTTGACCCTGTGCCTCATGGGAACAGTCCAGACCGAACTGCCAAGCCATGTCTTCCCTGGACCGGAATCAAGCATCCTAGGACCGGTTTCTGGCTATCAGCCTTCATCAGCCAGGATAGCTTGACTCCAGTGGCGTAGTGAGCACGGGACCCACGTCTGGGCATACCCTTCCCACTTAGGGCGAAATGCAAAACACACAAGATGATGGACGGAATGCTGCACATTGGCAAACATTCACCCCCAGTCACAGATCTGGGTTTAATCCATCGTTATTTTGCTTCACCACGCCACCCCAGTTCAGACATAGCCATATGCAAATCAGTCTTGACCCTGTGCCTCATGGGAACAGTCCAGACCGAACTGCCAAGCCATGTCTTCCCTGAACCGGAATCAAGCATCCTAGGACCGGTTTCTGGCTATCAGCCTTCCTCAGCCAGGATAGCTTGACTCCAGTGGCGTAGTGAGCACGGGACCCACGTCTGGGCATACCCTTCCCACTTAGGGCGAAATGCAAAACACACAAGATGATGGACGGAATGCTGCACATTGGCAAACATTCACCCCCAGTCACAGATCTGGGTTTAATCCATCGTTATTTTGCTTCACCACGCCACCCCAGTTCAGACATAGCCATATGCAAATCATTCTTGACCCTGTGCCCCATGGGAATAGTCCAGACCGAACTGCCAAGCCATGTCTTCCCTGGACCGGAATCAAGCATCCTAGGACCGGTTTCTGGCTATCAGCCTTCATCAGCCAGGATAGCTTGACTCCAGTGGCGTAGTGAGCACGGGACCCACGTCTGGGCATACCCTTCCCACTTAGGGCGAAATGCAAAACATACAAGATGATGGACGGAATGCTGCACATTGGCAAACATTCACCCCCAGTCACAGATCTGGGTTTAATCCATCGTTATTTTGCTTCACCACGCCACCCCAGTTCAGACATAGCCATATGCAAATCAGTCTTGACCCTGTGCCTCATGGGCACAGTCCAGACCGAACTGCCAAGCCATGTCTTCCCTGGACCGGAATCAAGCATCCTAGGACCGGTTTCTGGCTATCAGCCTTCATCAGCCAGGATAGCTTGACTCCAGTGGCGTAGTGAGCACGGGACCCACGTCTGGGCATACCCTTCCCACTTAGGGCGAAATGCAAAACACACAAGATGATGGACGGAATGCTGCACATTGGTAAACATTCACCCCCAGTCACAGATCTGGGTTTAATCCATCGTTATTTTGCTTCACCACGCCACCCCAGTTCAGACATAGCCATATGCAAATCAGTCTTGACCCTGTGCCTCATGGGAACAGTCCAGACCGAACTGCCAAGCCATGTCTTCCCTGAACCGGAATCAAGCATCCTAGGACCGGTTTCTTGCTGTCAGCCTTCATCAGCCAGGATAGCTTGACTCCAGTGGCGTAGTGAGCACGGGACCCACGTCTGGGCATACCCTTCCCACTTAGGGCGAAATGCAAAACACACAAGATGATGGACGGAATGCTGCACATTGGCAAACATTCACCCCCAGTCACAGATCTGGGTTTAATCCATCGTTATTTTGCTTCACCACGCCACCCCAGTTCAGACATAGCCATATGCAAATCAGTCTTGACCCTGTGCCTCATGGGAACAGTCCAGACCGAACTGCCAAGCCATGTCTTCCCTGGACCGGGATCAAGCATCCTAGGACCGGTTTCTGGCTATCAGCCTTCATCAGCCAGGATAGCTTGACTCCAGTGGCGTAGTGAGCACGGGACCCACGTCTTGGCATACCCTTCCCACTTAGGGCGAAATGCAAAACACACAAGATGATGGACGGAATGCTGCACATTGGCAAACATTCACCCCCAGTCACAGATCTGGGTTTAATCCATTGTTATTTTGCTTCACCACGCCACCCCAGTTCAGACATAGCCATATGCAAATCAGTCTTGACCCTGTGCCTCATGGGAACAGTCCAGACCGAACTGCCAAGCCATGTCTTCCCTGGACCGGAATCAAGCATCCTAGGACCGGTTTCTGGCTATCAGCCTTCATCAGCCAGGATAGCTTGACTCCAGTGGCGTAGTGAGCACGGGATCCACGTCTGGGCATACCCTTCCCACTTAGGGCGAAATGCAAAACACACAAGATGATGGACGGAATGCTGCACATTGGCAAACATTCACCCCCAGTCACAGATCTGGGTTTAATCCATCGTTATTTTGCTTCACCACGCCACCCCAGTTCAGACATAGCCATATGCAAATCAGTCTTGACCCTGTGCCTCATGGGAACAGTCCAGACCGAACTGCCAAGCCATGTCTTCCCTGGACCGGAATCAAGCATCCTAGGACCGGTTTCTGGCTATCAGCCTTCATCAGCCAGGATAGCTTGACTCCAGTGGCGTAGTGAGCACGGGACCACCTGCACAACCACCACCAACCCCTGTACAGGCACCCCCACCACCTGCACAACCACCAACAACCCCTGTACAGGCACTCCCACCACCTGCACAAATCCATGAACCCCTGTACAGGCACCCCCACCACCTGCACAACCACCACCGACACCTGTACAGGAGCTCCCACCACCTGCACAACCACCACCGACCCCTGTACAGGCACTCCCACCACCTGCACAACCAGCCCTTGTCCAGGCACAAACACCAACTGTGCATACACCATCTGCCCCTGCACATGTAGATCACCCTATACAGGCACATGGACAACACCCACCTACACGCAGGCGACAAGCCAGACCTGATCCCTCACAGTGATCATCACCTCCGAAATTGCGATGTCGCAAGCACGATCGCCATTGACAAGAACCCAGAAACAAATTGACCACCGTGAATATGTGTAAAGAAAAAGTAAAGATCTACCAAAGTAAGATTCTGTTGTGTATCATGTCCTGTATAACGATGTAGGTGGCCTAGAGATGTGAGGAGGTATATGTGTGTGTGACACAGTTACAAGTGTAACCCATCATTGCAACAAGCCATTATGTGCATAGCAGACGACTCACCAAATACGCATCCATATTCTGTACCAGACATTCAAAATGAAGTCAAACAAGTTAAAGTAAGTAGGATTCTTCAAAGATATTTAGGTATGATCAGAAGAACAACCGTCCGTTTGGAAGGGAGAAAGGAAAAAAAATGATGATCTTAATGCAGATGGAGAAGGGAACTTGGATTGGGGTGGGGCAACAAAAATATAACACGTCAGGGAGCGTCAGGGAAACCAGTCTATTTACAAGGGGAAAAGAAAATAATTGTTCACAAGGAAGTCTCAGTCAAAAAGTCAAGTGTCCTTCTGGTCATCCTCTAGTACCACAATGTCCAGATCCTCAGAGTCCGATGCAGGCACACCACTGGCCGGTGCAGGAACAGGCACCACATGGGTTCGGGACACACGAGGAGTACGGGAGGAAACAGTGTGGGACAACGGACAGGGGAGACATTGACGGTGGTATGGGAAGGGATTTGGGAGACAACAGATGACATGGCTGTGGCCATTGAATTGACGCTGGTAGTGAGGGTGGCCAGAGCTCGGACAATGTCCTCTTGCATCATGCGTATCTCCAGACACAACTGCAGCATGATGCGAGCGGACATGTCTGGCTGACCCTCACATATAAGTGGAAGTGTAGTGTCCATGGTATACACACCGGTAATGCTCTGGAAGTGGAAGCGTAGTGTGCCATGGTATACACACTGGTAATTCTCAAGAAGTAAAAGCCTATTGTACCATGGTATACACCGGTAATGCTCCGAAATTGGAAGCATAGTGTCCATGGTATACACACCGGTAATGCTCCGGAACTGGAAGAGTAGTGTGCCATGGTAAACACACCGATAATGCTCCGGAATTGAAAGCATAGTGTCCATGGTATACACACCAGTAATGCTCCAAAAGTAGAAGCGTAGTGTGCCATGGTATACACACCGGTAATGCTCCAGAAGTGGAAGCATAGTGTGCCATGGTATACTCACCGGTAATACTCCGGAAGTAAAAGCCTAGTGTACTATGGTATACACCGGTAATGCTCCGGAATTGGAAGCGTAGTGTGCCATGGTAAACACACCGGTAATGCTCAAAAGTAGAAGCGTAGTGTGCCATGGTATACACACCGGTAATGCTCCAGAAGTGGAAGCATAGTGTCCATGGTATACACACCGGTAATGCTCCGGAAGTGGAAGCGTAGTATGCCATGGTATACACACCGGTAATGCTCTGGAACTGGAAGCGTAGTGTGCCATGGTAAACACACCGGTAATGCTCTGGAAGTGGAGCATTTCCAGTAATCGGAAGTGGAAGCGTAGTGTGCTATGGTATGCACACCGGTAATGCTTCAGAAGCATAGTGTGCCATGGTAAACACACCGGTAATGCTCCGGAAGTGGAACCGTAATGTGCCATGATAAACACAATGGTAATGCTCCAAAAATGGAAATGTAGTGTGCCATGGTAAACACACCGGTAATGTTCCGGAAGTGGAAGCGTAATGGCCATGGTATACACACCAGTAATGCTCCGGAAGTGAAAGCCTAGTGTGCCATGGTATACACACGGGTAATGCTCCGGAAGTGGAAGCGTAGTGTGCCATGGTATACACACGGGTAATGCTGCGGAAGTGGAAGCGTAGTGTGCTATTGTATACACACGGGTAATGCTCCAGAAGTAAAAGCCTAGTGTGCCATGGTATACACAGTGGTAATGTTCCGGAAGTAGAAGCGTAGTGTCCATGGTATACACACCGGTAATGCTCCGGAAGTGGAAGCGTAGTGTGCCATGGTATACACACCGGTAATGCTCCGGAAGAGGAAACGTCATGTCCATGGTATACACATGGGTAATGCTCCGGCAGTAAAAGCCTAGGGCCCGATTCACAGAACTAACTTAAGACAAAATCCTAAACTCACTACTTTTGGTATTCACAGAATGCACTTACTACTTCTGGTATTCACAGAATGCACTTACTACTTTTGGCATTCACAGAATGCACTTACTACTTTTGGTATTCACAGAATGGATTTACGACTACTAACTTTACGTCAGCACTCGGGCCGGAATTTCCGCACCCGGAGCGGCAATTCCGCTCCGTGCCGGAATCTCCGCTTTTGAGCCGGAATCTCCGCTCCCGGGCCGGAATCTCCGCTCCCGGGCCGGAATCTCCGCTTCCGGGCCGGAATACCCGATTTTGTGCCGGAATACCTCCATTTTGGCCTGATGAACGTTCCAAGTGCCTACCATCCCCCACCACACTCCAGCTGTAGCCAATTAACACTAATTGCAAGACCAGCACCACAAAACATATAAAAGCAGCACACATTGAAGGAACAGGTTTGGCCACAGAGAGTTCGTGTTTACAATCGCTGTACATCGCCAGAGGAAAATGGAACAAATGAGGAGGAAGAAGAACTTTACTACTGAGGAGACCACCATGCTTGTGGAGTACATAGTGAGGCACCACAAACGCCTATATGGTCTCCCACCTTACTGCACCAGTGGCACACAGAAGGCAGCCCTATGGCAGCAATTAGCTACTGCTGTCACAGCATTGGGGAGGAGAGGCGCACAGTCCAGGACATCAAGAAGAAGTGGCAGGATGAAAGGCAGAGGGTGAAGGACAAGTATGCCAGGATCGAATTGAACAGGATCCTCCCTGCCCCACACTCTGGACCCCGCATCCGTCTCACCCCACTAGAGGAGGATATCCTCACCACAATCCACCCCCACTTGGTCCATGGGCTGCCTGTTAGTGACGTCCGCTATGTGGTACCAGGTAAATGGGATGACAAGAAAAAGTGTATGAAAAGATTGTCTGTGTTGCACTGCCAATGTGAGTAAGGAAGTTGACCGAAGTGTATATAAAAATATAGTCAGTCAGAAACTCATGTGTTACCCTCTGTATGTTGCACCACAAGTTCCAGAATCCTTTGCATTAGAAATGGCAAATCCCTCTCCCACTCTTGAAAACATGGGCACAGTACTGCTGCCGTATATACCCAACCCTGCTAAGTAGCAATTGACAAAGTGCCCTTTCCATTCATCCAGATGCGGCTGAGTCAGTCAAAAACTTAAGGGGTTGCTGAGCATATGAAAATCAACTGACAAATGAATTGGGAAAATACAAGGGGCAGATTTACAAGGACTGGCGCATCCCTGCATATTAGCAGGGATGCGCCAGTACCGATGCGACACGCAATTCTACCCTTGCGCCACCACGGATGCGTCGCATTTACAATACGGCGCACTGTGGCGCAGGGATAGACAGATGTGTGTTGCATCTGATGGCGTTAGGGCGGCGCTTTGCTGGAGTCGTGTTGCAAGTGCGACGCAACTCCAACAATGTCCATGGACCGCCCATACCTAATGTGCTGCACCACTCCTTACGTCTGCTTCAAGCAGGCGTAAGGTTTCAGTCGCAGCGGCCTCTGAAAAGTGACTCCGTGAAATCTTGTAGATTTCACTGCATCACTCTTACGAGGCATTTCCCAAGAACGCCCACCCTGCTTACATTAAACATGACGCAGGTTTAATGTTGCGCAGGGCTTCACAACGTGACGCATCTCCATAGATGTGACACGTTGTAAATAAGTCGCAATGTGTCGCATGTTTTACGCCGCCGCTGTGTCACAGAAGTGACGCAACGGCGGCGTAAATGTTTTGCAAGGGGCTTGTAAATCTGCCACAAATTATCCAAGAAGTAACTCACCCTGTGCCAGCCAAAATCACAAAGCAGAAGGTGAGAGAATCCTCAGATCAAAATATGTCATACACATATTCCGTTGTTCATTTCCCACCCTGCCACGCCATTACATCCCCAACGCCCCACTGCTCCTACCTGCCCCGTCTGCGGCAGTACTTCACAACACTGTTAGCATGCAGACGATATGGGGAAATGCCTGACAAGTTCCACATGCACATTTCCCATTTGGTTACTTTTCTCTCTTCTCTCCCATTGACACATTCAGCCAGAGCACAGACAACCGCAATAGCAGAGGTCCCTGCATCTACTGGGAGGAATCGACATCATCCAGTGAAAGGCATACCACCCTCACTAACTGGTAAGTCAAACTGGTCAGGAGATGGTCAAAATGCATACATTGTCAGGAGACAACAGAGGGACATATAGTTCCCGAATATGAAAGGTAACCAGAGATGAAAAACTAGCTTAATAACTATTGGAGTTGTCAATGGACATTCACCTTTAGCAAATGACATTTGTGAATAGCGAAAGACAAAATATAATATGTCTTGGCTCATCATACCTTTGTAATTGTGGAACATAACATGTATTTCACCAACAGTCCCGGACCTGGGAACCCAATCCTGTAATCGAGTGCCACAACTAGTCAAAAGGGTGTCCCCACTATATTGTAATAGTTTCTGTAGACCTAATCAAGAAATCCAATTTACACAAATATGACAATGATGAACAAGAAGTGAGATACCATTGTCAGTAGTATTGACAATGCATCCACTGTCCAACTTAGAATGTTTTAAATATACATGACATTGCCCAGTCCACCCAGCTGGTCATGTACTTCTTACATTGGCTGGCTTGTTTGTTGGCCATCAACAAAACACGATAGTGGACCTTAGTTCAGGATTCGTAGTCATGTCATTTTGATATACGTCGCATCTAGGTAATGGGCCCATTCTAAGTTATATGTGGGATCACTCATGATATTAAGTACTACACACTTCTGCAACGGTGGTGCCCACAACTGCTTGTGCTTATCCTTTGTGCCAGAAATTGAGTGCATCACATGTGGCAGCAGAAATGTAAAGTTGCAAAACACACTTATCATTGTAGGTACAATGAGGTCCTCCCAGAATCAAAGACACACACTGACTTCTGCTACAAGGTTGGCTGTGACATCTGTTCAGGGACCACACACTGTGCCGGTGCTGGGCCATAGTAAGTAAACCCAAGAATAATTTAGCTGAATGCTCATTAAATGTGCCTTTAATCTCCACCATATGTTGTATGTGTTGTACAACACTGTTGTCCTGCATCACAATATGCTCACATATGGCATTTAACCACATACCAGATCAGACCTTGGTGGCTAATGAAAGGATGACACAAAATGTATGCCAAGTGAGTGCAGAATGGACATAAAATAGTACAATGTGTCATATGAAGTGACCAAAACACAACAGGCTTGCAATTCAATGATATGAAAACTCCCTAGCCAAATATATATGGTAAAATCATATTGAAATTGGTATGGCTGAGGCTCACACTGATGCCAGTTGTGTACCTTTGAGATGGGTGTAGGGGCTGCTAAGGTGAATCTTCATGCAGTTACACCTTCAAAATAACTTGGCTGAAAAGCAACACGCTAATCCAGTGCAGGCGGAAAGCATCAAAGCTTCTCAACTTATCCGCAATGTGGTATCATAACCAAATGTTGCATTCTGCTTGCCTCCTCTTCTACCGTATTCACATGTATAGGTGAGTGGTTGACATATGAGGTTTGGATGTCTGCTGTACAAGACACCATCCGTTGTCAGCTAAGTACTCCCATGATGTTGGAAATAGGGTATGCAAACAGAGGACACTCAAAGGATGGACATAAGAAATCTGTGTTCTCTCATTCAAAAATGAGCTATGTGACTTCATGGGTAGGGAAGCACAAATGACCAACATTATGTACCTGACTACTGCACATCTCACACATGAACTCCTTTTGACTTGTCAACAGACAACATTACACTCATGAAAACTGTTAGTCTTAATGGTGAAGGTGAAATCAGTGTAATGCGGAGGAGTCCTGGTCATTTATCCCCTTCCTTGAAATATCAGTAACCTTCTCATGCGTTTGTCTGTTGATGTGTCATCTTATTGATGTCAGTGCTGCGTGGAGGTAACAGCTGGCAAATGCTGCATGTGAGCAGGGGCCCACATGTAAAGTCCATGAGGTAAACATGCCGCACATTGTCCTGGATTATCCGCAAATGGTTATTGAGAATGACATGTTAGCTCATAGCTACCATCTATTGTACTGAAATATGGACATGTATGTCTCCTCACAGCTGCTGACAGGATGACACCAGTGCAGCGTACACCATCCCGGGGAATGCATGACATCCTGGCTGCAGCAGTGAAACCCTCTCGCACCTGTCCATCAGGTAATTCTGGCATGAGGTGTATCACTAGCTTAGATTACTAAGCCATGACAGAGATCAAGATCACCTTCTGTATGGAATCAGCACTTGTTGTTTACAAAGTGACATACAAATCATGAGTGTCACATGTGCCTGTCTGTCAATTAGTAATGCAGATCATTGAGAATGTTGTCACTTCCCTCTACAGCTGCTGGATCAGGGACAGCGATGTCAACAACATCTATGAGGAGACAGGTTCAGCAGTTGACATCAGGGGGGAACGCGAAGGTACAGGAAGTTGTGGCTGGAGCTGGTGAGTTTGCTTGTATTATGTACATCTCCGTGTAACACCTCAGTGCTATGGTGTGAGCTGTCATTTGTGGTGGTACCCTAACCAGGTCACATGATCCTCATCAGTTGATGCAAAGTACAGTTAATCCAACCCATGTGTTGCACCACATGTAATACCAGGTCAATCACTAATACGGTTGCAACCTCTGTGTTCCAGGGGATGATGAGGATGAGGATGACGGACCTACAACCAGTGTGGGCCGATGGGCAATCAGAGGGGAGAATCCACTGATCCTCCAGGCAGTTATGTCGGCAGCAAGTACTGCTCAAGAGGAGGAGGAAGTTCCTGAGGACGTAGACTTGGAAGATGATGGTGACTACATGTCCATCCACTCCGGGGATGACGATTCAGATGCCAATGACAGCTATCTTGCCACATTGCCAAAATCATTCACGGCATCACATCCTCCGCCCAGCAACGTTCGTCATCCTCCTCCCAAACAAACAATTGCCTGACCCCAGCATAGAGCAAACCAGCCACAGCTCCCACGCATCCCAACACAGACATCACTCCCTCACAGCCCTCACGTCCAGGACCGAGATGGTGGTTCCCCTACCCGCTCTTCCCTATACAGTGTATACCCGCCATCCTCTCCACCATCTGGGGGAAGTACCAACCCTGTTGTGGTGCAGGTATCCCCTGGGCACCATTCTCCTGCCCACAGGCTTCCACCTGCCACCCCCCCCCCCCTGCTGTTGGACCTGCCGGTCTCATCCATGGCAGACACCTGCAGAGAGGGCCTGCCCTGGCTGTGGTGGCCAGTGGGAGCAGGACTTCTTCCAACAGCAGTGTTAGACCTGTCAGCCCTAGGGTGGTCTTTCCCTATTTTTTTTCCTTTTTCGCCTCCTTTTTGCCACCATATTTTTACTGGACCTAGGTCTCTGGGCACCTTGCCACTGCTAGCCAGTGCTGAGGTGCAGGTGCTCTCTCTCACTCAAGATGGCTGCCACAGGCCCCTGCTACTGCAGAGGGGCCTTACACGCATACACACTAGTAGCCAGGGTCAGGCTGGGGCATAGGGATACAGTATCCATTCCATCCCCGCCTCTGGGCCACATAGCCAGGCATGTAGAAGGTTCCAGAACCTTCCGGGCTGTGGGAGGAGTTATGTTTTGCCGCCTTTGAGAGGGTCACCTGACCTAGGAGTATAAAAGGCTTGGAGGGAAAACCTTCTAGTCAGTTGATGAGGCACCACTGATCCTGGGAGAACCTCTGCCGGAGTATAGGCTTTAGGGCCTAGGGGGGAGACCTACACTACTGCTGCTGACAGGGCTGAGGCCCTGCTGTAGCAAGATAGCTGAGGAACGCCCACCACCCACTGACCTTGCCCAGTGTGAGGGGACCCAGGGAACCACCTTCAGCGTGCGGGGAGGAACATCAAGCACTCCCAGACCACCAACTCATCCCCCCTCATAAGAAGAAACTTCTGACAGGAAACTTTGACAAGAAACTTATAATAAGGAACTTCTGACAAGAAACTTACAACCAGAAGCGCCTAAGAAGCAACCAAGCTGAAGCAGTCGCAAGACACCTTAACTTGAGGAGGCCTGACCGTCCAGCAAGGCCTAAAGCCTAAAACTGCCCAACTGGGGATCACCAGGTAAAGCGCCGTACCCTGAAGCGCTAGACCTTCACCCCTATTCATTTTTGCCTGTTGCTGGGCTGCCCCCAAGTACTTTGCCAGTCAGCCCTGCCCACAGGCTGCTGGTGCCCCCTGCGTTCTGTCGCCCCTCAGGTCACTGACCTTGTGAGGAGATCGCGGCTGCCGCCACCTGAGAAGAGGCACCGTGTGGTGAGGTGCGCCGTCGCGCCCTCACCGGAGGAAGCGCTGAGGTGAGGGAAGCCCCTCAGGTGTGTGTGGTGAGGTGCGCCGTCCGCGCCCTCACCGAAGCGGCCAAAGAATTGCCCCCGCCGCCGTCGTGGCCGAAGAAGTGCCACCGCCGCCGTCGCGGCCGAAGAAGTGCCACCGCCGCGGCCGAAGAATTGCCTCATCGCCGCCGTCGCGGCCAAAGAATTGCCCCCGCCGCCGTCGCGGCCAAAGAATTGCCACCGCCGCCGTCGCGGCCGAAGAAGTGCCACCGCTGCCGTCGCGGCCGAAGAAGTGCCACCGCCGCCGTCGCGGCTGAAGAATTGCCTCATCGCCGCCGTCGCGGCCAAAGAATTGCCCCCGCCGCCGTCGCGGCCGAAGAAGTGCCACCGCCGCAGCCGAAGAAGTGCCACCGCCGCCGTCGTGGCCGAACAATTGCCTCATCACCGCCGTCGCGGCCAAAGAATTGCCCCCGCCGCGGCCAAAGAATTGCCACTGCCGCCGTCGCGGCCCAAGAAATCGCCAGCGCGATCTACGGCGAGGCCTCCAGGCCCCGCAGACGCCGTTGCCGAGCAACCAGGGGTCACCGGGCGTGACCCAGGAAGGCCGCGCATCGATTGGGCGCCGGCCCCCGGTCACACCCCCAGCGCCGACGGAAGCCCGGGAAGAGCCCTGGCAGTGCAGAGGGAGACGGGGAGCCGGCCGGAGAGGACTGCCGGCTCCCGCTCCCTTCCCCGGCAACCCTGAGCCCGCCAACTTCACTTACCTTGATCCCGGGGGCCGGAGGAGGGCGATCCCGGCCCCCGCAACGCGCCGTGAGTCAGTCCCTGAAGCCGCACCGTGCCGTCCAGGCATATCCTGATCCCGGGGGCCGGAGTAAGGTGATACCGGCCCCCGCAACGTCCAGCTAGTCCGGCCTGAAGGCCGAGGTACCCCTACCGGGCCCCGCCCTCCAGAACACGGGCCGGGCCTGGGGGAGTGCCAGTCGCCCTGAAGCGCGACCAACGACCAACACCACAGGTGAGCCCAGGAGGCCCCTAGGGCCCACAAAACGCCACTGGGGGCCGGGGGCCACCATTAACCCCATAAGTAATTGTATAACTTTCCCCATTAGGCGAGGCCCCGGAGAGGAGTGGGCCTAGCCTAAAGTTAACCCCTAAGGGTCATAGAAGCCCCAGGATACTGGACATGTCGAGGGGTTCCCTATAGTATTTAATAACTTATTGCAGATGCCTATTGTAATTACTGCCTAGGCCATGCTTTTAACTGCGAAGTCTTTACCACAGGGGAAAGTATTTAATTGAATTGAGTTGAAGTGTTTTATGTTACAGGTGTACTGGAATTGCGACGCCCACTGTACTGAATGTGGGCGCGCCTAGATTAATGCAGGCCTATTTAAATGTAAAGTGAAAAGCCTTCTTTTAAGTAATTGAATATGCTAAAGTGAACTGCATGTCTAGGCCCCTGTTTTATTAACGTACCTTGAGATCATTATTAAGTGCTACGTGTAGGAGATAATTCCTGCGGCCTCTTAGTGGCCTACAATGTTGATGAGCTCTGATGCTTTATTTAAAATGTGCACCAGTTGAGTAATGCAATGAATTTGAATGTAGATCTGAATTAATCTGCCTCATCTGATGCCAACTTAATTTATATATAAAAGATCTTGATTTTTAATACAAAAGCCTGGTGTGGTGTCATGTTATTGCGTTCGCATTTCTGAGTCAGAGTAAGAGTGTGCTGCACAACTGCCTTACACATTGCCTTCGCGTGCCTTCCCGCTTCACGCCATGCTACCGTGTCGGACTCGGTAACCCAGGTTCCAACATTTGGTGTTCAGCGGTTGGATAAGGACTGGTGCTTGTGCAGCACCCTACGGTGACTCAGTGTGCGCCGCAATTAGACACCTATTGTAATGAAAGTGCTAGGAATTCTATGGTAATTGCCGATTGTGTACATTCCTGTGTTAGACCTGCTACCTACAGTTTAGAACCCCTTCCTTAAATTGTCTGGGACCCCACCTAGGAGGATGGAGTTTGAGTTAGCCAACCTAGAAAGGTATACGGTTACACAGTTCAAGGAGTTCTGCCTAGAGAGGGGGGTGGCCGTCAAGCGAGGCGCCAGAAAGGAGGTGCTTCAGAAAGCTTTGAGGGCATGGGTAATGGCCCACCCGGAGGGAAGAGGGGACGAGGAGCAGGGGGAGGCAGACAACCCAGGAGAACTGGACCTACTGCACATTGATGTTAGCGAGAATGTGTTGCCAGGAAGACGTTCCAGGGCAGGCAGTAGTGCGTCAGGGGGAAGTTTGTTGCCAGAGGAATTTGAGGACAGAAGGGAGCAAAGGCAATTAACATTAGAACTTGCTAGGATGGAAAGAGACGGAGAACAGGCAAGGCTAGCCATGGAGGAAAGGAAGCTTGTACATGAGCTTAGCCTGAAGGAGCTAGAGCTCCGGACCTTGCAGATGGAGATGCAGGGCAAAATGAATGGTGGCAGCGTACCTGCTGGGGTTCCACAGGAGCCCAAATTCTATTTACCCAGAGAGGTGATGGCCAGTTTTAGTGTAGGTGATGACATCGACAAGTGGTTGGCGGCCTACGAGGTGGCTCTGGTGGCCCATAGAGTTCCTGAGAGCTACTGGGGGGAGGTCTTTATAGGTACATACCTCCACTAGTAAGGGACACACTTTTAACTTTGGATAAGGGGAGCAGACTAACTACCCTATCATGAAGGAGGCCCTGCTCAAGAAGTTTGGCCTCACCCCAGAGAAGTACCGCCAAAAGTTCCGCAACAGCCACAAGCTTCACACACAAAACTGGGTGGATTTTTTTGACTATGCCCGGAAGGCATTGGAGGGTTGGGTGCGTGGCAGCAACGTTGACAATTACAAAGGGCTGTACGACCTATTCTTGAGAGAGCACCTCCTAGAGAAATGTTTTCCGGAGCTGCGCCAGTACTTGGTGGACCGCAAGCTGACCAATCCTAGGGAGCTTGCGGAGGAGGCAGACACGTGGGTCAGCACTCGGGTGTCCCACAAGGGAGCCGGGCGGACCCCCGAAAGGTGGACAGGGGCTCCCCAGAAGAAAGAGGGGGAGATAAAAAGAGGGAGTTCTTTAAAGGTCCCCAAAATAGACCGCCTGGGAGAGGGGTAGGTTCCCCATCCAAATCTGGTTCCCAGAAACCCACTTATCCTGACAGGAGTCAGCAGCCCAGAACTGTCCGGTGCTATGAGTGCGGGGAGGTTGGACATTACAAGGGGGATCCCCAGTGTCGCAAGAGAACCCAGCCCCCACAGGAGGTAAGAGCCCCAGGGTGGCCAGTGTAGCGCTTGGGGAGGAGTTGTCCCTAGGTAGGGGAGGTGAGTGGACAGGCTTGACCTTAGTTTCCCTGGGGGATAGAGAGATCATCCCACGGGTTCAGGTACCCGCGAACACTGCCAAGTATCGGCAGAGGGTCCTGGTGAACGGGGAGGAGGTGGAGGCTCTGAGGGACACAGGTGCCAGCATGACGATGGTGAGACGTCAGCTGGTGTCCCCAGAGCAGGTAATTCCTGAGGAATTCCACCCGGTTGTTATGGCTGATAATAGCCTGGGTCATTACCCCGTGGCCCAAGTTCCCTTTGAGTGGGGAGGAGTATCAGGTCTGTTGAAGGTTGCGGTGAGCCCTGCCATGCCAGTTGACTGTCTGCTGGGCAACGACTTGGAACATACTGCCTGGAGGGAGGTAGAGTTCAATGCCCATGCTGAGATGTTGGGATTACCAGGATGGACTTGCGTTGTCACGCGGTCCATGGCTGCCCGACAAGGAACTCAGCTGGGGTTGGAGCCTGAAATAATGGCCCAGCCCACTGCTGGACGAGGAGATGTCCAGGAGGAGACACCCGGTGAGATGGATGGGGAGCCCGCGGAGGTGACCCCGGAGTCCGCTGAGGTGGTTGGTGTTCCCGTGGGGGACCTGCCGACCCCTGCAGAGTGGCAGGTGGAAGGAGGGCCTACCCGGGAGGAATTTTTCCGGGCGCAGAAGGAGTGCCCTACGCTTGAAGGCATGCGGCAACAGGCCGAAGCCCAAGCAGCTGGAACAGAGACTGGTAACTACCATGTCTACAGTGAGCCTAAGGCTCCGGTGCATGGGTCCTCAAGGGCCGTGGTGGTCCCCCAATGCTACCGAGCCTTTCTGCTAGAGTTGGCACACGAAATACCACTAGCAGGACACCTGGGCCAAGACAAGACGTTTGCGCGTCTGGTCCCACATTTTTACTGGCCCAGGATGCGCGTCACTTCTGACACTTTTTGCAAGACTTGCACCACTTGCCAAGCGAGCGGCAAGACAGGGACTAAAGTGAAGGTCCCTCTAGAACCTCTCCCAGTTGTCGATACCCCTTTTGAGCGGGTAGGGATTGACATCGTCGGGCCATTGGACCCGCCGACTTCTGCAGGACATAGGTTCATTTTGGTGCTGGTAGACCACGCCACCCGGTACCCGGAGGCAATCCCTCTGAGGACCATCACTGCACCGGTGGTGGCGCGGGCCCTGATGGGGATTTTTACCCGAGTGGGATTCCCCAAGGTCGTGGTGTCAGATAGGGGCACGAATTTCATGTCGGCCTACATGCAGGCCATGTGGAAGGAGTGTGGAGTGACCTACCGGTTCTCCACTCCTTACCACCCCCAGACGAACGGACTCGTGGAGCGCTTTAACAAAACCTTGAAGGGGATGATCAGGAGCCTACCCGAGGACTTGAGAAGAAAGTGGGACGTCCTCTTACCCTGTCTGCTCTTCTCCTACCGAGAGGTGCCGCAGAAGAGGGTCGGTTTCAGCCCCTTTGAGCTGCTCTATGGCCACCCCGTTCGGGGCCCCTCAGTCTTGTCAAGGAGGGGTGGGAGAAGTCTTCCTCGAAGCTTCCCCGTGATGTGGTCAGCTATATGCTGGCATTCCGCAGCCAAGTGGCCAAGCTGTGGAAGGAGGCCTCGGACAATCTAGAGGCAAGTCAAGCCGTCATGAAGAAATGGTATGACCGGAACGCGTGGACGGTAGAGTTAGACGCTGGACAGAAGGTGTGGGTCATGGAACCAGGAGAGCTTAGCGCCCTCCAGGACCGGTGGACTGGGCCGTTTGAGATCTTGGAAAGGAGAGGCCAGACCACATATGTCGTCGATGTGAAGAGCCCACGTCAACCCCACCGGGTGTTCCACGTCAACCGCCTGAAGCCCCACCAGGAGCGTTCAGAACTCACTCTCCTAATGATAACAGATGGAAGTGAGGAGGAGGAGAGTGAGCCTCTTCCAGACCTTCTGGCGGCCCATGAGAAGGATGGTTCGGTAGAGGGAGTGGTCCTCGCCCCATCCTTGACCCCAGAGCAACAGAGGGACTGCCGCCAGGTCCTGGGGCAGTACGCCTCGTTGTTCTCCCTCACGCCTGGAATCACGCACCTGTGTACCCATGATGTGGACACAGGGGACAGTCCGCCAGTAAAAACCAAGTCTTACCAGCTGTCCGATAAAGTCAAGGCTAGTATCCAGGGTGAGGTTACCAAGATGCTAGAACTGGGAGTGATTGAGCCTTCCAGTAGCCCTTGGGCTAGTCCGGTGGTGTTGGTGCCGAAAGCAGCCCCACCGGGCACCACACCAGAACTTCGGTTCTGTGTGGATTACCGTGGACTCAACTCAGTCACTAAGACCGACGCTCACCCGATCCCGCGGGCGGATGAGCTCATTGACCGGCTGGGAGCAGCCCGGTATTTGAGTACCATTGATTTGACGTCAAGCTATTGGCAGATCGCCATGGCGGAAGGAGCAAGGGAGAAGACTGTGTTCTCCACCCCCGAGGGCCACTTTCAATTTCGGGTGATGCCCTTCGGGTTGAAAAATGCTCCAGCCACTTTCCAGCGGTTGGTGAACCAGGTGCTGTCTGGCCTAGAGGCCTTCTCTGCTGCCTACCTGGATGACATAGCTGTCTTCAGTAGCAGCTGGGAGGACCATCTGGAGCATCTCCAGGAGGTGCTACGGGCTTTGCAACGGGCTGGTTTAACCATCAAGGCCAGCAAGTGCCAGATTGGACAGGGATCTGTCGTGTACCTGGGACATCTGGTGGGCGGAGGAAAGGTGCAACCCCTCCAAGCCAAGATTGAGACCATCTTGGCCTGGGAGCCCCCCCAAGACCCAAACAGAGGTCTGAGCTTTTCTCGGCCTCACGGGGTATTACCGCCGGTTCGTCAAGGGTTATGGAACCATCGTGGGCCCATTGACGGAATTGACTTCAAAGAAGCAGCCACGCAGAGTCATCTGGACGGCTGCCTTCCAGGAAGCCTTTGAGACCCTCAAACGTGCAATGTGCACCGCACCGGTGCTCAGGACTCCAGACTTTGGACGGGAATTTATTGTACAGACAGACGCTTCTGAGCATGGCATAGGAGCTGTGCTCTCACAGCTGAATGACGATGGCCAAGACCAGCCAGTGGCCTTCATTTCCCGAAGACTACTCCCCCGGGAACAGCGGTGGAGTACCATCGAACGAGAAGCCTTTACTGTGGTTTGGGCTGTCAAGAAGTTGAGGCCATACCTTTTTGGTTGTCACTTCCTGATCCAGACCGACCACAGACCCCTTCGCTGGCTCATGCAGATGAGAGGCGAAAACCCCAAATTGTTGAGGTGGTCCATTTCCCTCCAGGGGATGGACTTTCGGGTGGAACATCGACCCGGTGTAGACCACGCCAACGCTGACGGTCTCTCCCGGTTTTTCCGCCTTAGCGAAGAGAACTCCCTAGAGGTTGGGAAGCTCTCCCTCTTTCGGCTGGGGGACGCGTGTTATACCTGTCAGCCCTAGGGTGGTCTTTCCCTATTTTTTTCTTTTTCGCCTCCTTTTTGCCACCATATTTTTACTGGACCTAGGTCTCTGGGCACCTTGCCACTGCTAGCCAGTGCTGAGGTGCAGGTGCTCTCTCTCACTCAAGATGGCTGCCACAGGCCCCTGCTACTGCAGAGGGGCCTTACAAGCATACACACTAGTAGCCAGGGTCAGGCTGGGGCATAGGGATACAGTATCCATTCCATCCCCGCCTCTGGGCCACATAGCCAGGCATGTAGAAGGTTCCAGAACCTTCCGGGCTGTGGGAGGAGTTATTTTTTGCCGCCTTTGAGAGGGTCACCTGACCTAGGAGTATAAAAGGCTTGGAGGGAAAACTTTCTAGTCAGTTGATGAGGCACCACTGATCCTGGGAGAACCTCCGCCGGAGTATAGGCTTTAGGGCCTAGGGGGGAGACCTACACTACTGCTGCTGACAGGGCTGAGGCCCTGCTGTAGTAAGATAGCTGAGGAACGCCCACCACCCACTGACCTTGCCCAGTGTGAGGGGACCCAGGGAACCCCCTTCAGCGTGCGGGGAGGAACATCAAGCACTCCCAGACCACCAACTCATCCCCCCCCTCATAAGAAGAAACTTCTGACAGGAAACTTTGACAAGAAACTTATAATAAGGAACTTCTGACAAGAAACTTACAACCAGAAGCGCCTAAGAAGCAACCAAGCTGAAGCAGTCGCAAGACACCTTAACTTGAGGAGGCCTGACCGTCCAGCAAGGCCTAAAGCCTAAAACTGCCCAACTGGGGATCACCAGGTAAAGCGCCGTACCCTGAAGCGCTAGACCTTCACCCCCTATTCATTTTTGCCTGTTGCTGGGCTGCCCCCAAGTACTTTGCCAGTCAGCCCTGCCCACAGGCTGCTGGTGCCCCCTGCGTTCTGTCGCCCCTCAGGTCACTGACCTTGTGAGGAGATCGTGGCCGCCGCCGCCTGAGAAGAGGCACCGTGTGGTGAGGTGCGCCGTCGCGCCCTCACCGGAGGAAGCGCTGAGGTGAGGGAAGCCCCTCAGGTGTGTGTGGTGAGGTGCGCCGTCCGCGCCCTCACCGAAGCGGCCAAAGAATTGCCCCCGCCGCGGCCGAAGAAGTGCCACCGCCGCCGTCACGGCCGAAGAAGTGCCACCGCCGCGGCCGAAGAATTGCCTCATCACCGCCGTCGCGGCCAAAGAATTGCCCCCGCCGCCGTCGCGGCCAAAGAATTGCCACCGCCGCCGTCGCGGCCGAAGAAGTGCCACCGCCGCCGTCGTGGCCGAAGAAGTGCCGCCGTCGCGGCCGAAGAATTGCCTCATCGCCGCCGTCGCGGCCAAAGAATTGCCCCCGCCGCCGTCGCGGCCGAAGAAGTGCCACCGCCGCCGTCGCGGCCGAAGAAGTGCCACCGCCGCCATCGTGGAGGAAGAATTGCCTCATCGCCGCTGTCGCGGCCAAAGAATTGCCCCCGCCGCCGTCGCGGCCAAAGAATTGCCACCGCCGCGGCCCAAGAAATCGCCAGCGCGATCTACGGCGAGGCCTCCAGGCCCCGCAGACGCCGTTGCCGAGCAACCAGGGGTCGCCGGGCGTGACCCAGGAAGGCCGCGCATCGATTGGGCGCTGGCCCCCGCTCACGCCCCCAGCGCCGACGGAAGCCCGGGAAGAGCCCCGGCAGTGCAGAGGGAGACGGGGAGCCGGCCGGAGAGGACTGCCGGCTCCCGCTCCCTTCCCGGCAACCCTGAGCCCGCCAACTTCACTTACCTTGATCCCGGGGGCCGGAGGAGGGCGATCCCGGCCCCCGCAACGCGCCGTGAGTCAGTCCCTGAAGCCGCACCGGGCCGTCCAGGCATATCCTGATCCCGGGGCCGGAGTAAGGTGATACCGGCCCCGCAACGTCCAGCTAGTCCGGCCTGAAGGCCGAGGTACCCCTACCGGGCCCCGCCCTCCAGAACACGGGCCGGGCCTGGGGAGTGCCAGTCGCCCTGAAACGCGACCAACGACCAACACCACAGGTGAGCCCAGAAGGCCCCTAGGGCCCACAAAACGCCACTGGGGGCCGGGGCCACCATTAACCCCATAAGTAATTGTATAACTTTCCCCATGAGGCGAGGCCCCGGAGAGGAGTGGGCCTAGCCTAAAATTAACCCCTAAGGGTCATAGAAGCCCCAGGATACTGGACATGTCGAGGGGTTCCCTATAGTATTTAATAACTTATTGCAGATGCCTATTGTAATTACTGCCTAGGCCATGCTTTTAACTGCGAAGTCTTTACCACAGGGGAAAGTATTTAATTGAATTGAGTTGAAGTGTTTTATGTTACAGGTGTACTGGAATTGCGACGCCCACTGTACTGAATGTGGGCGCGCCTAGATTAATGCAGGCCTATTTAAATGTTATGTGAAAAGCCTTCTTTTAAGTAATTGAATATGTTAAAGTGAACTGCATGTCTAGGCCCCTGTTTTATTAACGTACCTTGAGATCATTATTAAGTGCTACGTGTAGGAGATAATTCCTGCGGCCTCTTAGTGGCCTACAATGTTGATGAGCTCTGATGCTTTATTTAAAATGTGCACCAGTTGAGTAATGCAATGAATTTGAATGTAGATCTGAATTAATCTGCCTCATCTGATGCCAACTTAATTTATATATAAAAGATCTTGATTTTTAATACAAAAGCCTGGTGTGGTGTCATGTTATTGCGTTCGCATTTCTGAGTCAGAGTAAGAGTGTGCTGCACAACTGCCTTACACATTGCCTTCGCGTGCCTTCCCCGCTTCACGCCATGCTACCGTGTCGGACTCGGTAACCCCGGTTCCAACAAGCAGACAGATGTGAGGCAGGACATTCGTGCCATAGGGGCTACCCTGTCAGACATGTCTGAGTCCCTGCAGGACATGGTCCAATTCCCTCAGGTGGTGGACAGGCTGAGCCATGTTTTGGATAGGATGGATAGAACTTGGCAGGACATGTCCAGGAATATGAGAGACATGATATCCATCCAAAGGGAAGAGAGTGCAAGACACCATGCCTTGGCCATGAAGATGATGGAGGGCATGCTGAAAGTGATCCAAAGTCTCCCTTCACAGTCAACGCAGGGAGGGGAGCCATCATATCTGCCTGCAGGACAGCACATCCACACACCTGTACCACCAACTGCACATGACCACAGCAGAGGTACACATCCACACCGGCGCCCTGAACAAGCACTCCCACCACCTGCACAACCACCACCAACCCCTGTACAGGCACTCCCACCACCTGCACAACCACCACCAACCCCTGTACAGGCACCCCACCAACTGCACAACCACCAACAACCCCTGTACAGGCACTCCCACCACCTGCACAACTACCACCAACCCCTGTACAGGCACTCCCACCACCTGCACAACCACCACCGACACCTGTACAGGCACTCCCACCACCTGCACAACCACCACCGACCCCTGTACAGGCACTCCCACCACCTGCACAACCAGCCCTTGTCCAGGCACAAACACCAACTGTGCATACACCATCTGCCCCTGCACATGTAGATCACCCTATACAGACACATGGACAACACCCACCTACACGCAGGCGACAAGCCAGACCTGATCCCTCACAGCGATCATCACCTCCGAAATTGCGATGTCGCAAGCACGATCGCCATTGACAAGAACCCAGAAACAAATTGACCACCGTGAATATGTGTAAAGAAAAAGTAAAGATCTACCAAAGTAAGATTCTGTTGTGTATCATGTCCTGTATAACGATGTAGGTGGCCTAGAGATGTGAGGAGGTATATGTGTGTGTGACACAGTTACAAGTGTAACCCATCATTGCAACAAGCCATTATGTGCATAGCAGACGACTCACCAAATACGCGTCCATATTCTGTAGCAGACATTCAAAATGAAGTCAAACAAGTTAAAGTAAGTAGGATTCCTCAAAGATATTTAGGTATGATCAGAAGAACAACCGTCCGTTTGGAAGGGAGAAAGGAAAAAAAATGATGATCTTAATGCAGATGGAGGAGGGAACTTGGATTGGGGTGGGGCAACAAAAATATAACACGTCAGGGAGCGTCAGGGAAACCAGTCTATTTACAAGGGGAAAAGAAAATAATTGTTCACAAAGAAGTCTCAGTCAAAAAGTCAAGTGTCCTTCTGGTCATCCTCTAGTACCACAATGTCCAGATCCTCAGAGTCCGATGCAGGCACACCGCTGTAAGTAAGTAAGTCCGTTTTTATATAGCGCAGCTACTCACCCTTACGGGTCTCAAGGCGCTGGGGGCCGGAGTGGAAATTAAGTGAGCTATTGCCCAGAGTCACATGGTGCTGAGCTGAGCTGCCGCCGGAGCCGGGGATCGAACCGTGAACCCTGTGCTCCGAAGTCAGCTGTCCTGGCCGCTGCACCACACCACTCCACTCCGCTGGCCGGTGCAGGAACAGGCACCACATGGGTTCGGGACACACGAGGAGTACGGGAGGAAACAGTGTGGGACAACGGACAGGGGGAGACATTGACGGTGGTATGGGAAGGGATTTGGGAGACAACAGATGACATGGCTGTGGCCATGGAATTGACGCTGGTTTTGAGGGTGGCCAGAGCTCGGACAATGTCCTCTTGCATCATGCGTATCTCCAGACACAACTGCAGCATGATGCGAGCGGACATGTCCGGCTGACCCTCACATATCCTCCTCAAGTCCTCTGGCACAGCCACAGGAGGAACAACACAGGGAGGGGCCTGGGTGGGACAGGAGGGATGTGGTGCCTCAGGTTCAGAGCCAATGTTGTGGTCGAGCTGGCAGCTACGATGAGGGGGACTGGTTGCAGGGGATGCAGCTGGAGCCCCCGATGGAATGGGGGCCTCTAGAGGTAGGGAGGGGCTGATGGCAGGCCCAGGTTGGGTATTGGCCTGCCCCGGGGACACCTCGACAGAACCCACAGGTGAATAGTCTAAGGGAGAGTAGCTCTCCACCACCCCATGGCCAGAGGTGTCGGGTTCTCCTCCCCACTTCAATGTCCACAGCCTCCACCCGGGCCGTAGCACCAGAGTTGTGTTCCTTGTCAGTCCGGGTGGGCGCAATCCCCTTGCCTCCAGATGTTGAGGGTCCCTCCTCATCCTCTTCTTCCTCACTGGTGGAAAGAGGTTGTAGCCGATGGAGCACTGATGGCCTCCCGCTCCGAACCTGGTCCTGCTGTTCTTCCATTTGGCCAGCTGTGCCCGCTGAAATGTAAGCAAAATCATGATGTGGTGGTTGTTTTATTCAGGACGAGACACATACATAGATGAGCCAAGGTCAGACTTTGTTTTCCTCTGATCACACTCTACAGTTGTCAGTGTTTATGAGCTTACATTACGTGTATGTTCACTGTCATCTCCTGAATTGAGTCTGACATGGACATCTCACGTGAATGTTTGTGGCTTACACAACTGTATTGGCCAACCCTCAACCTTGGTATCGCTTTGTTCGCCCTAAGTTGGCAGGGTATGCCCAGACGTGGGTCCCTTGCTCACTTTGCCACTGGATTCAAGCTAGCCTGGCTGATGACGGCTGAATAGCCAGAAACCGGTCCCAGGATGCTTGTTTCCGGTCCAGGGAAGACATGGCTTGGCAGTTCGGGCTGGACTGTTCCCATGAGGCACAGGGTCAGACTGATTTGCATATGGCCATGTCTGAACTGGGGTGGTGGAGTGAGCTAAAGAATGATGATGGATTAAACCCAGATCAGTTGACTGGGGGTGAGTGTTTGATTAGCTCAAACGCTCCGTCCATCATCCCCTTTGGTATCGCTTTGTTCGCCCTAAGTTGGCAGGGTATGCCCAGACGTGGGTCCCTTGCTCACTTTGCCACTGGATTCAAGCTAGCCTGGCTGATGACGGCTGAATAGCCAGAAACCGGTCCCAGGATGCTTGTTTCCGGTCCAGGGAAGACATGGCTTGGCAGTTCGGGCTGGACTGTTCCCATGAGGCACAGGGTCAGACTGATTTGCATATGGCCATGTCTGAACTGGGGTGGTGGAGTGAGCTAAAGAATGATGATGGATTAAACCCAGATCAGTTGACTGGGGGTGAGTGTTTGATTAGCTCAAACGCTCCGTCCATCATCCCCTTTGGTATCGCTTTGTTCGCCCTAAGTTGGCAGGGTATGCCCAGACGTGGGTCCCTTGCTCACTTTGCCACTGGATTCAAGCTAGCCTGGCTGATGACGGCTGAATAGCCAGAAACCGGTCCCAGGATGCTTGTTTCCGGTCCAGGGAAGACATGGCTTGGCAGTTCGGGCTGGACTGTTCCCATGAGGCACAGGGTCAGACTGATTTGCATATGGCCATGTCTGAACTGGGGTGGTGGAGTGAGCTAAAGAATGATGATGGATTAAACCCAGATCAGTTGACTGGGGGTGAGTGTTTGATTAGCTCAAACGCTCCGTCCATCATCCCCTTTGGTATCGATTTGTTCGCCCTAAGTTGGCAGGGTATGCCCAGACGTGGGTCCCTTGCTCACTTTGCCACTGGATTCAAGCTAGCCTGACTGATGACGGCTGAATAGCCAGAAACCGGTCCCAGGATGCTTGTTTCCGGTCCAGGGAAGACATGGCTTGGCAGTTCGGGCTGGACTGTTCCCATGAGGCACAGGGTCAGACCGATTTGCCTATGGCCATGTCTGAACTGGGGTGGTGGAGTGAGCTAAAGAATGATGATGGATTAAACCCAGATCAGTTGACTGGGGGTGAGTGTTTGATTAGCTCAAACGCTCCGTCCATCATCCCCTTTGGTATCGCTTTGTTCGCCCTAAGTTGGCAGGGTATGCCCAGACATGGGTCCCTTGCTCACTTTGCCACTGGATTCAAGCTAGCCTGGCTGATGACGGCTGAATAGCCAGAAACCGGTCCCAGGATGCTTGTTTCCGGTCCAGGGAAGACATGGCTTGGCAGTTCGGGCTGGACTGTTCCCATGAGGCACAGGGTCAGACTGATTTGCATATGGCCATGTCTGAACTGGGGTGGTGGAGTGAGCTAAAGAATGATGATGGATTAAACCCAGATCAGTTGACTGGGGGTGAGTGTTTGATTAGCTCAATCGCTCCGTCCATCATCCCCTTTGGTATCGCTTTGTTCGCCCTAAGTTGGCAGGGTATGCCCAGACGTGGGTCCCTTGCTCACTTTGCCACTGGATTCAAGCTAGCCTGGCTGATGACGGCTGAATAGCCAGAAACCGGTCCCAGGATGCTTGTTTCCGGTCCAGGGAAGACATGGCTTGGCAGTTCGGGCTGGACTGTTCCCATGAGGCACAGGGTCAGATTGATTTGCATATGGCCATGTCTGAACTGGGGTGGTGGAGTGAGCTAAAGAATGATGATGGATTAAACCCAGATCAGTTGACTGGGGGTGGGTGTTTGATTAGCTCAAACGCTCCGTCCATCATCCCCTTTGGTATCGCTTTGTTCGCCCTAAGTTGGCAGGGTATGCCCAGACGTGGGTCCCTTGCTCACTTTGCCACTGGATTCAAGCTAGCCTGGCTGATGACGGCTGAATAGCCAGAAACCGGTCCCAGGATGCTTGTTTCCGGTCCATGGAAGACATGGCTTGGCAGTTCGGGCTGGACTGTTCCCATGAGGCACAGGGTCAGACTGATTTGCATATGGCCATGTCTGAACTGGGGTGGTGGAGTGAGCTAAAGAATGATGATGGATTAAACCCAGATCAGTTGACTGGGGGTGAGTGTTTGATTAGCTCAAACGCTCCGTCCATCATCTCCTTTGGTATCGCAACCCTCAACCTTGGCATTCTTGTGATCTGTGTGTCCTGTCACTGCTACATGTGCAGGTTCCAAAACCAGTCCACCAAAGGAGAACATGAAGAGTCCAGATCTTATTGAATTTGGCCATTGATATGGAGTCGCAGCTCTTTTACGTCTGGACAAGTGTCATCTGCTGTGTAGCATTGTATAGGACAAGACAAATGCCGAATGTGGGTCACACATCCACATAGGGTCTGGGCTATTTGTTTTGCTACATTGTGAGTCTAGCCTTTTGATGTCCCCTCACATAATCTGACAATCCAGTGCCACATATTGGCTTTGGTGACTGATAAGGTAGTGCAGTACACCGGTGACCAGTGGTGGGTCATTGTGACAGCTACCTGTACATGTGAAATGTCATACAAGCCACTGAGGGTGAGACAGTGGACACACTTTGCAAATTTAGAAACACTTAAGAGTGAGGCAAGGATCTCAAAGTCTGTCTTGACTCCATGGCACATGATGATCTGTCTCAATTAGAACCCAAACTCAACAAATGCAATGCAAGTCACAGCATCCAATACCCTTTGGCCTGCCATGCACACACTGGACAGTGTCTGTACCATTTCTCATCCAATGCACACATCAGTTATGATTCCCTTGGTTCACTGGTGGTGGTGCTGGCAGAGCAGATTTCAATACAAATGCACAACTGTGGCTCATTTACCCAGTTGTCATGAAGAAACTACAACTCCCAAAATGCACTCTGCCCTGTACAGTCCATATGCCACAGTGTGCCTTTTTATTCTTGGTGACTGTTGCATGGACACGGAATCAGTGAATGGAGGCATGGGACACACAATGGTACAGCACTGTCTTCACTCACATCATACTCCCAGACACATATTGCATTTAATGCACTTACCAGGTCTCTGCTGCTTATGCTCCTCCAGCTGAGCATGGAGGGTCGGCCAAGCTGCTCGCAGGACCCTCCTGTACAGTGGGGAGAGGTGAGGACGATGCACATGGTGCTGGGAAGACTGGCCCACCAGCTCCTCAGCCTTGTGCCGGGACCAGCGTTTTAGGTCCTCCCAGCGCTTGCGGCATGCCCTAGCACTCCTGGTGTAGACTCCCACTGCACTGCAGCGCTCACCGGTGTTGGCCCATAGCCTGGCCCGGGCTGCATTGCTCAGCTGGTATTCTGGGTCCCCATATAGCTGAGGATATTTGGACAGCACCCCCTCAGCCAAGATGTCTGATTCCCTTTCTGTGAAAGGGGGTGCTTTCTCCTCATAACCCTCAGCCATTTTGGGGCAAATAAGTTGAATGAGAGCAGCAGGGTGGCAGAGGATCTGTTCTGTGATAGAGGATGACTCTGAATGAACCCAAAATGGCTGTCAACAACTTCCTGTGATGTATTTCCTGTCTCCCACTTCCTGGGTATCATTTCCTGTATGGAATTATGTGTTCCGGTTCATTTTCGGAGATTACGGCCCGAGAACGTAGTTTCCGGTTCCGAAGCGGAGGGTCCGCATCCGCGCATTATGGTCCGAAATCGGAAATTACGTTTTCGGGCCGTAACCTCTGAAATTGACCCGGAACACATTATTTCATACAGGAAATGTTATACAGGCAGTGGGAGACAGGAAATATATCACAGGAAGTAGTTGGCAGCCATTTTGTATTCATCCTGATCCATCCACAATCACTAATCAAATCCACTGCCATCCTGCTGTTCTGTTGTGGAAAAACCTGAAATGACAGTGCAGGTGGGAATCATATACATGTAAAAAAAGGGGGAACAGACCATTTAAGTACATTTCTGCACGGACGGGGGGCTGACACAACATCAAACCACAGTTTCGTTTTCTCCAACTTTGCATTATGGTACATGTAGTCCATGTTGAGGGCTCATTACAAGAGTTGTGTGTTGTGTTACGGAAAATTGGGGTGGAGCAGTGCTGCATATCACAGACACATGGTGCCTGATTCACCCATGACATAATCACTCATGTTGTGGGCCCATCATTTGTGGGGGAGTCAAATCTGTTGAGGGCACAGGCCAGAGAATGCAATGGTTATGCCCTTTTGTGATTAAGTGACCCATCCTCATAAGGTTGGTCTCTCAGAACATGTATCGTTTCTCATCTGCGTGAATAGATTCTTTATGGACATCCACTACACTGATTGCTGACATGGGCACATGACCTGAGGCACGCTCAACGTTTTGACTACTGTCAACAGCTGTGATTTACATGCAGTTAGTGTGGCTTGCAAAGTAGTCTCAGGATGGAATTTATTGACACAGTCGTGTATATCCAAGTTTCATCATTGACAACAGACAGCAAACCACATTTTGTCCATGACACTACAGGTTGCTCATGTGAAAAACGTGGCAACGAGGATCACAGACTTGCATAACCTGACCTCGGTTATGTGCAATGGCCCGGTTTCCCAGATTCAGAGCTAGCCGAGGTTCCAGAGGTATGTGTAAGCCATGTGTTAAAGCAATGTTGTGCAAAACACAACAGGCTAATATGATCTTGCACACGACTTCAGGGGAGTACAGCAGCACACCCCCTGAACGGTCAAGACATCTGAACCGCGACTTCAACAGACCAAAAGTGAGCTCTATGTACAGTGTGTGCACGCCTGTAAGGGGTGAGGAGTTGTGGGGAGAGTGCATACCCAGCATCGCCTGAGGAGGGAAGAAAGGGCAGTTGGTTACATTTCCCTCTTTGATTTGCACAGGACATGATCTATACTTTAGTGCATGCAGTGTCTGTTGAGACCATGTATGTAGCTTTATGATTCTTATTGTACAATGGTTAATGTTAGGTGGCATTTAGACATTTCAATAACACATATCCCTCATTTTTAGTGCTTGGTACTTACCCAGTAGCCACATGTTGCCAAATTCTCCCACAGCCATCCGCTGGGCAAGAGGTGACATGCGGAATACGAAGCTGTCATGAGTACTGCCTGGGAACACTGCATGCACATCAATGAATCGTCCACTGGCATCACAGACAGCTTGCACATTGATGGAATACCATCGGTGTCTGTTGCAGAAGATGTGTGCAATGCGGCGGGGTTGCTGAAGGGCCACATGGGTACAATCAATTGCACCCAGCTCACCTTTGTCTCCTGGCCAGTGTATGGGGCATTTGTATGTGGCTGTGGGCTCTAGCAGTGATGCATCTCAGTACCTGATGCAGGCACCGCGACTGGCTTGCCTGGGAGATACCCACATGGTCACTGGTGACCCTTTGGAATGACCCAGTGGCAAAGAAATGGAGAGCAGAAAGGATCTTGAGATATGCTGGTATGGCATGGGAGCAGCAGGTCACAGAGTCAAGTTCCTGCTCCCACTCACATACCATCTCCAAGATGACTTCTGGAGGGAAACGGTACCTGGCCCTGACATCTTGGCTGGACATTCCAAATAGGTTGATCCTCTGTCTGAAGATCCTCTCTGCTCTCCTCCTCCTCCTCCTCAAGTAGTTTTGCCGCATGGCAAGGGGCAGAGCAACAAACACATTCAGCGACATGTTGAAAGGGTTTGTGTGTGTCTGCTCTGCATTCATACATGCTGCAGGGCTGGGATTGGCTGTAGTGTGTCAGCTGATGCATGGTGGGGGATGGTAGGCACTTGGACAGGTGTTTACCCTTGAGGAAAATGATCAACGGCCACAGTTCGTGTATTACGGTCCGGAAGCGGAGATTCCGGCCCGGGAGCGGAGATTCCGGCCTAAGAGCGGAATTCCCGCTCCGGGTGCGGAAATTCCGGCCCGAGTGCGGACGTAAAGTTAGTAGTCATAAATCCATTCTGTGAATACCAAAAGTAGTAAGTGCATTCTGTGAATGCCAAAAGTAGTAAGTGCATTCTGTGAATAGCAAAAGTAGTAAGTGCATTCTGTGAATACCAAAATGGTAGTAAGTTTAGGATTTTGTCTTAAGTTAGTTCTGTGAATCGGGCCCCTTGTGTGCCATGGTATACGCACCGGTAATGCTCCGGAAGTGGAAGTGTAGTGTGCCATGGTATACACACCGGTAATGCTCCGGAATTGGAAGCACAGTGTCCATGGTATACACACCGGTAATGATCCAGAAGTGGAAGCATAGTGTGCCATGGTATACACACCGGTAATACTCCGGAAGTAAAATCCTAGTGTACCATGGTATACACCGGTAATGCTCCGGAATTGGAAGCATAGTGTCCATGGTATACACACCGGAAATGCTCCGGAAGTGGAAGCGTAGTATGCCATGGTATACACACCGGTAATGCTCCAGAAGTGGAAGCGTTGTGTCCATGGTATACACATGGGTAATGCTCCGGCAGTAAAAGCCTAGTGTGCCATGGTATACGCACCGGTAATGCTCCGGAAGCGTAGTGTGCCATGGTATACACACCAGTAATGCTCCGGAATTGGAAGCACAGTGTCCATGGTATACACACCGGTAATGCTACAGAAGTGGAAGCATAGTGTGCCATGGTATACACACCGGTAGTACTCCGGATTTAAAAGTCTAGTGTACCATGGTATACACTGGTAATGCTCTGGAATTGGAAGCATAGTGACCATGGTATACACACCGGTAATGCTCCGGAAGTGGAAGCGTAGTATGCCATGGTTTACACACCAGTAATGCTCCGGAACTGGAAGCATAGTGCGCCATGGTAAACACACCGGTAATGCTCTGGAAGTGGAGCATTTCCAGTAATCGGAAGTGGAAGCGTAGTGTGCTATGGTATGCACACCGGTAATGCTTCAGAAGCATAGTGTGCCATGGTAAACACACCGGTAATGCTCCGGAAGTGGAACCGTAATGTGCCATGATAAACACAATTGTTACAGCAAACAAATGATGGACGGAATGCTGACAATGCAAACATTCTCCCCCAGTCAAAAGATCTGGGTTAAATCCATCGTTCTTTTGCCCACTACGCCACCCCAGTTTGGACCGAGCCATATGCAAATCAGTCTTGACCCTGTGCCCCATGGGAACAGTCCAGACCAAACTGCCAGGCCAGGTCCTTCCCACAAGGAACAGGGTCAAGACTGATTTGCATATGGCTGGGTCCAAACTGGGGTGGTGTGGTGAGCAAAAGAATGATAGATTTAACCCAGATCCTTGTGACTGGGGGTGAATGTTTGCATTGTCCAGCATTCCGTCCATCAATTGTTTCTTTTGCATTTGTCGCCCTAAGTGGGAAGGGTATGCCCAGATGTGGGTCCCGTGCTCACTACACCACTGGATTCAAGCTAGCCTGGCTGAAGAAGGGTGATGCCCTGAAACCGGTCCCAGGATGCTTGTTTCCGGTCCAGGGAGGACCTGGCTTGGCAGTTCGGGCTGGACTGTTCCCACAAGGAACAGGGTCAAGACTGATTTGCATATGGCTGGGTCCAAACTGGGGTGGTGTGGTGAGCAAAAGAATGATAGATTTAACCCAGATCCTTGTGACTGGGGGTGAATGTTTACATTGTCCAGCATTCCGTCCATCAATTGTTTCTTTTGCATGATAAACACAATGGTAATGCTCCAAAAATGGAAATGTAGTGTGCCATGGTAAACACACCGGTAATGTTCCGGAAGTGGAAGCGTAATGGCCATGGTATACACACCGGTAATGCTCCAGAAGTGGAAGCCTAGTGTGCCATGGTATACACACGGGTAATGCTCCGGAAGTGGAAGTGTAGTGTGCTATGGTATACACACGGGTAATGCTGCGGAAGTGGAAGCGTAGTGTGCCATGGTATACACAGTGGTAATGTTCCGGAAGTGGAAGCGTAGTGTCCATGGTATACACACCGGTAATGCTCCGGAAGTGGAAGCGTAGTGTGCCATGGTATACACACCGGTAATGCTCCGGAAGTGGAACGTCGTGTCCATGGTATACACATGGGTAATGCTCTGGCAGTAAAAGCCTAGTGTGCCATGGTATACGCACCGGTAATGCTCCGGAAGTGGAAGCGTAGTGTGCCATGGTATACACACCGGTAATGCTCCGGAATTGAAACCATAGTGTCCATGGTATACACATCGGTAATGCTCCGGAATTGAAAGCATAGTGTCCATGGTATACACACCGGTAATGCTCCAAAAGTAGAAGCGTAGTGTGCCATGGTATACACACCGGTAATGCTCCAGAAGTGGGAAGTGGAAGCATAGTGTGCCATGGTATACATACCGGTAATACTCCGGAAGTAAAAGCCTATTGTACCATGGTATACACCGGTAATGCTCCGGAATTGGAAGCATAGTGTCCATGGTATACACACCGTTAATGCTCCGGAATTGGAAGTGTAGTGTGCCATGGTATACACACCGGTAATGCTCCGGACGTGGACGCATAATGTGCCATGGTATACACACGGGTAATGCTCTGGAAGTAAATGCCCAGTGTGCCATGGTATACACACCAGTAATGCTCTGGAAGTGGAAGCGTAGTGTCCATGGTATACACACCGGTAATGCTCCGGAAGTGGAAGCGTAGTGTGCCATGGTATACACACTGGTAATACTCAGGAAGTAAAAGCCTATTGTAAATAAGAAAACAATAGCAAGCTTTATAAATCCCAAATTTAAATATTCTAGGGATGATAAGGAAAAAGGAGTAACCACACAGTTTACCAATGCAGACAAAATACACTTATTGGTGAAAAATATATGATTTTTTATTTAGTCTTTTTTTTAAAAGAATTTTTTTCTATTTTACTTGTTTGATATTTTCAAATTGAATTGACATACATCAGTACAAAATAAATAAATAGATACATCTGTTATACACATTAACCAAGAGAAAAAAATTAACATCAAAAGTAATACAAAAAATGGTTGTTTTCTCGAAAATACTTGACAATTTTGATGGGGGCAAGCGGTAGATGACAACACTACGCGCGTTTTGGCACTACTGCCTTCATCAGGGGACCGTCTATACCAAAAAACATAGGTCTCAGATAATGACCATGCCTGGATATGGGAGGGTACATGAAACGATCATATGTCGATTCTGCTATGTCGTTTAGTCTTTTGAGTTGTCAATATCGTAGATGCGTTGCTGCATGCATCGGAGACTTTTCTAAGGTCCAATGGGTCCAAGGTACACAAAGGTCCTCAGGATATGTTGCAAATTGTCACCTTAAAAGGGGGCCATTGATCAGTACCGTAGCAAGCAATGACCCAAATTGGTATCACGATTTCTTACCAATGGAAGCTCTTGCTCCGATAGAATGGTGGCTACACGGCCGTGGACTTAACAGGCAATCCGTGGATATGCTGGAGAGCCAGGGTCCTTACATGCTCTTCGTGCCACTTTGATCCTTCTGAATCCAACGGGACGCTCCTCTCTATGGTAATCCGACCGGAGTAAAAGCCTATTGTACCATGGTATACACCGGTAATGCTCCAGAATTGGAAGCATAGTGCCCATGGTATACATACCGGTAATGCTCCGGAACTGGAAGCGTAGTGTGCCGTGGTAAACACACCGATAATGCTCCGGAAGTGAGGCATTTTTAGTAATCAGAAGTGGAAGCGTAGTTTGCTATGGTAAACACACCGGTAATGCTCCAAAAGTAGAAGCGTAGTGTGCCATGGTATACACACCGGTATTGCTCCAGAAGTGGAAGCGTAGGGTGCCATGGTAAACACACCGGTAATACTCTGGAAGTAAAAGCCTAGTGTACCATGGTATACACCGGTAATGCTCTGGAATAGGAAGCATAGTGTGCCATGGTAAACACACCGGTAATACTCCGGAAGTAAAAGCCTAGTGTGCCATGGTATAAACCGGTAATGCTCCGGAAGTGGAAGCGTAGTGTGCCATGGTAAACACACCGGTAATGCTCAAAAGTTGAATCGTAGTGTGCCATGGTATACATACCGGTAATGCTCCAGAAGTGGAAGCGTAGTGTGCCATGGTATACACACCGGTAGTACTCCGGAACTAAAAGTCTAGTGCACCATGGTATACACTGGTAATGCTCCGGAATTGGAAGCATAGTGTCCATGGTATACATACGAGTAATGCTCCGGAAGCGGAAGCGTAGTATGCCATGGTATACACACCGGTAATGCTCCGGAACTGGAAGCGTAGTGTGCCATGGTAAACACACCAGTAATGCTCTGGAAGTGGAGCATTTCCAGTAATCGGAAGTGGAAGCGTAGTGTGCTTGGTATGCACACCGGTAATGCTTCAGAAGCATAGTGTGCCATGGTAAACACACCGGTAATGTTCCGGAAGTGGAAGCGTAATGGCCATGGTATACACACCGGTAATGCTCCGGAAGTGGAAGCCTAGTGTGCCATGGTATACACACGGGTAATGCTCCGGAAGTGGAAGCGTAGTGTGCCATGGTATACACACGGGTAATGCTCCAAAAGTAGAAGCGTAGTGTGCCATGGTATACACACGGGTAATGCTCCGGAAGTGGAAGCGTAGTGTGCTATGGTATACACACGGGTAATGCTCCAGAAGTAAAAGCCTAGTGTGCCATGGTATACACAGTGGTAATGCTCTGGAAGTGGAAGCGTAGTGTCCATGGTAAACACCCCGGTAATGCTCCAGAAGTAAAAGCGTAGTGTGTCATGGTATACACACCGGTAATGCTCCGGAAGTGGAAGCGTCGTGTCCATGGTATACACATAGGTAATGCTCCGGCAGTAAAAGCCTAGTGTGCCATGGTATACGCACCGGTAATGCTCCGGAAGTGGAACCGTAGTGTGCCATGGTATACACGCCGGTAATGCTCCGGAATTGAAAGCATAGTGTCCATGGTATACACACCGGGAATGCTCCAAAAGTAGAAGCGTAGTGTGCCATGGTATACACACCGGTAATGCTCCAGAAGTGGAAGCATAGTGTGCCATGGTATACACACCGGTATTACTCCGGAAGTAAAAGCCTAGTGTACCATGGTATACACCGGTAATGCTTCGGAATTGGAAGCATAGTGTCCCTGGTATACACACCGTTAATGCTCCGGAAGTGGAAGCGTAGTGTGCCATGGTATACACACCGGTAATGCTCCGGACGTGGAAGCATAATGTGCCATGGTATATACACCGGTAATGCTCCGTAAGTGGAAGCATAATGGTCCATGGTATACACACGGGTAATGCTCATGAAGTAAAAGCCTATTGTACCATGGTATACACCGGTATGCTCCGGAATCGGAAGCATAGTGTCCATAATATACACACCAGTAATGCTCCGGAACGGGAAGCGTAGTGTGCCATGGTAAACACACCGGTAATGCTCTGGAAGTGAGGCATTTTTAGTAATCGGAAGTGGAAGCGTAGTGTGCTATGGTAAACACACCGGTAATGCTCCAAAAGTAGAGGCGTAGTGTGCCATGGTATACACACCGGTAATGCTCCAGAAGTGGAAGCATAGTGTGCCATGGTAAACACACCGGTAATACTTTGGAAGTAAAAGCCTAGTGTACCATGGTATAATCCGGTAATGCTGCGTAAGTGGAAGCGTAGTGTGCCATGGTAAACACACCGGTAATGCACCAAAAGTTGAAGCATAGTGTGCCATGGTATACACACCGGTAATGCTCCAGAAGTGGAAGGGTAGTGTGCCATTGTATACACACCGGTAGTACTCCGGAATTAAAAGTCTAGTGTACCATGGTATACACTGGTAATGCTCCGGAATTGGAAGCATAATTTCCATGGTATACACACCGGTAATGCTCCGGAAATGGAAGCGTAGTATGCCATGGTATACACACCGGTAATGCTCCAGAACTGGAAGCGTAGTGTGCCATGGTAAACACACCGATAGTGCTCTGGAAGTGGAGCATTTCCAGTAATCGGAAGTGGAAGCGTAGTGTGCTATGGTATGCACACCGGTAATGCTTCAGAAGCATAGTGTGCCATGGTAAACACACCGGTAATGCTCCGGAAGTGGAAACGTAATGTGCCATGATAAACACGACGGTAATGCTCCAAAAATGGAAATGTAGTGTGCCATGGTAAACACACCGGTAATGTTCCGGAAGTGGAAGCGTAATGGCCATGGTATACCCACCGGTAATGCTCCGGAAGTGGAAGCCTAGTGTGCCAAGGTATACACACGAGTAATGCTCCGGAAGTGGACGCGTAGTGTCCATGGTATACACACTGGTAATGCTCCGGAAGTGGCAGCGTAGTGTGCCATGGTATACACACCGGTAATGCTCCGGAAGTGGAAGCGTTGTGTCCATGGTATACACATGGGTAATGCTCCGGCAGTAAAAGCCTAGTGTGCCATGGTATATGCACCGGTAATGCTCCGGAAGTGGAAGCCTAGTGTGCCATGGTATAAACACGGGTAATGCTCCGGAAGTGGAATCGTAGTGTGCCATGATAAACATACCGGTAATGCTCCAAAAGTAGAAGCGTAGTGTGCCATGGTATACACACTGGTAATGCTCCGGAAGTGGAAGCTTAGTGTCCATGGTATACACACTGGTAATGCTCTGGCAGTAAAAGCCTAGTGTGCCATGGTTTACGCACCGGTAATGCTCCGGAAGTGGAAGCATAGTGTCCATGGTATACACACCGGTAATGCTCCGGAAGTGCGGCTGTCTGCTAAGCTGACATGACTATGCCTGCCTTGGAGGCGTGCGCTGCCTTTTTAGACGACGACTTTTAATTAAATAACGTGCTTGCAATCAAATAAACCAATGGGAGACATTGTGACAAATTAAAAAGTGCGAGAAACAAATCAAGGAGTGAACATGAAAAAGAACCACAGACACGTGTGGAAGACAAGCATGCGCGAAAGTGAAAGCGACTGCGCTATGTTTAATTTGTAACATGATCCACGACAAGGGAGGAATGCAGCCTGCGCGCCGCTGCTCGCTCCCGACAGCTGGAGGCCGTGGGAGTGAACATTTAGAGAAAAGGTGGGACATGCACCCACCCTTGGCCAATTGCGTGCTTTCATTTTGAAAGCCACACGCAAAGGCCAATAGAATGTGTGGAAGTTGAAAAACCACACGGAAAAGTTTCGGGGAAGTCTGGAGTGATTCCAAGAGGCCTCCCCATGGAGCAGCGCATGCGGGCTGCGCTAGGCTTGGCCTAAAAAGCTGTGGAAGCTTCTTCTGTGTCTTATCTCTTCTTGTCACAGGCCGGGCTCGTTTCTTTGCTCCACTTGCTGCTGAAAAAGGACGGTACATAAATGTAAATCTGTATTTGTAAAGCGCGAACTACTCACCCTTACGGGTCTCAAGGCGCTGGGGGCCGTCGTGGAAATTAAGTGAGCTATTGCCCAGAGTCACATGGTGCTGAGCTGCCGCAGGAGCCAGGGATCGAACCGTGAGCCCTGTGCTCCGAAGTCAGCTGCCCTGGCCGCTGCACCACACCACTCCACTGAGTTTGATGTTAAGATGTTGTGCCTCAGTGCTGTTCGTGTTGAAAGGTTCTGTCTGCTCACAAAAAAAGTTGGGCCCCTGCACTGTTACCTCCTGAAAGGTGGCCCCTAGCGCAATTTGACTCGAAATATTTTATCCTCTCTGCCATTTGCTCCTAAATATGTGTACTTTGCCATGATGCAAGAAACTCCTAGTTACGCTCATTGTTCTCCCAGTATGGTCCCTGCAATGTTTGCTCCTGTAGGCTGGGCCTCTGTGCACTCAGCTAGTTAATTAATGCTGAGGCGCTTACACGATTTGCTAGTAAAACGTTGGGCCATAAGACAGTTCACTCTTAAATAGTTGGGCCTTGGTATCGATTACTCATAAAAAGATATGACTTTGCGCCATTAGCTCGTACAGAATTAGAACTATGTGCCATTTGTTGCTAAGATGTAGCGCCTCTGTGCTGGGCTTTCTTGAAAACTGGGCCCAACCGCACTTACACTCAGACATTGGCCTCACTACCTTTGTACTTATAAAAGTTTTGCTTCAAAGATATTTCCTCTGTAAAGATAGATTTTATTCTGTAAAGTTCTCTGGTTGGATAGTTCCCGTAGTTTTCTTTATGCCCTTCGACCACTGGATATAAGTAATTGTAGCCTGCAGTCTAGAAGAGAGCATTGCCAGTTCTAGCGATTTAAGATCAGTTTGGACGGGTGTGTATCTATCTGCAGCTTAAAATCCCTGACTAAAATGAATGTGTGAAGTCTTGCCACAGCCAAAGTATCGGGATCCATTTGTAGCTGGTGATCCTTGAAAGTGGTGAGGCGTAATACTTGCCACAGTTTCACCTCATTGATTTCAGAATTTGTCTTGGGTGCCCTCACACAAATGTACCCATACACTCACACTTTCTGTTTCTCACTGACAAACAAAACACCCTTGCACAATTTCGCACTTTCACAGCCACTGACCATCACTCGCAACTGCTATTGTACAGGGGTTCTGATTTGAACTCCTGGGGTACAGGTGTTCTGTTTGAATAGTGGGGCAGGTGCAATTGCACCAGGGCCTCTCTGCCCTGGGGCAACTGCACCTGCTGCACCATGATAGTTACCCATGACTCACTTCATCTTACAATTCCCTCACTTGCTCATTCTAACTTACATGGCTTTACTCGCTCCCTCGCTTTCACTTATTCATACTCACTCTCACACAGCCATTGATTCTCACTCTTTCACTCTCATTGACACTCTGAAACACATTAAACTAACACACTCTCACTCAATTCCATTTTCTCTCAAACACTCACAAACACACTTTCACTGACACATGCACAGAGAAACAACATTTTTTTTTTTAACTTACCCTTCTTCTTTGCTGGCAACTTGGAGGTACCACAGCAGCAGGGCAGGAATCTGGCGCTGGACGTTGGAACCAGCAAGCCATGATTCCCAACGAGGAGCCAGACAGAGCAGCAAAGACAGGTTTAAGAGGAAGACCCACCTCAAACCCTCTCTTAGCTTCTTGATAGTACTGGAAGCACAGCCCTACCAGAAGCTGGGACAGTCCAGGGAGGGCATCCTGCCCCTGCTGCTCTGTGTGGCTCCTCATTGGCATCTGATGCACTGATGTGAGCCTTGACTGCACCATTATAGCAGATATACTGTGCTGCCGGAGGCATGAGCAGTGTGTCTGCTAAATAGAAACGATTTTGCCTTTCTTAGGGTATCGTAGTTTAACTACACCCCTCAAATGGGCAATTCAGGCATCCATCTACAGAGTGCTGTGTTTTTTAAATAACACTCTGTCGCTGGATCATTGCTCAGCCCCTCAGCACCCTCCTCCTGTCATCAGGAGCCTGGTGGAGAGGCCAGAAGGGCTGACCTGCGCACCCCAGAGTTCATGTAAACACGAAAATCGTGTTTGCATGAACACTGCTAGATGTAACTGTTACAAGTGTAAAAATTTTAATAAATAATAATATTAATTTTATCCACTGTTAGGATCTGAGAGGCAGAATGCACCCTCCATATCCACTGTTCTGTAACGTGTGCCTACTTGTACATTATGGCCACTGACCTCAAGGTTTAATTTGTGCCGGTGGGTGCAGGCGGTGGGCAGTAGCACTCATTTTTGGAGACCTGGACTCTTAATTTCATCAGCAGACTGACCCAGAGCAAGACAGAGAAAAGGAGAAAGAAAAAAAAAATTAAAGGAGCCACGTAGGGAGACAGAAGGAAAGACAAGCATTTGTAATGCAATCGGTCTCGCCTTTGGGACCTTATATGTATTTAGCTATGCAGCACATTAGCCTGGGTGCTGAAACATCTACTGTTCTTTAACATGGAGTGAAAGTGAGCACCAAATTGCGTGACACGCCAGGTATGGGAACACATGGAGAGAAATATCGCCTTTTAGCGGGAAATCCAAAGCTCTGTTTTTAATATAAAATCATGGCCTTTGGTGGTCATATCACTGAAAATACAAGATTTGGAAAAAATATTATTGTCTACGGGTGCTTATGGAAGACAATTTCTATGGACTGGAATCTAGAGAATGCTAAAGTGACTCTGGTATTTTATTGACCTCTGCTGTTCGTTTTCTATCAAGAAAGTTAAATAGAGGCAGTTGCCAGAAAAATTTAAAAAAGAAAGCCTCTCAGCAGAAAGCAATTCTGGTATTTCACTGACCTCTACTGGTCGTTTTCTATCAAGACAGTTAAATAGAGGCAGTTGAACAAGCAGAAAGCAATTCTGGTATGTTACTGACCTCTAATGGTCGTTTTCTATCAAGACAGTTAAATAGAGGCAGTTGAACAGAAAAAAAGTCCCTAAGCGGAAGCAGACAAGTCCTAGGGCTGATCTCCAGAGCCCACAAAGTACATACACATATAAGTATATACTAAAGTATATACAAGAGGTCTCGAATGCTCGACCAAAAAAATTACCTTCAAGAGGTCGATAAAGAGACAGGAAGTGTAAGGAGCTTAAAGAAAAAGGTATGAATGAGATGAAACCATGAGTAGGCAATCCTGGCATGTGGCAGCATTGGAAGCAGATGCCTAATAAAAATTTTAGATACCCAGATTTTTTTTACAACTTAAGCAATGACCACAGTGATATGCCTCCTACAAAAGGTGAAATGGGATGGGCTGGGTGCTAGGTGGGGATAGTTAGGCTGTCTAGAGGGAACCATCCAATGTGACACAGGTCAATGTCAGACTTGCACCCATGGGGCATTAATGTTCCTAGCAGGAAATGCTTGCCCCTTCACCATGGCACGCTTCCAAGCAGTAACAATGCTCCTAACCTGGAGGTCCAGATCACGGATATGCTTGATGGTGTAAGTATGTCTTTAATCATTCGTGAACACCTACTGCACTTGTCATCAAGTTAGAAGGCTTTTAAGAGATGCAAACTGGGACATGCCCCACGGAGTAAGGGAAGTGGAATCTTCCCTGATGATCATACTTACTTTTTCTGCAGTAGTTGGCTGTCTGCTTTGCGACATGGAGAGCCAACACTGGTTTCCAATCCTTGACGGGAGCATGAGATGCGTGCAACATGGATGAGCTCTTCCTTGGTATGCTGTATTTGCTCAGCTTCACCCTGACCTGTCTGGCTCACCTGTTTGCTGAGAACAGGCTAAGGCATGTTATGTTATAAGGCTTTGTAAGGTGTGATTAATCATACAAGGGGTATCCAGGCCCTAGAGCAGGTGTGAAGGTCGTCTGCAAGGTCTTATTTGAAGAGCCGAGGTCTTTAGCTTCCTGCAGAATTCCAGAAACGAGAAGGAGGCTCTTAAGTGTAGCGGGAGGTCGTTTCATGTTTTGGGTGCAAGGGATTAAAAGGCTAGCCCTCTTGTTCTGCTTCTGTGGATGCAGTTTGTTTGTGCGAGAGAGAGAGAGAGGCAGAGTGTAGGTGTCTGGTGGGCTGGTGGAAGTAGAGACAGGAGTTGAGGTATGCTGATCCAATCTTGTGCAGTGCCTTGTATGCATGTGTGAGAAGTTTGAATTGGCCTCGTTTGTGTATCAGCAGCCCGTGTAGATCTCTGAGGCGAGGCGTGATGAGGGAACGCTGGGGGAGTTCCAGGACGAGTCTGGCGGCAGTGTTCTGGATAGTCTAAAGACAGTGGAGGAGGTGGTTGGGGATTCTGGCATACAGTGCATTGCCGTAGTCAAGTGTGCTGGTGGTTAAGGCTTGAGTGACGGTACGTCTGGGGCTCTTCTGAATTATGACGGTATCCCGGCCCAGTGGAAGTCTTGAGGATTAGAGGCAAAATGACCCCAAAGATTTACCAGAATGAACACAGTGACCAAAGAAAAATTAATAGGGCATCAATTTCTAAGTTAGATTTGAACTCGGGGGTACCTAAAATCCACATATAATACCGAGGAGGAGTGAATTCCCTTGATGTAAGAATTGGGACATGGTTAATAACAACCCCATGCAAGGCAGAGTACAGCCGAAGTGTTCCTAAAAAAGTAAAGTGCTCTTATGCAATTAGAAAGAGTTACTATATCAGGCGCAACTCTATACACATATTCTAAGCTTCCTACCAATAAGAAGCATGGAAGCAAAAGAAAAACACTTGCTACCTAGAACAGGAAGAAAAGGCCAGGTATAGGAGGTTCGATATCACCAAATGATTTTTAAATTGTCTTTTTGTGAAGTCTTGTGGGATATCATATTGTCTGTCTTTGTCCTGAAGAAGGTGGCTAGATACCATAAATTCCAACAAAACGGTTGACGTATATTTTTTGAAATGCAGGATCTATTTGACATTGTGATACTGTAGAGGATTACCCTTGGGAAACTGTGTGTGTATATATTACCTACTGGCGGTCGCCAGTAGGTAGTTATAGTTAGGACCTATTTTCCATAGGAAAAGCATTTTTTGTTTTCCCAATAACTTTAGCGTCGTTTGACGAATCTTCGCGAAATTTTCAAAACTAGTGGGGCGCTCTGGTCAGCTCCTGTCTTGAAAGTTTCGGGGTGATTCGCCAAGCGGGGGCCGAGAAAAAAGGGGGGTCCCAAAACGTGTTTTCTCCATGTTAATTTCCATAGGAAACTTTAGACACGGCTACAGCCCGAACTGCTGAACGGAATTACACCAAATTTGGCAAAAAGGTAGCCCTTGGTTCAGAAAGAGTCCTTTTTGTTAAATGGTGTAAATCCGTTCAGTAGTTCCTGAGAAATTAAAAAAATAGGGGTCGGAAAATCAATTTCCCATAGTAAACTTTAGACACGGCTACAGCTCGAACTGCTGAACGGAATTACACCAAATTTGGCAAAAAGGTAGTGCTTAGTTCAGAAAGCGTCCTTTTTTTTAAATGGTCTAAATCGGTTCAGTAGTTGGTGAGAAATTCAAAAAATAAAAGTTTCGATATCTATGGCCGCGGTGGATTCGCGAACCCTCCCGACCACGAGCTTCACTGTGATTGGCTGCCAACACTCCAAACCAGGAAGTGTTGGCAGCCATCTTGTTACTCAGTAGAACCGAGTCACAAGAAAACAGTGAAACAAGCCTGAAAAACAAGAAAAGGGGGCAGGGTAGAAACACCCTGACCCCCCAGGCCTGCTTTTTTAAACGGCAAAATTCGGGAAGGATCCGCGAATCCCGCTGATGAAATAAAATAAAAATGAAGCGACGGCTCCCGCGCTTCGTTGTATCTAAGCCCCCGGGTGGGCCAAGTCCGGGGGGCATGAGTAATTACGCAGCCCCGGGGACCGCCACCTCCCCGGGTCTTTATTAATGGTTTCCAAGAACACGCGGCCCCCCGCAGCCCCGGGGACCGCCACCTTCCCGGGGCCTCTATTTTTTTTTTTTTTTAAACATATGTGAGGGGGCTCGAGCCCCCCACACGCCCCGGGGACCGCCACCTCCCCGGGGCACTAAGTATGCAAATTCGTGGGTCCGTTACGGACCCCCCCACACGCCCCGGGGACCACCACCTCCCCGGGGCTACGCACATAAAACACGGGGGCACACGGCCCCGGGGACCGCCACCTCCCCGGGGCTTCTATTTTTTAAAAAAAAGAACCTGTGTGGGGGGGCTTGAGCCCCCCCACATGCCCCGGGGACCGCCACCTCCCCGGGGCACTAAGTATGCAAATGCGGGGGTCCGTTACGGACCACCGTGCCCCGGGGACCACCACCTCCCCGGGGCTTTACAATCTAGGGGAGGGGGGCCGCGTGGCCCCCCTCCTGGAGCCCTTGATGGCCCCGGGGACCACCACCCCCAGGGCCGGCTCCTGCAGTGTCCCGGGTACCCACCCCGGGACACTGCAGTTTGCTATGGCAGGGCGGGAGCCTCACGGCTCCCGCCCTGCCATAGCAAACTGTGGTTTGGGTTTGAAGCGAGAGCAGGGAAACCTGCTCTCGCTCAAAATCCAAACCACATTGCTTTTCCACATGGGGAGCTGCATGTCAGCAGCTCCCCGTGTGGAAAAGCAATGCCGGCTCCCGCAGGAGGCGGGGAGCCAGCGGGACCATGGGGGCATTGGGGCTCCCCCCATGGTCCCCAACAGAGAGGGCCGGCCCCGGGGGATGGGGTCCCCGGGGCCAGAAGTGGCCCGGGAGGGGGGCCACGTGGCCCCCTCCCCGTTTAGAAAAAAAAAAAAAAAGGTCAGGGTTGAAATTGGCCTCGGGAGGGGGCCGCGCAGCCCCCTTCCCATTTTTTTTTTTTTTAAGCGGGTCAGGCCCTGGGGGATGAGGTCCCCAGGGCCCAAATATTGAAAATAAAGAGGGGGCCACACAGCCCCCTTCTACAATTTTTTTTTTTTTAAAAGCCGGATCACGAGTTGGAGGCGCCTCCCCCTCCTGCAGCACTCAGCAAACGCGCCCCCTGGTGCATTGTAAGTTGGGGAATTAATTCCCCTTGAATACTGGGGTTCCCTGGGGGCCAACTAGCCCACCAGGTACCTCCAGTATTCACCATAGGGCTGCATTGCAGAGAGGTGGTCTGAGGCCATGCCCCTTTTTACACCTCTCTGCAACGCAGCTCTGTGGCGCTTACTGGAGGTACCCGGTGGGCTAGTTGGCCCCCAGGGACCCTCAGGATTCAAGGGGACTTAATCTTCCAAGTTACAACGCGCCAGGGAGCGCGTTTGCACAGTGGTGCAGGGAGGGGGCGGGGCCTGATATGGCAAGTGTGCAAACGCGCCCCCTGGTGCGTTGTAACTTGGGGGATTAATTCCCCTTGAGTCCTGAGGGTCCCTGGGGGCCAACTAGCCCACCAGGTACCTCCAGTAAGTGCCACAGAGCTGCGTTGCAGAGAGGTGTAAAAAGGGGCATGGCCTCGGACCACCTCTCTGCAAGGCAGCCCTGTGGCGCTTACCGGAGGTACTTAGTGGGCTAGTTGGCCCCCAGGGACCCTCAGGACTCAAGGGGAATTAATCCCCCAAGTTACAACGCACCAGGGGGCGTGTTTGCACAGTGGTGCAGGGAGGGGGCGAGGCCTGATATGGCAACTGTGCAAAGGCGCCCCCGGCGCATTGTAATTTGGAGGATTAAGTCCCCTTCAATCCTGAGGGAATCTGGGGGCCAACTAGTCCACCAGGTACCTCCAGTAAGCGCCACAGAGCTGCGTTGCAGAGAGGTGTAAAAAGGGGCGTGGCCTCGGTCCACCTCTCCGCAACGCAGCCCTGTGGCGCTTACTGGAGGTACCTGGTGGGCTAGTTGGGCCCCAGGGACCCTCAGGACTCAAGGGGAATTAATCCCCCAATTTACAATGCTCCAGGGGGCGCGTTTGCACAGTGGTGCAGGGAGGGGGCGGGGCCTAACAAAACAAGTGTGCAAATGTGCCCCCTGGCGCATTGTAAATTGGGGGATTAAGTCGCCTTCAATCCTGAGGGTCTCTGAGGGCCAACTAGCCCACCAGGTACCTCCAGTAAGTGCCACAGAGCTGCGTTGCAGAGAGGTGGTCCGAGGCCACGCCCCTTTTTACACCACTCTGCAACGCAGCTCTGTGGCGCTTACTGGAGGTACCTGGTGGGCTAGTTGGCCCCCAGGGACGCTCAGGATTCAAGGGGACTTAATAGGGACGTTATAGATAGAAATGAGCATTTAAAAACCTTAGAAATTCCCTAAAAAAACCATAGGTTTTAGGCACGTTATAGTTAGAAATTAGCATTTAAAAAACCTTAGAAATTCACTGAAAAAACCATAGGTTTCAGGGAGGTTATAGTTAGTTGGAGATTTCACTCGTACAAAACCAAAGAAATTCCACCGTTATAGTTAGTTCAGCTAACTATAACTCGCGCCCCTGCAATGCACTGCTGATCACGTCACATATTACATCATTCATGACATGGTCAGTGACATCACTGATGACATCACTGATGACATCTCAAATGACATCACTGATGACATCACTGATGACATCATCCAAGTGATAATCTGATGCACCTCCTCACACCCTAATATAACTTTTTATACACCCACTCTAAAATACAGACTACCATGTTCGAAACCATAGACACACCAATAGCAGTTAGTACATACCTGCTCAGTGATTCCTTGGTCTACACACACACATCCACTCATTCACCCATACAGTAACTCATACATGCAGTCACTCATCAATACAGCACTATCATATGCACTCATACACCTATACATACACTCACACACCGCCACTCATCCATAGACTTACTCATACACCTACTCAGTCATGCAAAGAATCAATCACACCCATTTACTCACCTATACAGTTATACACAGACCAACTCACTTATTTATATAAATACTAACCTCTGACCCTGCTTATATAAATACTAACCTCTGATCCTGCTTATATAAATACTAACCTCTGACCCTGCTCGCAGGCAGGTCGCTCCCCACGCTGCTGCACGGCTCTGCCTGCATTGTTTTTGCCTAATCCTGTACTTTTCCCCTGTGCCTAACTTGCTTTCTTGCCCAGACTTGTTTTTTTCCCCCTGTGCCTAACTTGCTTTCTAGCCCAGACTTGTTTTTTTCCCCCTGTGCCTAACTTGCTTTCTTGCCCAGACTTGTTTTTATCCCCCTGTGCCTAACTTGCTTTCTTGCCCAGACTTGTTTTTATCCCCCTGTGCCTAACTTGCTTTCTTGCCCAGACTTGTTTTTATTCCTCTGTGCGTGTACTTGTTTTCTTGCCTAAACTTGTTTTTCCTTCCCGTGCCCAGTTCTCCCGCGGCCCCCGCCCGTTTTTCCCGCCGCTGCGTCCCTGCGGCCCCGCCCCCCTGCAATCCCATTCGCCGCCCCGCTCCCGCCTCCCAGCTGCTCCTCTCTCCCACATCCCCTCATATGGAGGCCGCGCAGCGGCCGCACCGCTGGCGCGCCAAAGGCGCGCCTAAGGCAAGCCCGTCTGCGCCCGTCCCCGCCTGGACCGCGCCCAGCGCCAGGACCCCTGGACCCCGCGAACGCCACGACGCCCGACACCGCTACGATGCCAGATCCCTCCACACACTCAACACCGGACGATCACACACCTGCTTCCTGGCCGCCCCGAAGCGCACCCACGGAGCTTTCACCTGCCGGAACTGCAGCTTCACAAGCATCCGCCCCACCATGCCGCCGACCAGGAAAGAACCCAACCACCTCAGATGCATCCTTCTCAACACCCACTCCGCCCGCAAACACGCAGTTGAACTCTGGGACCTACTCGACTCAACCTCCCCAGACGTCGCCTTCCTGACGGAGACCTGGCTGAACCCCGCCTCGGCACCCAACATAGCCATAGCCGTCCCGGAAGGCTACAAGATCACCCACAGGGACCGCACCAACGGAGCAGGAGGAGGAATTGCCATCGTCCACAGGAACACTCTCAGAGTCTCGACCAACACCGACGACACCCTCAGCACCGCCGAACACCTGCACTTCCAGATCCACACCGATCCCAACACCACCCTCAGAGGAACCCTCGTCTACAGACCCCCCGGACCACAACCACAGTTCAGCGACTCCATCGCCGACTTCGTCAGCACACACGCCCTCGCCTCCACGGACTACATCCTCCTCGGGGACCTGAACTTCCACCTCGAGAACAACAACGACACCAACTCCACCACCCTGATCGACAACCTAGCCAACCTCGGACTCAGACAACTCGTCACAACACCCACCCACTCCGCCGGTCACACGCTTGACCCCATCTTCTCCGCAAGCCCCCACGTCTCCTTCAACCACACCACCGAACTCCACTGGACCGACCATCGCTGCATCCACTTCACCTTCAAGAAACCCACAACGCACCACCGCACCCAACAGATGCCCCGCCGCTGCTGGAGCAAAGTCACCGAAGACCAGCTAACCACCACCCTCGCCCAGAGTCCACCCGCCGACCCCACCGACCCCGACACCGCCGCCCGCAACCTCAGACAGTGGATCAACGACTGAGCCAACACCCTCTCCCCGATCAAGAAACCCTCCAACAGTCACACCAACAAGAAAGCCAGCTGGTTCACTGAAGACCTCCGGGCCTCCAAGCAAACCTGCCGAAAGCTGGAGAAGATCTGGCTCCGTGAACGAACACCGGACAGCCACGCAGCCCACAAGAACGCCACCCACAGACACCATCAGATCCGCCAAAAGGGCCTCCTTCAAAGACCGCCTAGACAACAACGCGCACAACAGCAAAGAGCTCTTCAACATCGTGAAGGAACTCTCCAACCCCAGCTCCAACACCAACGACGTCCCACCCTCGCAAGACCTGTGCGACTCGCTGGCCACCTTCTTCCACCGCAAGATCGCAAACATCCACGACAGCTTCAACGCCACGACCGCCCCGACAACCACTGAGACCTCCGCCCCCACGACCACCATCCGCACCAACCGCCTGCTCTCCTGGACCAACATCAACGACGACTACACCATCAAGATCATGAACACCATCCACTCTGGATCTCCGTCAGACCCATGCCCACACCACATCTTCAACAAAGCCAGCACAGCCATCGCACCCCATCTCCGGAAAGTCATCAACACCTCCTTCGAGACAGCAACCTTCCCGGAGAGCTGGAAGCACGCCGAGATCAACGCCTTACTCAAGAAACCCAAGGCGGACCCCAAGAACTTCCGGCCCATCTCCCTGCTCCCGTTCCCGGCAAAGGTCATCGAGAAGACCGTCAACAAACAACTGACCCGCTACCTCGAGGAGAACAACATCCTGGACCCTTCCCAATCCGGGTTCTGCAGCAACCACAGCACCGAGACTGCCCTCATCGCCGCCACCGATGACATCAAGTCCCTGCTGGACAACGGAGAAATGGCGGCCCTCATCCTCCTGGACCTGTCAGCCGCCTTCGACACGGTCTGCCACTACACACTACGAACACGCCTCCACAACACCGGGATCCAAGAGAAGGCCCTGGACTGGACCACCTCCTTCCTCTCCGGCAGAACACAGAGCGTCCGCCTTCCCCCCTTCCGCTCCGAAGCCACCGAGATCATCTGCGGCGTACCCCAGGGCTCTTCCCTCAGCCCAACTCTGTTTAACATCTACATGGCACCGCTCGCCCACGTCGCCCGTCGGCACGACCTCAACATCATCTCCTACGCCGATGACACCCGGCTGATCCTCTCCCTCACCAAGGACCCCCATCCTGCCAAAACCAACCTTCATGAAGGAATGAAGGCCGTCGCTGAATGGATGAGGAACAGCCGACTGAAGCTGAACTCGGACAAGATGGAGGTCCTCATCCTCGGATCCACCCCTTCGGCCTGGGACGACTCCTGGTGGCCGACCGCACTGGGAACCGCCCCAACACCCACCGACCACGCACGCAACCTAGGGGTCATCCTCGACTCCACCCTCTCCATGACTAAACAGGTCAACGCCGTCTCCTCCGCCTGCTTCAACACCCTCCGCATGCTCCGCAGGATCTACAAGTGGATCCCCACTGAAACGAGAAGAACGGTCACCCAGGCCCTCGTCAGCAGCAGGTTGGACTACGGAAACGCCCTCTATGCAGGAGCCTCGGCCAAACTCCTGAGACGGCTCCAACGCATCCAGAACGCCTCTGCAAGCCTGATCCTCGACATCCCTCGCCGCAGCCACATCACACCCCACCTGAGAGACCTGCACTGGCTCCTGGTCAACAAGAGGATAACCTTCAAACTCCTCACCCACACACACAAGGCACTCCACAACACCGGACCAACGTACCTCAACAGACGACTCAGCTTCTACACCCCCACTCGCCAGCTCCGCTCCGCCGACCTCGCCCTCGCCACTGTCCCCCGCTTCCGAAGAGCGACCTCCGGTGGCAGATCGTTCTCCCACCTCGCCGCCAAGACCTGGGACACCCTCCCCATCCACCTACGGCAGACCCAAGACCTGCTGACCTTCAGAAAACTCCTCATGACCTGGCTTTTCGAGCAGTAGCAGCATTCCCCACCCCAGCGCCTTGAGACCCTCACGGGTGAGTAGTGCGCTTTACAAATGATATGATTGATTGATTGATTATACAATCACTGATACAAGCAAACACTCATCCATACAGCCACTCTCACAATCACTTACACTCATGTATAGTCATTTATATAATCCAACACTCACATATACTTCCTTTCACATATGTAGTTAATCACACATATACCACTGAGACATCCATTCACTCACCAACACACCCATACACACACTCACCCACCTATACAGCCCTTCACAGATATACTCTTCAACCCATACACCCAGTGGATCACCCACTCACACATCTATGGACAGAGTCACCCACACACCACCTACTCACACAGATGCTCAGGCACCCATACAGATACTCAGACAACAAATCAATAACCCATATAGACAGTCATGTAGCTATACACCAACAGACAGACTGATACAGACATTTACACAGTTTACTCACTAACCCATGCATTCAGTAAGATACGCTTAATGAGTCACTTATACAATCAGTCATGCACCTATTAAATCATCCATTCAGACACTTATACACCCACTCATTCTTCAATACACCTTGGCATATATATATAGATAAAACATATTTAAACTTTACAGAAACACACAGTCACTGGATGATGTCATCAGTGATGTCATTTGAGATGTCATCAGTGATGTCACTGACCATGTCATGAATGATGTAATATGTGACGTGATCAGCAGTGCATTGCGGGGGCGCGAGTTATAGTTAGCTGAACTAACTATAACGGTGGAATTTCTCTGGTTTTGTTCGAGTGAAATCTCCAACTAACTATAACCTCCCTGAAACCTCTGGTTTTTTCAGTGAATTTCTAAGGTTTTTTAAATGCTAATTTCTAACTATAACGTGCCTGAAACCTATGGTTTTTTCAGTGAATATATATATATATATATATATATATATATATATATATATATATATATTCCAACAATTGTTCGTTCGTGATAGAAAAACAAACACGCCAGAGCCCTTCGTTCTGCTGCACTCGTGATTTATTGGCAAATTACCCTACGCGTTTCGGAGCAGCGCTCCTTGCTCACGGGTAGTTGGGTATGCCCCCAATGACTTCCTTAAAACATAGTCATGTGACATTAACAAAATAATGAACATAAAGAAAATACTCCCGAAATTAGTTACATTTCATATGGCAAGTTATACATTGATAATGTTTCAGCCATTTTCACATTAAATTATATTATCTTTACACACAAGTAATATATATTATATATTATTCATGTAATCCATAAAGCACCCCACATTTTTGAAACAATCAATTACAACTTTATGTAGTCCGCGATAACATACACGAACAATTCAGCCCGAGTGGGCTTCCATTGTGAAAGCAGTACCCTTGATATATGATATCATGCATATTCACGAGCACTATTTATTGTTTTGTGCTAGTAAGGTACATTCAGTTGATTTGTTTATTGATTACACCACATTTAAAGTGCATATTGTTAAACATTTAAAATACATATTATAAAGGTGGCACTTCACATTATTTAAACATAGCAACTGCAACTAACTGCAGTAAAAACTTGTGTGCATGAACAATTCTGCCCCAGTGGGCTGCTCTTAACAAAAACATAAGCAAAAGATGCATTGTTCCCTAAATTATTTTCGTTGTTTATAGCGCGCAGGGGCAGAACTATGGCCGATTTTTTGAACTTATAGCGCATAACTGTGTTTTGCGCTTAGTATGATAAATGGTATTTAACCAGTTATTTTTAACATATGACTATGCGCGCTGTAAACAACGAAAATTATTTAGGGAACAATGCATCTTTTGCTTATGTTTTTGTTAAAAGAAGCCCACTCTGGCTGAATTGTTCGTGCATGTTATCGCGGACTACATAAAGTTGTAATTGATTGTTTCAAAAATGTGGGGTGCTTTATGGATTACATGAATAATATATAATATATATTACTTGTGTGTAAAGATAATATAATTTAATGTGAAAATGGCTGAAACATTATCAATGTATAACTTGCCATATGAAATGTAACTAATTTCGGGAGTATTTTCTTTATGTTCATTATTTTGTTAATGTCACATGAATATGTTTTAAGGAAGTCATTGGGGGCATACCCAACTACCCGTGAGCAAGGAGCGCTGCTCCGAAACGCGTAGGGTAATTTGCCAATAAATCACGAGTGCAGCAGAACGAAGGGCTCTGGCGTGTTTGTTTTTCTATCACGAACGAACAATTGTTGGAATACTGGGGGCTCGCAACCCCGCCTCAGCCCGCTGTCAGGAAGTGGCTCGGGTTTTTGCGAACTGATGACCTGGAATATATATATATATATATATATATATATATATATATTATCTACTGGCGGTCGCCAGTAGATAGTTATAGTTACAACCTATTATCCATAGGAAATCCGCGACATTCTATTTGAAATAACTCTCTTGCCGGTTGACGTATCTTCGCAAAATTTTCAAACTTTGTGGCCCGCTCCGGTCCGCTCCTACCCTGAAAGTCTCGGGGGATTCGTCAAGCGGGGGCCGAGAAAAAGGGGTCCCAAAACGCGTTTTCCCCATGCAATTTTCCATAGGAAACTTTAGACACGGCTACAGCCCGAACTGCTGAACGGAATTACACCAAATTTGGCAAAGAGGTAGTTCTTGGTTCAGAAAGAACCCTTTTGTTAAATGGTGTAAATCCGTTCAGTAGTTGCTGAGAAAATCAAAAGAAAAAAGATAGGTATATCTAGGGCCGCGGATCCTCCCGAGCACGAGCTTTATGTTAATTGGCTGTCAACACTCCAAATCAGGAAGTGTTGGCAGCCATTTTGTCCCTCGGTAGAACCGAGGGACAGAAACAAGTGCGCAAAGCGCACAAAGGGGGCAGGGTAGAAACACCCTGACCCCTAGGTGTGCTCAGGGGGTCCCACAAGGACCCCCTGGGCAAAAAAAAATTTTTTTTTAAAAAAATCGGCAGGATGCGCTCAGGGAGCGCGAACCCTGCCGAAAAAATCGAAGCGCGGTCTCCCGCGCTTCGATGTTAATTGGCCCCGGGTGGGCCAAGTCCCGGGGGCATGCTGGGGGGTTAATTTTATGTGTGGGGGCCTCTAAGGGCCCCCAAGCCCCGGGGACCACCACCCCCGGGGCTTTATGGATAATGGTGCGGGAGGGCTCTGAGCCCTCCCGCAGCCCCGAGGACCACCACCTCCCCGGGGCTTCTTTTTTATATTTAAAAACCTGTGTGGGGGCTCCAGCCCCCCACACGCCCGAGGACCACCACCTTCCCGGGGCACTAAGAAAAATGAAAATGGGGGTCCGTTTTGGACCCCCAAGCCCCGGGGACCACCACCTCCCGGGGCTGTGCACTGAATGGGAGGGGCCGCGCGGCCCCCTCCTGGAGCCCTTGATGGCCCTGGGGACCGCCACCCCCAGGGCCGGCTCCTGCAGTGTCCCGGGGTGCCTACCTCCGGGACACTGCTGTTTGCAATGACAGGACGGGAGCCTCGCGGCTCCCGTCCTGTCATTGCAAACTTGCTTTGGATATTGGAAGAGAGAGCAGGAAACCTGCTCTCTCTTCCAATATCCAAAGCCGATTGCTTTTCCACATGGGGAGCAGCATGTTAGCTGCTCCCCATATGTAAAAGCAATGCCGGCTCCCATAGGACACGGGGAGCCGGCGGGACTGTGGGGGGTTTGGGGACCCCCCCACAGTCCCCAACGAGAGGCCAGGCCCCGGGGGATGGGGTCCCCGGGGCCTAAAAATAGGAAAAAGTAAGGGGGCCACACGGCCCCCGTCAGGGAAAAAAAAAAAAAACGATCGGGCCCGCAGGCCCCGCCCCCTTCCTTCACCACTCTGCAAACGCGCCCCTGGCGCGTTTGCAGAGGGGAACAAATTCCCCTTGAATACTGGGGGTCCCTGGGGGCCAACTAGCCCACCAGGAACCTCCAGTATGCGCCAGGGAGCTGCCTTGCAGAGGTGTACAGAGGCCACGCCCCTTTTACACCTCTCTGCAACGCAGCTCTGTGGCGCTTTTGGAGGAACATGGTGGGCTAGTTGGACTCCAGGGACCCTCAGGATTCAAGGGAGTTAATCCCCCGACTTAAAACGCGCCACGGGGCGCGTTTGCACAGTGGTGAAGGGAGGGGGCGGGGCTTCAGGTGACATGTGTGCAAACAGGCCCCGTGGCGCGTTTTAAGATGGGGAATTAAATCCTCTTCAATCCTGAGGGTCCCTGGGAGCCAACTAGCCCAACAGGTACGTCCAGAAAGCGCCACAGAGCTGCGTTGCAGAGAGGTGTAAAAAGGGGTGTGGCCTCTGTACATGTCTCTGCAACGCAGCCCCTGGCGCATACTGGAGGTTCCTAGTGGGCTAGTTGGCCCGTAGGGACCCTCATGATTCAAGGGGACTTAATCCCCCAACTTAAAACGCGCCACGGGGCGCGTTTGCACAGATGCCACCTCAGGCCCCGCCCCTCCCTTCACCATTGTGCAAATATTCCTCTAAAATCAGCCGAAATACGAATTCCGATTTACTCACCTGTTATCAGGAGAGACCTCAGTGCTGCATCTTTCAGCCCAGTACTGATCCTCAAAAGTAATTTTAACCGTACTTACCGGTAACTTGAATTTCCTTCATAGGCTAACATTGACTGGTTTCACTTGGAAATTCTTCTAAGTGTGGAGTTTTGGAACTTTAAAATATTCCTCTAAAATCAGCCGAAATACGAATTCCGATTTACTCACCTGTTATCAGGAGAGACCTCAGTGCTGCATCTTTCAGCCCAGTACTGATCCTCAAAAGTAATTTTAACCGTACTTACCAGTAACTTGAATTTCCTTCCATAGGATATCATTGCCTGCTTTTTGCTGAAAAAGTTTCTAAGTGTTGATTTTTGAAACATACAAATATTCCTCTAAAATCAGCCGAAATCCGAATTCCGATTTACTCACCTGTTATCAGGAGAGACCTCAGTGCTGCATCTTTCAGCCCAGTCCTGGTCCTGAAAAGTAATTTTAACCGTACTTACCGGTAACTTGAATTTCCTTCATAGGCTAACATTGACTGGTTTCACTTGGAAATTCTTCTAAGTGTGGAGTTTTGGAACTTTAAAATATTCCTCTAAAATCAGCCGAAATACGAATTCCGATTTACTCACCTGTTATCAGGAGAGAACCCAGTGCTGCATCTTTTAGCCCAGTACTGACCTCAAAAGTAATTTTAACCGTACTTACCAGTAACTTGAATTTCCTTCCATAGGATATCATTGCCTGCTTTTTGCTGAAAAAGTTTCTAAGTGTTGATTTTTGAAACATACAAATATTCCTCTAAAATCAGCCGAAATCCGAATTCTGATTTACTCACCTGTTATCAGGAGAGACCTCAGTGCTGCATCTTTCAGCCCAGTACTGGTCCTGAAAAGTAATTTTAACTGTACTTACCGGTAACTTGAATTTCCTTCATAGGCTAACATTGACTGGTTTCACTTGGAAATTCTTCTAAGTGTGGAGTTTTGGAACTTTAAAATATTCCTCTAAAATCAGCCGAAATACGAATTCCGATTTACTCACCTGTTATCAGGAGAGACCTCAGTGCTGCATCTTTCAGCCCAGTACTGATCCTCAAAAGTAATTTTAACCGTACTTACCGGTAACTTGAATTTCCTTCATAGGCTAACATTGACTGGTTTCACTTGGAAATTCTTCTAAGTGTGGAGTTTTGGAACTTTAAAATATTCCTCTAAAATCAGCCGAAATACGAATTCCGATTTACTCACCTGTTATCAGGAGAGAACCCAGTGCTGCATCTTTTAGCCCAGTACTGATCCTCAAAAGTAATTTTAACCGTACTTACCAGTAACTTGAATTTCCTTCCATAGGATATCATTGCCTGCTTTTTGCTGAAAAAGTTTCTAAGTGTTGATTTTTGAAACATACAAATATTCCTCTAAAATCAGCCGAAATCCGAATTCTGATTTACTCACCTGTTATCAGGAGAGACCTCAGTGCTGCATCTTTCAGCCCAGTACTGGTCCTGAAAAGTAATTTTAACTGTACTTACCGGTAACTTGAATTTCCTTCATAGGCTAACATTGACTGGTTTCACTTGGAAATTCTTCTAAGTGTGGAGTTTTGGAACTTTAAAATATTCCTCTAAAATCAGCCGAAATACGAATTCCGATTTACTCACCTGTTATCAGGAGAGACCTCAGTGCTGCATCTTTCAGCCCAGTACTGATCCTCAAAAGTAATTTTAACCGTACTTACCGGTAACTTGAATTTCCTTCATAGGCTAACATTGACTGGTTTCACTTGGAAATTCTTCTAAGTGTGGAGTTTTGGAACTTTAAAATATTCCTCTAAAATCAGCCGAAATACGAATTCCGATTTACTCACCTGTTATCAGGAGAGAACCCAGTGCTGCATCTTTTAGCCCAGTACTGATCCTCAAAAGTAATTTTAACCGTACTTACCAGTAACTTGAATTTCCTTCCATAGGATATCATTGCCTGCTTTTTGCTGAAAAAGTTTCTAAGTGTTGATTTTTGAAACATACAAATATTCCTCTAAAATCAGCCGAAATCCGAATTCTGATTTACTCACCTGTTATCAGGAGAGACCTCAGTGCTGCATCTTTCAACCCAGTACTGGTCCTGAAAAGTAATTTTAACCGTACTTACCAGTAACTTGAATTTCCTTCCATAGGCTAACATTGACTGGTTTCACTTGGAAATTCTTCTAAGTGTGGAGTTTTGGAACTTTAAAATATTCCTCTAAAATCAGCCGAAATACGAATTCCGATTTACTCACCTGTTATCAGGAGAGACCTCAGTGCTGCATCTTTCAGCCCAGTACTGATCCTCAAAAGTAATTTTAACCGTACTTACCAGTAACTTGAATTTCCTTCCATAGGAATCCATTGTCTGGTTTTCAGCAGAAAAGTTTCAAAGTGTCGATTTTCACAAACTACAAATATTCCTAAAAAATCGCCTGTATGACTTAAACGCATTCTTTCAACTGTTTACAGGAGATGCACCAGTGCTGGATCCAGGATCCAACACTGAGTAAGAAAAAGTAACGATAACAGTTTTTAACTTCTAAGTGAATTTCCTTCCATAGGATAACATTGGTGATTCTATGAGAAAAAGTTTCTAAGTGTGAACTTTTAAAGTACAATAATATTCCTTAAAAATCACGACTGTAACCAAAACGCTTTTACTCAACTGTTTACAGGAGATGTCCCAGGACTGAATCTAGGATCCAGTAATGTGGTTAGAAAAGTAATCCATAAAGTAACTAATTGCATTTAACTAGAAATTCACATTGAGCTGAATGTTGCATTGTGTTTGAAAATGTGTTGCCCATTGCAACAACTGTAACTACTGTACTTAAAAGTCTATTGCCTATGTGCAAAGTAATTAAACTAAAGTAATTCATTCTGAGAAAGTATTTTTTGTAATGTAATGTATAATGTAATTACAATGTAATTTAAAAAATAAAATATGTAAAAAAAAATTGTTTCTAAAAAATTTGGAAATCAGTATGAAAAAAATGTATATAACAATTAATACATTTAAAAATTGTCATTTACAAAACCTTTGAAATTCACTGAAAAAACTGTAGGTTTCAGACATGTTATAGTTACAAATAGCATTTAAAAAACCTTTGAAATTCACTGAAAAAACCATAGGTTTCAGGGACGTTATAGTTACAAATTAGCATTTAAAAAACCTTTGAAATTCACTGAAAAAACCATAGGTTTTAGGGACAGTTATAGTTAGTTGGACATTGCACTCGTACAAAACCCGTGAAATTCCCCGTTATAGTTAGTCCAGCTAACTATAACTCGCGCCCGCAATGCACTGCTGATGACGTCACATATTACATCACTCATGACATGGTCAGTGACATCACTGATGACATCACTGATGACATCTCAAATGACATCACTGATGACATCATCCACGTGATAATCTGATGCACCTCCTCACACTCTAATATAACCTTTGATACACCCACTCTAAATTACAGACTGCCATTCGCAAAACCATAGACACTCCAACACCAATAACTACATACCCACTCACTGATTCTTAGGTCTACGCACACATCCACTCACTCACCCGTACAGTCACTCATACTTACGGTCACTCAGTACAGGACTATCATATGCACTCATACTCCTATATAGACACTCAAACACCGCCACTCATCCATAGAGGTACTCACACACCTAGTCAGTCATGCAAATAATTAAACACACTACCATTTACTCACCTATACAGTTATACACACACCAGCTCACTTACTCATACAAATAGTAGCACATTCTTACGCTCTTATACAATCACTGATACAAGCACACACTCATCCATACAGCCACTATCACAATCACTCACTCTCGCTTATAGCTATTTATATACTCCAACACACATATATACTGCCTTTCACATATGTAGTTACTCACACATGTACCACTGGGACATACATTCACTCACTAACACACTCTTACACACACTTACCCACCCATACAGTCTATCACAGTTGCACTCTTGAAACCATCCACCCAGTGAATCACCCACTCACACATCTATGCAGAGTTGCACACACCCCTCCCACACAAACACTCAGGCACCCATACAGATACTCAGAGAAGCATTCAATAACTCATATAGACACTCATGTAGCTATTCACAAACACATGCAGCCACTTACACAGCAACAGACAGACGGATACAGACATTCACCCAGTTTAGTCACTAACCCATGCATTCAGTAAGATATGTTAAATCACTCACTTATAGAGTCAGTCACGCACCTACTAAATCATCCATACAGACACTTACACACCCACTCATTCTTCAATACGTCTTTTCCTATATATATTAAAAATATTTAAACTTTACAGAAGCACACAGTCACTGGATGATGTCATCAGTGATGTCATTTGAGATGTCATCAGTGATGTCATCAGTGATGTCACTGACCATGTCATGAGTGATGTAATATGTGACGTCATCAGCAGTGCATTGCGGGGCGCGAGTTATAGTTAGCTGGACTAACTATAACGGGGGAATTTCACGGGTTTTGTACGAGTGCAATGTCCAACTAACTATAACTGTCCCTAAAACCTATGGTTTTTTCAGTGAATATATATATATTTTTTTTTTCCGGATCATAGCGGACCAGCACCAATTGAATAGGTCTATGTGCAGTGTTTTCTCCCCTTTGTCTTCTCTTGAATTTGTTTTTAAAAAAAAAATGTTTTAACTGTTATCAAATGCTTGCGTCGTAATGTGGAGAGGGGGGTCAATGCATGCACAGTGTAAATGTAATGCTGTGGAGCATTCCCTGGGTGGAAATTTGGTTTCTTTTATAATATTAGATTCAAATGTGGAATTGTTACAGTAGAATGATGTATATGAAGAATTTGTAACTCCTGTGTGGAAATCATTAAGAAATTAAAACTCTGTGCGAATTTGACATTTACGTGGTATGTGTTTATGGCTGCACACATTTGAGGTTTGAGTGGAGACTACGGATTGACTGTCTGAAGACTTATAGGTGATTTGTTGCCCCAAGGGGAGAACTGATTTTACTATCAACAAAGTGCCTCATCCCTTTGGTTTGTGGGACCCCTCTCTCTTGTCTAGTAGCTATTGGGAATCCATCGGAAGATTTTTTCAAAGGATGCATAGCATGTGGAAGGAGGAGGAGCTGACTGCGTTCACCTGAGCAGCCATGTTGAGTTTGTCATCTAATATGATCCCCCGGTTGTGTGCATGTTTGCTGGGTGATGGAGTAGGACCAGGCTCTGATGGCCACCATGTGGAGTCCCAGGGGGGGGGGGGTTTGTTCCTGAAGAACTTTCACTTCAGTCTTACCTGTGTTGAGTATCAGGCAGTTGGTTCTCATCCATTCTGATACGTGGATCATGCATTTATTGAAGTTTGATCTGGTCGTGGAGGATTTGTCTGACATGGAGAGGATGGGTGTCATTGGTGTAGGAGATGATGGAGATGCCGTGGGATCTGGTGACGTCCACAAGTGGTGTCATGTAATAGTTGAACAGGTGTGGCTGAGGGATGATCCTTGAGGGACTCCGTAGATCAGGTCCTTGGGCTCTGATGTGTAGGGGGGAGTGTGACTCACTGTGTTCTCCTTGTGAGGAAGGAGCATATCCATTTGAGGGCTCTTCAACTGAACCGGAGCCGCCCCCCCTCCCCACCCCCCAGCGCCTTGAGACCCTCACGGGTGAGTAGCACGCTTTATAAACCCCTGATTGATTGATTGATTGAGGGCAGGTCCGGGGATGCCTGTGTCATGTAATCGTTTGATAAGGCTAGAGTATGACACAGTGTTGAATGCTGCCAAGAGGTCCAGCAGTATCAGGGTGGCGGTTTCTCCTCGCACTAGAACGGTGCAGATCTCATCTGTGGCAGTGATAAGTGCTGTCTCTGTGTTGCTGCAGAATCTGGGTTGGGAGTGGTTGAGATGATTGTGGAGATCCAGATGGTTGGTGAGTTGTTGGTTGATTGCTTTCTCTATCACCTTTGCTGGGTACGGTATCAGGGTGATGGGTCAGAAGTTGCTAAGTTCTTTTGGGTCAGTTGATGTTTTTTAAGGAGGGCTGTGACTGCAGCATGCTTCCACTTCTCTGGAACGGTTGCAGACCTGATGTGGACTTGATGATGTGGGTGAAGAATTTGCTGAGCATGGGTCCTTCTAGGATGTAGATATGGTTCAGACATGGGTCTGTGGGGTCCTCTTAGTGAAAGGTCTTCATGACTGAGGTGGTCTTTGTCTCAGTGAGTTTTCTGATAGATGTTGGCGTTGGAGAATTTATTAGGGCTGGCTGTAGGTTATGTTATACAAGGAAATGCATGTGGCAGGCCTATACTAGGTTATCTGTGGTCTGACTCCTTCTTTTCTCCAGTATCTTGCCAAGCCATTCGGTTTGGCCTGTTCCACTCATCAAGTATCTGTTTGATGGCCAACTATGGCCAGCCCTTTTCTGTTCCTAGGTCTCATGTTCCAGACCCCTTGCAGCCTCCCCATCCTGTTTCTTGCCCTCTGTGACTTAACCCATCCAATCTTTTTGTACCAGATCACCTATGTCCTTCCTGATTCCGTCCACATGTATCTGGTTATCTGTGGTTTGCCTAGCTGCGTTCCACAGTCTCTCTTAGGAGACCACCTGTGGCCTGTGCCTTCCTGTTCTTGTTCTCTTCTACAAGATTATTCAGGGCTCTACTATTGTGTTCTTTAGGGGCAAGGCAGGCTATATTCAGCCAGTCCTATCCTGTTCCGCATGCCCTCATTCCTGGTCGCTTGTACCACTTCGCCTAAGCCCTGCACAATTTTGGTTCCCTGTGCCAAGTCACATAGCACCTGCTCTATCCCATTCTCTTTTACCAAGTCACTTAGCTGCCTGCCCCATCACATTTCTCAGTGTCCAGTAGCACGTCTGCTATAGACCTGCTCTGTTCCATACCCTTGTCTCTGCTACATGTTATTTATAGTTTGCTGTTTCTTGTTCCTCTGCCCAGTCACCACCTGTCTGTGTTATCCTGTCTTTCTGTACTTGGTCACCAGTAGCCTGTCCTGTTCACCTTTACCATCTCGACTAAAGCCTGCCTCAGTCGAGATCTTCCTTGGTCTCCTCCATTATGTAACATACTGCCCAACCTATCCTGTTGTAAATACTACGCAACATATGCCCTGCTCTATTATATTTGCGTCTACCAACTCACCCTACTCACTTCCTCAGTCTTTCACAGAAGGGCACCCAGGGCTACAGTATTCTGTTCCTCTGTCATTTCTACCAGGTCACGTAAAACCAGGTCTGAAGTCCTACAACATAAATGTGTGGATTCATTGGTAAATGCAATGTCTGCGACACTGACATCAGAACCCTTGCATACCACTTACTTTAATGGGAATGGTTCTATTTCCAATCTGACAGTTTAACGTAACCAAATGGGCATTCTGTCTTGTCACCTTGATAAAAATTGATGTATGAAAATCTCAGATTTGTTAACAAGAAAACTTTTACTATCCCTTTATCCAGAAAATATTACTCCAGTTTTTTAAAAATTTGTTTTAATCTATACCACAACTGATTCATATATTGGGGCCCCCCCCCTGAAACTCACTACAACCCCCTACTCGTTTGGTTATAGTTTTCTTGATAGTTATGTCATAGGTATGGATTTCGTGGTGAAAATTTCAAGATTTCCAATACAAACACAGTTATGGACCTCTGTGTTCTTTTGGTATGCCGCTTATTTGTTGTATCTTATCATGGACACTCTGCATATGTTTTATTAAAGCGTAGTTGGTTAAGCAGCCATTCCTGATATCTGTTTGTGAGCTGTGGTCTGGCGTTCAGATCCCAGCATTCTCAGTTACAATAACAACACCAGATGTAACAGTTTGTTCATGTTACTAACGCTTGAGTTCCTCCAGGTATGATTCTTTTTTTATATGGTGATTTTTAACATGAGCCAAAGCACAAGCACAAGAGCGACGTTCTCAACCCATTAGAAAGACAGTCCGACCTCCTTGAGCACTGTCCACACATATCAAATGGTAAATGGTAGACAGTTCCATCTGCATACAGTTAAGAGCTTAATAGGCGCTCCCTCCTGAGAGTAAAAGCAGATGATACTGTGGGCAAACACTTTTTTTTTAAATTTAAAAACACTCACACAACTTTGAAAGCTTCTGTGATAGCATACAACGACTAACATGATAATGTGAGTCCAATGCTCAATTCATAGTGAGTCGGTTTCCGTTCTATTCTTCCTTAACCCTAGGGGGCGACGCTGCCTCTCTGAAACCTACACTCCACTTGTGCTCGTCCGATGACCTGTTCAGTCGTTTCTGTGTCCCATCCAATGTACAGACTACCTTTTTTAATTCTTCATCTACCTGTAGCAGGTGTCCTGGAGTCATGATCACCTATGACTTGAAGGCCACTTTCCAGGAGTGGAGGCTGCAGGATTCCAGTTGATCACTTTGCTCCATCTACCACCATCAATCTCTCTCAACTTCTTTAAGGCCAAACTCAAAACTATCCTAAGTTTCCAGGGAAAGGCAAAAACTTGACCACTGCTGATTGAACACTGTCCTGCATGACATATACTATACCGCTTACTCTATGATTAACCGTTGATGCTACTATAGATCACTGTAGTTTCACCCTCGTGTAAAGTGCAAAAAATTAGTTTTTTGAACTTCAAAATGTGGTTATTCCAATGTCTGTCCTTTTCCAATCCAGTGAGGTCTCTGTAGTTTCTCTCCATGGTGAACTGGTCTTCATCATTCTCCCCTTCTACACAAACCATCTGAATTTATGAATTGTGAAAATCTGTTGTGCAACAGCTTGATGGCCATTAGTCCAGGCTTACGCTATAGAAAACTACGTGAACAAAGTAAAAAAAACAATTCTGTGTGACCCTGATTATTGGCAGAGAATGCTCAAGCGGGACTGTGCATATGCATCTCTGTAAGCGGTTGGCCCCGCGCCCCTCATCAAACAGTCAAGGCATGTACACCCACATGATTAAACGGAGGCATTCCTTTGTCAATCTAAAAATTCATTTGCACAGAATGCTGGAATGGACTTCGTGTCAGTGAAAACTAACCCACTCGGTGAATGACCCTCACCACCCACCATTCATTCCTTTGTTCCATTACAGATTTAGCTGCTGAACCTCCCCTTTCATGTCATATATGCTGGTTTCATGTTCTCCACTCATTGTGTACTCCCGCCTAAGACCACAATACTCCCCTTTGATGCCACGTATGCTGGTTTCATGTTCTCCACTCATTGCGTACTCCCCCCTAAGCCCACAATATCCCCTTTTGATGCCACGTATGCTGGTTTCATGTTCTCCACTCATTGCTTACTCCTGTCTAAGCCCACTATACCTGGTGCACACAAGGCAGAGAAGACTTGGTCATGAAACAGACTTCAGCGGCATCTACTTGTGTTCCAGTTATAGTCTCCTCTGACTTGTCCAGTCTGGCAACTCTTGCATCCTTCATGAAATTCTGGTAGACAGATACGCGAGCCACCAGACTCTGTTCTCCAAATTCTCTTTATTGGTACAACTGTTCTGTCCTGAGGCTGAAGATGGAGGTATGAGGGGCACACCTGCATGTGCAGATCTCAGAACCAAGCATACAGCCCTCATTGTGCAGCACCCGCATTTACTGCAGGCAAACACAAATCACAAAACAAACACATGTTGGCGATTCTTCCTTCGAAGGCACCGAGTGCAGCACAGTGTCCGGTCCTTCACGTGGATTGGTTTCATACAGAGTTCTTTGTGGTTGCTGTTCCCTTCACACAGGTTCCCCGGCCACATATCTCCTCCATATTTAATACATGTCACTTAGGATGAAACTCATAAGCAAGTCACTCCACAGTCCAGTAACTGCTTGTGGAAAGTGTGCAAGTGATCAATCCATGATCGACGAGTAACCAGACATCAGACATGGGATACTGAAACAGGCACAACCTTTCCAACCATTTTACAGGACTGTCTGCCACAAAAAATAGTTACGTCCTTGTGACCAGGTGTGTGAGACTGGACATGGGTTACTGACATGCATTAGACTTTATTCCAGATAATTTGCTTCTTACGATCTCCCTTCTTTAAATTTCAGGATAAAAGGGGAGTAAAGTTTGTGGGACATTTCCACTGGACAGGAGTGTTGCCTACATCATCCTGAAACTACTCTGTATTTTGGATCACACATTTGTACTCTCAGCTCTGCTGTCAGAGAGATTCTTAGGAGAAGTAATAGCAGAAAATTTAGACTTGAAAAGCATGGTTGTTGCATGTTCGCAAAATTAAGCTTCTATTATATTTCCTCTTCCTCCTTGGGTCTAGAACACTTAAATTCAAGAAACAAAATATTTGGCAAAGAAAGAAGAGTAAACCTGGTAAAAAGCAAAAAAAAGCATGAACTAGTCCAGTAAATCGCCTCTTTTTGTTTTTTTAATGGAGGTAGTCAATTGGCGCGCAGTTGTCGAGTAAAATGATGTAACCTTCCACAAAAAGCAAAGGTGGTGCCAGTGCATTCGGCTTCCCCTATTCAACCCTGGGAGACCGACTACTGACAGTTCGAGAAAAGCAGCGGTGGTAGGAAAGTGGCTGGCTTCTCCCAAGGGTAGTTGGAGGCATAGCGAAAGGTTGCAGAACTGGGGGATAAGCAAGCTCGACAACTGTCTTCTGAAGCAGGTTGTTGTAGCTTTGCTAGACTGGTGAGTGGTCCTTGAGGCAGAAGCACAACACTCCCCTCACATGTGTATATATATTTCACAGTGGCTTCAAATACCCCAGAATCTGCAGCAGTTATTTGGTTTTAACAACAAAATGTGGTAGCAGTACACTTTGGCCGATTTTTTAATTAAAATTCTCTTGTATATATGGATATCATAACTCCCTCCCTAAATGTAGTCTCTATTTGCTGACTCGTTCCTCCAGCTCTGAGATGCGTCGGTCCTGTTCCTTCACCGTGGCCTTCAGCTGCCTAATTTCCTCAGTCAGCTTCTCCAAGGCTGGATCCTAAGGAGAATATAAAGAGGAGACAGAGATAAGACATAGCAGTTGACACGAGGGCGCAAACAGTTCCTAAGTTGTAACTTGCCTTCCGCTTTGTAGGAGAGCAAAGCTGTGTTGCATCATTTACCCTTCCTGGTTGCGGATCGGGCATCAAAGGCCTTAGCCTGCCGTGTAGGGAGGTTTGGTGTTAACGGAGCACTCTTCGATCCTTCATCTGGTTTACACAACTTGCAATACTTTTCTCACCAGATCATCAAGGAAAGTAGTGCATCAAAACAGTTAAATGTATGATGTGTTGTGTGCTTTAGCATCTCTGGAGAAAAATACCTTCTGGAGGAAAACCAATGACCGCTCCCTGAATTCAGAAATGTCTTGTATTCTGTGCTGCTCTAACTGGCTTGCATCTTCGTGAGAGACAGTTGTATTCCTTTGGTGCTTGGTTACTTCCTCATAGAAAAACATGTTTTGTTCACTTGAGGCTGCTCGCGCTCTGTCGACGAGGGACCTTAATCCACCTCACTGTGGTACACCAGCTTATTTTTCTAAAATATACAGTGGTGTTTGATTTCCCTTAGTGCACGAATCAAGAGATGAGAAAATGGAAGTAAACCCCTTGGTAAATGTGGATCGCATGCCTTTACCCGACTCATATTTGAAACTGTTGAAGTTCTGATATCCCCCAGCCAGTGACCTTTCTGAACTCACACAAGTGGTTTACATTTCCAATGTGTGGAGTGTAGGAATTTGGAGTGGGGGGGGGCATGGATCATTAACAGGGGGTTTAATATGTTTTCTCTTGGTTTTCAGACAACTATTTTTTGAAAAAGCTACACTGGGGCACCTAGGGCATAATGGATAGGAAAAGTTTGCACAATCAGTGCAAGTGACACCTCACTTGTTTTCTTTTAAAAGCTGTATGGTTACCCGACTGTATCACTTTACATTGCATTATTTTATGCATAGAAAATCGAATCCCTGCAATAAAATAAAAAATAAAATAAAGTTGTTAAAAAAGCTGCATGATCTTGATATATTTACTTAATGCACCTCGTTCTGGGCTAGAAATGGAAGACATTCATGTGTTGCATTTGGAATAGAATCGTGGTGGTAATCTGGGATTGTGTTTGCTTGGGTTCCTAAGGAATCTGCAAGGCCTGGAATAGGTAGTGGGGACGAGAAAAGAGTTGCATTTAACTGTTTTAGGGTAGATGACTGCACCTTCAGACATTACAGTTAAATGTTCCTGGTTATTTTCATTAGTAAACATTTATACCCGAGAAAATAAGCCCTTTACCCCTTTTCTCATACTTATCATATATAGTACATTTTGTGTCTGGGGCAGACATATGGAACTCTCAATGGTACATCTCCACCACTATTGTGACTAGAGTGTGCAAAGTTTTTTTTTTTTTACACAAGCAATGTTCTGTGTAGTTCACAATTATTGGGCCCCCCAACCATGTTTGAGGGGAGTTTCCCGCTTTTCCTTTACCGTCATCGGATGTAGTGTATTTCTTGAGAATGGTAGTTGGCACAGAAGCCGAAAGTGTTTATCTTGCGAACACTGTGTGATTTAGCTCTGCTAGTAACTGATGATTCTTTTCTTTTTTTTTTTATTTTTTTTTTTATTGAAATCAGACTTCTCATACATATCTATAGCATTATTACATATATTGGTCAAATTTAATATCTTCATATAACCAAGATAGCACAATTAACAGTTGACAGTTATTATAAATGTTCATACATCATTATTGCTAAACTTCCTAATTCTATTTTGGCAATATTTATACCTATTCATCCAATCCCTTGTCTATCATTTCTCTCCATCCAGGTTATCAAAGGTCCCCATATATTCCTACCTTTTCTCATAGCTCTTACACCTTTGCATTTATAAAGAGAAATTTCCTGGCGGCCTATAAATATTACTCTGTATAGCCATTGATGATAAGTAGGTGGCACACTATCCTTCCAGACAGTGGCAACCAATAGTCGAGCTATCGCCATTGTTATAAACACAAAATCCCTCTCTGTAGGAACTAAGTTCAGTCCAATGTCATATCCTAATAGCATCAGAGTTGGTGTAATTTTTAGCTCTTTATTCAGTAGCTGAAACCAAAATTTTTCTATACCTTCTTTTAGTTGACCCAGTTTTTCACAGGAATAAAACATATGTATACTATCTGCTGGGCCAACCAAACATCTCGGGCATTTATCAGAGTGTCTTTTTCCCCATCCGAATAGTTTGGCAGGTGTATAATAAAGATTGTATACAGTTTTATACTGTTGAGCTTTAAGATTAGCTGACATAAAAACCTTTATCCCAATTGCTAAAACCATATCTATATCTACCTCTCCATCCTCCAATTTGTTGGCCCACTTTGATTCTATTTTATCTATATCATCTGGTTTCTTTTTTTGTAATGCTTGATAGAAATCTTTGATTTTACTTCCTGGGTTTCTCATAATTTCTACCAGAGGGAGTGGTTCCATTCCAATATTCCCTTTGGGGAGCCCTTTTATTCGATTCTGTATTTGCAGATATTTGAAGCATGAATTCGGATGTATGTCAAACCCTTGAACTAATTCCAAAAAAGCCTTTCTTTCTTTATTAGAATATAGATCGGCCAAAGATACAATCCCCGCTTGTTCCCACTTCTTGGCCATTCCATCATAGAATGCACGCGTCAGGAAATCTGAATGCCACAATGATGTATATTTATTGTACCTGCTAATTTGACTGATTTTCTCCACTTTCTTCCAGATTTTTACCGCGTTCTCAATACATTTATATCGGGATTTTTTACAGTAGTTTGGATCACTTTGTCTCTGCAATAATCCCACAACATCATTCCCCATAGCCAGTTGAAATATGGTCGGTATTCTGTCCTGCTCCGTCCCTTGAGTTTGAAAAAAATAAAGACTTCCAAACTGCTGCAGGGCAGTAGCCCAGTAATATAGCTGTATATTGGGAGCTCCCCATCCGCCCCGTTCTTTAGGTAGCGTCAGATATTTATACGCCCGCCGTATCTTTTGATATCCCCAGATAAATTTGGAGAACATAGCTTCAATTCTATATATTTTAGTGGCGGCAAGTTCCAGCGGTATTGCACGTATTAAATACAGAATCTTGGGGAATATCTTCATCTTGATTACATTCACTCTTCCAATTATTGTGAGGTGAAGATTATTCATACGCCTTAGCTCACTATTAATTGTTTCCAGCACTGGATCAATATTGATAGCCCAGAGATTATTAATTCCTGCTGTTATTTTAACCCCTAAATACGTGGCTACCTTGATTACCCGGGGATCTTGCATCCGACACTTGGAGGAGCAGACAATTTGTGTTTTAGTTTTGTTTAGGAGATAGCCGGATTCCTCTCCAAATTTGGTTGCCATATTTTCAATCTCCTTAATAGCCACATAAGGTTCTGTTGTAATAATCGCAATATCATCTGCATATGCTAGTATTTTTGTCTCATAGCCATGCATTACAACCGGTTTGATCAGCTGATTCTGCAATATGCGGGTAATAAAGGGATCTAAATAAAATGCAAATAAAATAGGAGAACAAGGGCAGCCTTGACGTGTACCTCTGGCAATCTCCACCCTTCTAGACGTGTGACCCATAGCTTGAATCTGAGTATATGGCTTATAATACATGGCCTGAAGAGCTCTTATAGTTCCAGAAGTAAATCCCCTATCCACCAGATTCGCCCATAGATATCGCCAAGCCACCCGATCAAAGGCTTTTCCGCATCCAAGAGGATCACAGCCAACTCCCTATCCTCCACCTCGGCAATATCCAAGATTGAGATAACCCGTCTTGTATGGTCAGTGGTCCCTCTGCCGGGGACAAAGCCATGTTGCCACGGTGATATAAGTGTAGTGATATTCTTTTGCAGCCGGGTGGCCATTATTTTGGAATATACTTTCGCATCCGCATTCATGAGTGATATTGGGCGGTAGGAGGATGGTTCTTCTGATGGTTTATCTTTCTTAAGAAAGACAACCATATCCGTACCCTGCCATGATGTGGGTGGAATCCCTCTATATTGTATACTCAAAAATAGGTCTTGCATAATGGGGAGTATTTGAAAGGATAGCATCTTATAGATTTCTATCGGAATTTTATCGGGACCCGTGGCTTTCCCCAGAGATAAAGATCCCAATGCAATCTGCACTTCATCTATGGTTATTTCTTGTTCTAGTTCTAAGGCAGCTTCAGTATCTAGTCTTGGTAGTATAGACCTTTCATCTTCTGTTTCCCTCTGTTCCCCCACGCGTTCCTCGGGTTGATATAATCTGCTATAAAATTCCTCAAATACCTCAATAATTTTCTGTGGGCCAGATACTAAATGATTATTACTATCCCTGATTTTTGAAATGTTGTTCCTGGCGACTTTCTGTCTTGTTCTTAAAGCTAAAAGCCTCCCCGTCGCCTCCCCATACTCATATATTTCCCCTCGATTAGCTTGGTACATCCGTGCCACTTTAGTCTGAAAATACGCGTTTAATTCCGATTTGGCGATAGCTAATTTAATCATTTGTTCGCCCAGTAAGTTCTCAGAGCCTCCTTTCTTTATTATTTGAACATGTTCTATCTCAAGTTCTGATAATTTATTAATTAATAAATCGAATTGTGCTTTGTGTTGTTTCCGAGTACGAGCCACAAACCCTATTATCTCACCTCTCAGGGTGGCCTTAAAAGTATCCCATACCACCTCACGGGAGGCACTATATCTGTTACAATCAAAGAATCCTTGGGCCCAATGTTTGATATATATAGAAAATTCCTCATCCATCAATAGCTTTTTATCAAATGACCATGACGTCCCTTGTCTACCAGCCTTCGCCCCCTTATATCCAAGATCAGAGGATTATGATCAGAATATAGTTGGGGCAGTTTAATAACATCTAATTTATCTATCAGTACCTGGGAAGCTAAAAAATAGTCCAGTCGTACAAATTTTTTATGTGGATGTGAAAAATATGTGAATCCAGGATCTCTTCGTTGTTTCTCTGCCCATACATCACACAAACCATGACTATCTTTTAATGCCCTAATTGCTCTGTAAACCTTCGGTTTTCTACCTAAATATTTCTGATTTGGAGTATTATTCACATCCATGTGTATATTAAAATCCCCACACACTATCATTCGTTGTGACCAATTAGCTAATTCTATCTCCAATTCATTCCAGATGTCCGCATCATCCAAATTAGAGCCATATATATTCACGACTGTAATCCCTGTTGGTAGCTCTACTATGGCCCATCGTCCCCATTTGTCTGCTGCAGACCGTGCGACCGACCCATTTCGTTGCCTGGTATATATAGCGACCCCTCTGATCATGGTGGTCTGAAAAGAACATGCCACCAAACAATAGCCTCTAATCTCTAAAAGTTCCTTATTGTTCCATGGAATGTGTGTTTCTTGTAAACATATTACATCTGGGTTCAGTGTTCTAAGTATCTCATATACCCTTTCTCTTTTTTTCCTATCGTTCAGACCACCAACATTTGATGAGCATATCCTAAAATTATTAATGTTTTACAATATTTTCTTTCTTATCTAAACATTGCTGGGCTGCTACCACGTAATTAGTGTTTTGCCAAAAAGTAGACATTTCTGATTTCCTTTTTTTTGTTTATCTCCCTCTTTAACACCTCCCCTCAGCTTGCCCACCCCCCCAGCATCCAGCCAGACCCCCCTACCTTCCAACCCAGTGCTGCCTCCCCATCCCGCCCTATGCCCCCCAGACCCATCCAACCACCCCCCACCCATTTTCCCCTATCCAGGCAAAAGGGCAAATATCCCTTACGATGGAGAGAGACTTGATCCCAGTGACCCCCTTCTTCAAGTTACAGTAATGTTAGCCGGACATATATATGTCCCCTTTATTTTCCCATATACCATGTATCTATCTATATAATGTCCTGTACATTAGCTTCTAGTGACCCCGTTTCCTGGCTACTTAAATGGCATCTAGGTATTCTTTCGCTTGTATCTCAGAGATAAAAAATCGTGTCTGACCCTTGCTGATTATTTTTAGTGTAGCAGGATTGAGCAAAAACGCCTGCGCCCCCTTGTTCTGAAAAGGAGTTATGAGTTGGCGTAATTGCCACCTTTTTTCTACAGTGTAGTGACAGTAATCAGGTCTTACAAAAAACTGCACCCCTTTTCCCTGTCGCTTCCTATCCGGTCGAGCTAGATCATATATGGCTTGGCGTGCTAAAAAATTGTTTAGACAAATCAAAATTACCCTCGGTCTACTCTCAGTTTGTCCTTTTTTAATTGTCAGCTGTCTAAACGGGAACCTGTGAGCTCTTTGGATCTCAGTAGACCAGTTCCACATGGTTAAGTCCGGAAAGGCTTCTGAGAAGAGATCGATCAGAAATTTCCGGGCGTCTGAACCCTCGATACCTTCTGGAATTCCTAACACTCTGAGGTTGTTGCGGCGTGATCGGTTCTCCAAATCGACTAATTTCATTTGAGTGTCATCTCTATGGGAGGTCATAGCTTTCAGAGTGGACTTTTGTACTGCCATTTCATCTTCTAGAGTCGATATTCTCCCCTCCGCCTCATTCATTCTATCAGTGAATTCTTTACAGGTTTTTGCAACTCTCCTAACAGTATTTTGTAATTTCCGGCAGGCAGTATGTGTCTTCAGATTCTCTGTGCGGGTTTCGAGCCTATGGTCTACTACAGATTTATATATTGCAGCCAAGGATATTTCTTCTGTCTGACCGCCCATTGCACCCATATTGTCCAACAAGGGGTCCTCAAGTTCTCCGCCGGAAAGGCTTGACTCAGAATGAGGTTCAGAAGACAGAGAGACCTCCCACATCAAACTTTTTCCTGGCCCCAGGAGGGGTACCTGCTCTTGATTTGTCGGCTCTTTATGCACCATAGTGTTGTCCAGACTTTTTCCGTCCATATTAGAGATGTTCGATTCATTCCACAGACTGGTTGTTGACCCATCCAATGATCCAGATCTAGACCCCCCATCTTTCTCATCATGACCGAGCTGTTCGTCTCCCGATGACTCCGAGGGTTCTGAAAGAGAGTAGAACTTTTCCCCTGAGTCCCACTCTCTGTTACTTTCATTGCTGGTCTTATCTTCGCTTCCCTCTTTATGACCGTGGCCCATATAGGAATCTAGTATAGGTGCGTTTAAATCCATGATTGGCCCGGTGTGTCTTGACTCCGATACATTCTGTTGTGGCTCAGGAATGGTCTGGTTGAAAATCCAAGAGGGGTCTTTTTCTTTATCAAGATGTGCCTTGTCGTGCAGCAAATGTAATACACCCCCGGGGTTTTCATCCATTGAGATATTTGCTGATGTATGCGTGTTATCCGAGATACCAGCCTCAACCTCAGCATTCGCCATTTTTTCCTGTATGCCAATAGTATTCTCCTTTCTCAATTTTACAAACATTGGTGGGATTTTTTTAACATCCGCATGTTGTTCCCCCCATGCAGGGAGGTACTCAGATCGCCAGTTGTGCCCTCCAGAGACGTTTTTAAGTTAGTTCCACCCTTCATCATGGCCTCTCTTCTATTCCCAGCATGAGGATCTCTGGTCTTACCACCACGAGCAGATTTTGGGGGCATGATGACACAGATTAAAGTAGTACAGTTCTGTTTGGGAAATATCCGTACTTACAGCGTTTGTCCCAGTTAATACTCCTTTTTTGCCTGTTACTCGTCCGCGTGTGTCGCTGTATCCCATATGATCCACTGCCCCTTCTCACTGCCAACCTCCGCCATACAGTGCGCTTACCGACAGAGTTTCTCTAGCGCATCGCCTTCGAGGACCCAGGCGTATCTCTCCCGTGTCTGTAGCGAACTCAGAGAGCTGTCCAGCGAGGGCGCGCGTCTCAGTTTTCCGCTACCGCGGCTGACAACCAGTTTGGTATCGTGGGTCTCGTGCACCCAGGACGACTATTAGGCAATCCCTTGGTTTCCCTTCCACGTAGGTGAGCGGTAAGTGAGTAGTTAGGCGAGTTGGCAGAGCCCAGAGCAATCGCCACCACCAGATGCCTTTGCTTTCCTCCAGCAGCATTCAATTACAGTTTACTATCCATTTTTCCGTTTCCTTTTCCAAGCGTCCACATGAATACCATGTCTCGATATATTATCCGTATGTCATCAGGGTATTCTTGTAAGCAGTAATCTTTGAAGAAGGAGAGTGCAGCGAGGAGCTCATCTCTCACACGTCCGACTAGCGGTCGCCATCTTTGCCTCCCCGCTCAAAGTCGACTGATGATTCTTTTCTATGGAAGTGCATACTTTGCATAGATCTTCTTCACAAGTGACAACATTTGTGAGAGAAAAGTTCATCAAATCACAGCTGTATACAAAAGCATCACTCGTACTGTGAAAACGAGTTGCCCCATTACATTTGTTTTGTAGATGAATCCATGACTTACATAGATCTTCCTTGCAAGTGACTCAGCACTCTCAAGGGAAGGGAAATTCAGATAACACATTTATGTACAAACGCATGGCAAAAAACTTAATTTTCATGTGAAAGCCCAACTCATGTAGAACTTTCGATATCAATTGTAGTTTTTACTAGGAATATATGAAGATTACTAATAAAACAAGCATTTGCAATGCATTAGGTCTCGCATTTTTTTAGAGTTAGAGCTATTGAGTTTGTAAATGGCAATGTCTTTTACCTATGTGTTTCGGTTTGGAGTGTAGTGGATGTATGAATAGAGACACATCTGCAGCACTGCCTAGAGGACTTACAATGAGGAATTACCGACGGGACCAGAGAAGCAGCTGCAGCACTGGCTAGAGGACTAAGAATGAGAAATTACCAGTGAGACTAGAGAAGCAGCTGCAGCACTGCCTAGAGGACCTAGAATGAGAAATTAGCACCTTATACCATACTTCAAATTAAAACCTCATTACCACATGTTACATAACCTCTAAGAAAAATTTCACAACCCATTAACCACCAGAAGAAACCGGCTTTCACACCGCATAACAAAGAAATGAAAAGGAACAATTATAATTTTGCACCAAGCTAACGGCCTGCCGTTATTTTATAGAATTATTTTTCTGGAACAGTAGCGTTCTCCTTTTATCTGCTATATTTTAGAGGTCTTCCCCCGTGCAACAGGGCCAGGCCTTTGGGAAAGTAAGTGCAGTTTAAAAAAACATGGAATAACCTCGAAGATCATCATCCCTCTTTCATAAGAAAAATACCTCAACTACCTTTTTCCTCCTTTAGAAATGACCCAGAACCACTACATCACCAGACAGAATGAGTCCCAAAATCATATAACTATTTAAGGCAAGCCTCCACCTACCTAACATAAAGAAAACAGGGCAAAATCTCAGCAGTGTACTCCAATTGCCTCTGACAACAAGCAGCCACCTACTGCAATTCAGTGCCATCAGTCCTAAAAAAGCACCAGCATTTTGCATAGAATCACCTTGTCAACAAAATGTCCAATTGTGATCCCTGAGAAGGGCACAGTGAACACCGACAGGTCAACAACTACAGAAGAAAGAAAGGATTTGATTGTGGCAAGGATTAAGCCTGGTAGATCATGTGAAGAGAATAACGTGAAAGGACTGCAACTCCCATCATTGCTTGGTAGTACAGAAGCACGCGCTGCGGCTGCTTGCATGATGGAGTATTTGGAAAGCTGTTAAGTTACCGAAAAGAAAGATTTCCTACTCCTTATATTTAAACACACAGCCTGCAAGACAACAAAAAATAACAAACTAGTCCAAAGAGAGAGAGCTAAAAAATGCTCAAAAAACAGGATTGAAAATGATGGCCTGAAAGGAGGAGGAAGAGGACCAGTCAATCCTGGACAAGGCTAAACATGGGCTGCAGGAGAGACAAGTAAAAGGCTAGGAGCAGCGGAGCAGGCAGTTCGTGCTATATAAAAAAACTGCAACACAATTATGCTGCGGAAAATGAATTCTGAATTGAGCACAGAATGTCTGAAAGGGAAAATGAAGAGGCTTCGCTCCCCGCCACGCAGCGGGTCCACACAAACACAGGAGGTGGGGGCTGAGGGGAGAGATAAAAAATGGATAATTTATTACAGCGGAAAAAATATTATTATTATTAATAAGTGCCATAATGTTTACATTTACATTTTATTACTGTGTAAATTAAAAGGTACACTCCCTTTAATTAGCAGTTATCCAGGCCGGGAGCTGTGAATAAAGCACATCATTTATGATTACAATTTGAAGAGGGAGAGTGCCTGGCATGGACGGGAGAGGACAGGCAAAAGGAAGGAGAATGGAGAAACGAGGGGAACGCGTAGGCAGGCGGCCCTGGTTTGCTGCTTACAGGAGAGGAGTGCTCTTTCACAAAATGACTGCCTCTTTTTCACCTCCGCCTGTGCATACCACGGGGGGGGGCAATCATGACTGTACGTGGCCTCTAGATGAAAGACGAGGTTTCTGGGAAAGCCAGGGCTGGCACCAGCCCGCCTACAACGTGGGGATGTATACTGTCAGCCAAAAACAAAGTGAAACTAAGGGAAACACGCAAAGAAAAGAGCGACAGACCATATTAACGTGAAAGGGCCTGTGACCGCTACTGCAGCCGATTTCCACCATCTGTGACTGCTAGGTAGGGTCTTTTTCGCAACATACCAGTAGCGAAGGAACGGGGGGGTGATGGGCAGCCACTTTAGAAGAGGATTCGTACACGATTGTTTGCCCACATGTATTAAAATCTAAAAAAAATAATGAGCTGTGCCGCGCTGATGAAGCAACAAAGGTTTAATGAAAACAAAACGAAACTAAAAAAAAACCCACCCCATTAAGCTCCCACCCTTGAGTTTCCCCAACAGAAACCTAAAAGAAGTGCAAAAAAACCTAACATGGCAAACAAAGGAGCAACAATACTTGTAACAAGGCTAGTCATCATCGACAGGAACCACCCACAGAAAGGAGGGACACATGTAACAATTGGCCAATGAAAGCAAAGGTATTTACACAATCAGACAAAGGAACAAATGGGGGGCAAGAGGCGTAATGAATGCCCAGAGAGGAGATACTACATGCCTCGCAGCCAGCGCATGTGCGCTGCGCTAGGCTCGACCTAAAAACTGCATCTCTGCATATTTCTAATCATGGGAGAGGAACATACAAACCCTTATTCCTAGTGCACTGGAGTCTCCTCTTGGGAGGTGGGGAGAAGTAAGGCATGCAGTCCTGTGGTGAAGAACCCTCTGTTTTGTAGCACTGTTGGTGGCAAGTGGGGATCCCTTCTAAAACAATCAAATCAACGTATCTATCTGCTCGGCAAGAGGTCAGTGTATCATTCCATGATTAATCCACTAATAATTTCTTGTAGAAGGAAAAATATTCCCTACCTTTGACCTCGTACCTGCTGTTCAATCTAATGCCAAGATCTACGTATTTTGGAAGTACTGCTACCATCAGTTTCAAGGTTAAGCTAATGGCAGCGATATCTTCCAAAAGATACGGATCATGCCCCAGATCTGGAGGCAACTACGAGGTCACAGTTAATCTTTTCCTTTTTTACAATAAATCATTGTTGAGTTGTTGGAGTTGCTGGGCAGATAAGTACACTGATCATACTGTTCTACGGTAGCGGCCCTTATATTGACGTGCAAGCAGCAGCAAGACTTTATGCAAGCCTGGGAACCTTTAGAAGCTTCATAGGAAAGGTGAGGAGAGTATCTCCAAAGTAAACTTTGTAGATGATCCCACTCCACTGTTCCAAACATGTCTGCTTTTGGGAACTCCAACGCAGAGGAATTTGAAGGTATATGTGTCATAAGGGTGACTTGGAGGGTTCATGATCAAGCCGGGTCACACATGTTCCAAGGGAAAATGGAACCTAAAGAAGTTGCTCTGATGACCAATTGCAAGAGAGACGCCAAGCTCCTGCTCACAACTGACAGGTCACTGTATGCTTTGGGGACTACTAGCTTTATTCTGATTTGATTCAGTTTAATGATGTGCCTACCTATGGGCTACTTTTAGGTGCCACAGACCCTAAGGGCCTCTTTCTGCACTTTTTACCTTAATACAATGTCATCATGTCCTTTGAGATTAAGTACTCTCAACTATGATTTAGTACCTTATGAGCAAGGTTTTTTCGAGAAACCTAAGCATAGCACATGGTTACTATTATATCTTTGTGTTATCCTAAGTTCTGACTGATCCACCCTTCTGTAAAGATTTACCGACAGGCACAATATTACCTGGTCTAAGTCTTAAAACCAGAAAAGTGCCAGTTCACATTGCCTGTAATACATTGTTGGTTAGCCAAGGTAAAGGCAAATTGCAATCAGTGGATACCAACGAGATTGGTAGATGGCCCATTCGCTTGACTGAAACACAACTTTCAGCTTTTTTCGGAGGCTATTAGTGTAATCCATTCCATGCAACAAGGAATAGGTAGTGGCTTTCGTAAAAATTGTAAAATCTATAAACGATAGCCTGGCCCCGCCTTACTCTTGAAATTTCACCTTTCTATGATAATGTTGCATTCATGTTCTCATTCAATGTCCCTTGAAGCCCAATCCATGCATTCTAACTTGTCTAGATAGAAGTTCGGACAGGAGGATAAGGGCAGCCCTCCACCACAGAGGCAAGGATGGAATGGAGTGCCTGATTATGCACATCAAACAAAAAAAGGTGCCAAAGGTCTAGGAGCCACAGCAAATGTAAAAGAACATTACTGTGTGGTCTGGGCGCTCTGGAAGCTGCAGTGCCCGTATGCAGCACAGGTTTTATAGTCCAGACTGGCAAACCCACTCAAATGATTGCAGCCTATGGGCAAGCTTCACAAGCGAGCCACTGCTCTCCACAACGGACGTGGTAATTTAGCACTGATTGGGCAGTCCACACCCCAGTACTGACAGCCACTCTTGCTCCGGGTATAAGTGGGTTTTGTATAGTGGCAGGTGGAAGCAAGAGTACTTGTGGTTCCCTGTTGTGGTTCCTTTTCATGCATATCTTTGTTTAGTATTTCCATTTGTAAGTTTATTTGTATGGTACGCATTCTGCAAGACATGCTGCCTTGCTATGATGCCAAAAGTCAAGGAAAGATGACTGGGGGTGAGTGTTTGATTTGCTCTAACGCTCCGTCCATCATCCCCTTTGGTATCGCTTTGTTCGCCCTAAGTTGGCAGGGTATGCCCAGACGTGGGTCCCTTGCTCACTTTGCCACTGGATTCAAGATAGCCTGGCTGATGAGGGTTTTGAACCCGAAACCGGTCCCAGGATGCTTGTTTCCGGTCCAGGGAAGACATGGCTTGGCAGTTCGGGCTGGACTGTTCCCATGAGGCACAGGGTCAGACTGATTTGCATATGGCCATGTCTGAACTGGGGTGGTGGAGTGAGCTAAAGAATGATGATGGATTAAACCCAGATCAGTTGACTGGGGGTGAGTGTTTGATTTGCTCTAACGCTCCGTCCATCATCCCCTTTGGTATCGCTTTGTTCGCCCTAAGTTGGCAGGGTATGACCAGACGTGGGTCCCTTGCTCACTTTGCCACTGGATTCAAGATAGCCTGGCTGATGAGGGTTTTGAACCCGAAACCGGTCCCAGGATGCTTGTTTCCGGTCCAGGGAAGACATGGCTTGGCAGTTCGGGCTGGACTGTTCCCATGAGGCACAGGGTCAGACTGATTTGCATATGGCCATGTCTGAACTGGGGTGGTGGAGTGAGCTAAAGAATGATGATGGATTAAACCCAGATCAGTTGACTGGGGGTGAGTGTTTGATTTGCTCTAACGCTCCGTCCATCATCCCCTTTGGTATCGCTTTGTTCGCCCTAAGTTGGCAGGGTATGCCCAGACGTGGGTCCCTTGCTCTCTTTGCCACTGGATTCAAGATAGCCTGGCTGATGAGGGTTTTGAACCCGAAACCGGTCCCAGGATGCTTGTTTCCGGTCCAGGGAAGACATGGCTTGGCAGTTCGGGCTGGACTGTTCCCATGAGGCACAGGGTCAGACTGATTTGCATATGGCCATGTCTGAACTGGGGTGGTGGAGTGAGCTAAAGAATGATGATGGATTAAACCCAGATCAGTTGACTGGGGGTGAGTGTTTGATTTGCTCTAACGCTCCGTCCATCATCCCCTTTGGTATCGCTTTGTTCGCCCTAAGTTGGCAGGGTATGCCCAGACGTGGGTCCCTTGCTCACTTTGCCACTGGATTCAAGATAGCCTGGCTGATGAGGGTTTTGAACCCGAAACCGGTCCCAGGATGCTTGTTTCCGGTCCAGGGAAGACATGGCTTGGCAGTTCGGGCTGGACTGTTCCCATGAGGCACAGGGTCAGACTGATTTGCATATGGCCATGTCTGAACTGGGGTGGTGGAGTGAGCTAAAGAATGATGATGGATTAAACCCAGATCAGTTGACTGGGGGTGAGTGTTTGATTTGCTCTAACGCTCCATCCATCATCCCCTTTGGTATCGCTTTGTTCGCCCTAAGTTGGCAGGGTATGCCCAGACGTGGGTCCCTTGCTCACTTTGCCACTGGATTCAAGATAGCCTGGCTGATGAGGGTTTTGAACCCGAAACCGGTCCCAGGATGCTTGTTTCCGGTCCAGGGAAGACATGGCTTGGCAGTTCGGGCTGGACTGTTCCCATGAGGCACAGGGTCAGACTGATTTGCATATGGCCATGTCTGAACTGGGGTGGTGGAGTGAGCTAAAGAATGATGATGGATTAAACCCAGATCAGTTGACTGGGGGTGAGTGTTTGATTTGCTCTAACGCTCCGTCCATCATCCCCTTTGGTAAAGTCAAGGAAAGGGCAGGGCACGTGGCCGTAAGAGACTGGCTTCTGGATGCAAGTGTTTGCCTAGATCGAGCACTCTTGCAAATGGGGGATCCCTGGAACATGGGCTACCCAGACCACTGTGTGGAGCAGTTTAGGGGCCTACTGCCATGTTTTTCCTGGTTTGTGAAGGGTTCGGAAGCTCCAGGATTTCTAGTGGATTGTAAAGCTCACTTGTGTGGGCTGAGCTGTATCCATCTACTATCCTGAAAATGTCTGAGGTGGCATTAACTTCGTTCCCCCACAGTTAGCACTGTGCAGTAGAAAGAACCCCAGTATCTGGGTCGTTCTGTTTGTGGGTTCTTGCTAAACCACAGGTAGGAAGTAAATTAAATGACAAGCTGGAGGAAGTCACTATAAGACACGCAAAGACTTCGTGAAGATTCTCTCCTAGATACCAATGAAGGCCCTGCTAGATCCACCTAGTGGAGTGACAGAACTCCATGATGGGCTTTGCCATTGGGAGACTGGCCTCTCTGCCACCAAAAGGAAATTCCAGGTGGTATCATATTCAGACATCCGCCTCCAGCAGAATGCAAAGCTCCCAAGCAAACAAGGCTTGACTGAGAAATAAGCTGGAGAGCTAGGAGAGGCCCAATCTTGTGAGGGTCCCTCTCTTAATAATCCCAGCACTTGATTAGGAATAATGTCCTCCATTCCTTAATCTGCCACAACGAAGCGCCCACATTCTTACAATGTAACACATTTTCTGCCCCGCCTTTCTGACACTCAGAACCCTACCAGGCCCTTTTGGACGGCTGCATTAGTGCTGCAATGAGTGCAAAATGTGTTCAAGTCCATGTTAGAATCATTTAAAACTGGGAAGAAAGCGCAAAATGCTCTGCTCCTATGGTCAGTCACATCAAGTATCACTTGGTGGCTTTCCGATAGTGGGACTGGTTGAGAGACTACCTTTGGAATCCCCACCTCTAAATGTGTTGGATGAACCAAGAGTTGGGCCGGATCCGTGTTACCACCCTGCTCTAAATGAGTATCTTTGTGAGGCAAGTGTAAAATTCTATACTCACAATCCACTTGTAAGTCATGCGCCACTTCATTAACTTATTTAAACAGAACTAGGTGGGTTGACCATCCTTGCTGTCCAGACAGAGGACAGACGTATGAGTGATCACTGATTCGCTTTCTTTCCTTTGAACCTGCTCTACTAATACAGGTTCTGTCTGCCTGACTCTTACCTTGGAGAACCCAGCTTCATTAGACGAATGGCTTCTGCGTGGTCCTTTGCTGTCCAGAATGTTCTTGGTCACTTTCAGCTCACGAGACTTGCTTGGCACATACCCGTCCTTTAGGGAGATGAGGATGGGATTGGCATTCTTACCGGCAAGCCACTCGTCTGCGTCCATGGCAGGGTCCGGGCCTACTGTATCGGGATAGAGGTCCTCTTGGAAAAGGTCTGACTGAAGAAAGCGAAAAAAGACAACATGGGGTTAGATACTAGGAGAAAGAATCACACATCTTTACCAGAGTATCCCAGTACTTTCCTGCGACACAGCTGTTTAAGTATTGGGATGGACAGAGTTCATCTGAGATACCTCAACTTTGACATGCAGCTCTTACTTCTATTCCATTACTAAGATCTTAACACATCTGACAATGCACCACAATCCCAACTTACAGCACCAGCTGCAATGCCAGTACTAGAACCCATACACAACTCTACCAGTGCACTACAATCCTGACCTGCAGCTTTCAATGGTCTGGGCTCAGTGCAGCTCAGTGATAGCCCCATCTTGATCCACAGAAATCCATGCTCTTCTAGAACTAGGTGCCTTCCACTTTTCAGGTAGGGCCTATCACTTGTGACCTACCCTCCCTTTGTTAAGCACTGGAAGCTGCGCACAAACTGGGCAATGCACCTCAGTACTGACCTGTATATTCACGTATTGTTCCAGTACTAAGACCCACATACACCTGCACCAATGTAACTCAATATTGACCTTCAGCGCACCAGGCTATACCAGCACGGGGACCCAAGCACATCTCTGCCAATGAAACTTAGATCTGCAGCATCCCTTTCTATTCCTGTCCCAGGACATTCATCCAGCTCTGCCAATGCACATCATTCACCACCAGCAGCTCCCACCTCGCATTTCAGTACTCAGCAGTCACCAGTAGAGTGTCAGTTCCATTCATTGGGTCATCAGTGTTCCCCTGCTTTCTGGCTATGTTATAAGAACTTTAATTCACACCTATGTTGAGGAAAGCTATTTTTTGCCCAGAGTACCCACTATCGACCAATATGCCCTTATGAGCTAAATTCCTCAAGGGGAAGCGCTAACTCAGCTGTACTAGTATCTACAAGCAAAGTTCACTTCTGTTGTTAAACCAACACAGCATGCCAAATATGCATGTGCTGAGAAACCCACACAATCAATGGCAGCACCTTCACGACCTGTAGCAACCAGGGTCGGACTGGGACAGGAAATACGCCTGGGCACCAAAATAAAAGTAGCCGCCATTAGTAACTTGGTTGGTTAAAACACTGCCCCATGTCTACAAATTGGGGCAGTTTTGAACTTGTAAAGTCACTCTGTATAAGTGGTTTGCCAGGTATTGAAGGTAGCATGTACTTGTGCTTTCCGCAGGCACCGTTTGGTTTAATATCAGGAAAATTAACAGTAAAAACCCCACGAACAGCCAAAAAAAAACAGCCCACACACTGGCCTGTCAGACCAGCCTGTCGGGCACTGCTGATTGCTCTGTACGCCAGTCCGACCCAGGTAGCAGCCCTCTATATTCCAGCTTTCAGACCAACATACAACTTTTCTGATAGAGGTCTGATTATGTCACTTGTGAGTTCCTTACCTTCCTCGGCACTGTCATTGCAATTGGTTCACATTTCCTCTCGTGTAATTTGTAAAATCTAGAAGAATAAAATGAGATAAGATTCAAAGGCAGCATCCCTCCTCTTACAACGTCACTGGCACAACAGATGCAGGGAAAGCAACCGATGGGATCTTTCTCTGTAGCAAGGTGTTGAGCAACAATGTATGCACTGGGGTCAAGTTCCTGGCCCGCCCCTGCTCGGATTGTACCAGGGTAGCAGTATCTATGCTGCTTTTTAGGCTAGAAGACATTTCGTAATGGGCAGTGAAGGGGCAATGGGGGTGGTTGATGGCAGAGGTGGGTTCCCAGGGCCGAAGGAAGGTAACTTACCTGGCTATCTCACACTTGTTGACCTCCAGGCCCCTCTTCGGCATGTATCCCATACCCCGCTGTGACTCCTTGCTGCTGTACATGGACAGGTAGTGCACATAAGGGGCTTCGTCCGTGATCTCAAAGTACCGTATGCTACTGTCCCCCTACGAGGCAAGCAAAGGTTTCATTGGTCGCTGTTATTTTGGAGGCCATAAGATAGTCAAGGAAGTTCAAGTGATGCAGCACTGCCGTATATTATCCAACCAATATGCATCAAGTTTGCATACAATGTCTTGCTTCGGAACCCTGATGAGGATTTCACAATCTAAACTCCATTTATTTACCTTGCAGCCCTCATACCATGTACTGACAATAATTTGTGACTGCAGGAGGAAACCTTTATTTTCTTTTTTACCATATGACTCTTGGATCCTCTTTCGCCTTAAGTACCTACTTCGGTTTGTGTTTGATTGCATTATCACTATCCTCCCCGCTACAAGACACCATTCACCATATGATACTTCAAGACCATCACAGTCTAACTAAAGAGGCAAACATCTGTATCCTTTCCCCTGCCTGTCTAGCTGACACAGTGTCTTGTTGCCTTCTACTCCCTTAGATATATCAATGATGCAACATCATGCTTTGCGTACAGTACGTCTGTGTGGCTTCATAACGGCTAGCACTGCCTTTTGTATGCTGCTCTCTGTGCACTACGGACATTGCTGTTTCAGCACCTTGTTCAGCCTCGTCTCCTATCCTTTGATTTTACAGAGAGTAGCCCTTGCATGCTGCTCCATGGTCAGTGAACACCACGTTATTCCTACACCTTGTGCTGGCTCCAGTACACCATCCAAGCTTTCACTATGTTAACAGTGACCTTGTGCACAAAGCACTTTGCTGTTTCGACTCATTCTGCTTCCTAAAGTACTTCTATCAATGTGTAATGGACTTAATGTCACTCTTTGCATCCATTTGTATACCATCTGCTACCTCATATATCGTGAGGTGCTTGTGTTATATTAAAATTTCAAATAACTAAATAAATATCTGTACATAGTGCTCACTGAGCTAGGGCTGACCTTCGCTGATGGTGTGCTGAGAACTGGGCTGTACCCACTCAGTGAACTCCCACCAGAGCTTCAGTTAGGGTTTACCTGAACTAGCTCTAACCTCTATGCATTAACTACCACTCTGCTCATGCACATGCAGGGCCTCTCAGACCTCACGGTTTCACTGAATACGCTTTTTCTTGGGTGCGCTGACCACTGTGCTCCTTACCGCGTTTTTTCACTGTGTGCTGTGCCACCGCTACAGCAGGAAGGCGACTGCATGTCTCCCCTCTGCACTTCCTGCACCATCCTGCCCCGCCTTCTGTAATGCGGCTTGCTTCACATGTTTGAGTGCATATGTGTCTAGATACTGATGGCATTCCATGCAGGTACGAAGGAAACCAACCCAAGGTTGACCTCTTTAGCAACAAGATCGATCATGTAGCTCTACAAAACTGGACCTGAGAATCCATAGTACGTTGTATCGATGGCCATGTTGTTGAGTATTTTATTGGTAATGTCAGAGCAAATATTTGTACAAATGCCAGCTAAGTCATTTTCATTAGTCAAAGGTCCATAGCGAGCTCCCGTTTAATGCATTTACTCACTGCTGTAATGGGGAGTTACATTAAGTGGCAAAAGTAATCAATGCATTCAAAGGTATCTATCTTCCAGCTTTTTCAAATCATAATATCATATGCAAACCAAAATCTATTATTAATAGTACCATTTGGCAAGCTAAAGCTGTTCCTTACTCACAAAACGCTGCAGAGTTAATTTTAGATAGGGTCGATGAACTGTGAATACTACAGGATGTTAACCTTTAAGTAATGTTTCATCCTGAAACATACACCCTTGTGGTTGTGCCACAACCTCCCCTTATGGTAACTGTAAGTCACAGTGTGTTGTTTCTCCAGGGCCGGCTTTAGTGCCGGTGGTGCCCGGTGTGAGTGACAATCTTTTTTGGCACCCCCCAATGACCTCCTCCTCCACAGATTCCCTCACTACCACTTTGCAACAGTGCCCCTCATCTCTCCATAGCCCCTCTTGCATACCTTTCATTTGTTTTATAGCGCTACTCATACCAGTGTAGGATGTCAGAGCACTTTACATCACCCACACATTATACAGAGACAATGAATCACACATGTGCAAATAAGCCTATAAGAATTGTTATATAAGACAATGAGCATTACAAGGTAGGAGTCACATGCCACTCATACTAGTAGGCAGTATATTTTAAAAGTGTTTGGTCTGGAGAAGCACAAACAGAATTTAAAATGTAACAAAGTGGTTGGACTTGTTTTTACTAATAAGAATGCAATTCTACCCAACAACCACTTTCTAGCAGCATTAGGATAATGAAAGATTGGGGAAAAAAAACTAACGGTCTAACCTATATCATGCAGTTTGCATGCAGCTCTTTAATGACTGTTCAAAAGTCACTGTGCTATAGTTGGATTCTGAACCTTAAGTTACAAAAGGATCTCTATGACAAAAACACTAATCTACTGAGCTATCCACATAAAATTAACTTCAGTGAACTGCATGGCACATGTTCTTTGCAGCAGGCATGTTAACCCTCTGTACTACATTATGCTGAGTTAAAACTGTCACTAGACAAAACACCGATCTCTCTCCAGCAGGAACAGTGATTTCCAGAATTATCATGGCATTTCTATTGTTACCTGGAAACTGCTGGAGACACAAGTAACTCTGCAGTGCGTGCTTTTAAACCCATGATTTATTTCTAAACTCAGCGCACTCACCCTCAACCCCACAAACTCAGCACCAGGTGCTGCTGCACCAGTCGCACTGTCCTAGGCCCAGCCCTGCATTTCTCTGTCCTTTCATCTTACCATTCTAACAGACTCCAAACAAGTCTTCATTGGATTTTCGGTGAATGTTGTCAAACACTATGAATTCCCAACTGCAATGAGTCTGCAGCTCAAGCTCTTGTAGTAGAGTGGCCTTATCATGAAGTTCCGGACAGACCTTTTGGGCTTGGTCATTGTGTCTGTGGTCTAATAATCTATCCACAGACCTGTCTTCCTCTGCCTCAGGATCATCAATCAAAGGTGATTCATTCTTCCTTGTTCCCTCAGTCAGGCCAATGATCAGATGGTATTTCTTCTGCACCGATCCTCTAAGTCAGCCATTTTTAGGTCTCGCCTAGCGACGCAGCGCTTGCGTTGCTCGCTATGCGAGATCTATTGTCGTCGACTTGAGTTCGGAAGCGGGACAGGAGATGTGCACTTTCCCAGACAGCCGATGTGCCCGCTCACGGCGTCTCTATCAGCTTGCCTCTGGACAGCCGATGTGCACTCTCACGACGTCTCTTTCAGCTTGCGCCCGGACAGCCGATGTGCACGCTCGCTGCGTGTCTTTCAGTTTGCGCCCGGCGAATGCTTTTTTTTTTTAATTGCATTTTACTCGCGCCTCTAAGACCAGCTCCGCCGGCCCGACCAAGCCCCCCGCCAAGAGGAAACATGGGCACTGTAAGTGAGCACCCAGAAAGCGGCGTCACGGCGGCCGCGGGCAGCACCAGCGGGGGCGACCAGCACGAAACGAGCAGCACCAGCAGCGGCAGCAGCAGCGGCCGGACCAGCCCCCTAGTAAGTCCGCTGGCCCCCGCTACCTACCTGCACCTGGGCCGCTCCCTGGGAGGTGGACACCCCACGCCTGCCGGCCAGCTTCCCCCACATCCACGTGCGGGACGTGTCGTGTGAGACCAGCCTGGCGGCTGCACGGCGCCAGGCACAGCACATCCTGCGGGTCAACCTGGAGCCCGTGGTGCGCATCCGCCGTTTCCCCGTGGCCTGCCTCTAGCGCCGCGAACGGCTGTTTACACACCTGAACAGCACTTTAACGACCGTCCTCGGACCCCCCTACCTCATGGCCCCGGCATCCAAAGACAGCCCTCCTGCCGAACGTAAACCCCGACCTCACTGTTCTGTATCGGTAGGGGTGACTTTGCACTAAATGTACCGCCATCCCAGCACCACCTTTTAGTCCAGCTGATTCGCTGTCTTCCTGGGTCAAGGCGATCACTCGCCCCACGCTCGGAGGGTGACGAACTTAAAGCTAGATGTGAATGGCTGAGGTTGAAGCTCGTGGACACTTTTTTCGTACAGCTGGGCCCATGTGAACTTTTTGTATCTAAGAGCAATGTTACTTTTTAGGAGCGCATGTGGGATGAGTCTTAGAACAACGAGGAATCCAACGTGGCATTTAGTCTGGCTTCGGAATTCCAGCTCGATGGAGTGTGTTGTAACGTTTGCGCGTATCCCCGGTATCATCCCTGGATCTTGGGGACGGGGTCACATTTACATGTTCGATAACGTTGCCCACAACTTTCAGCGGGTACATCACGCAGAAAGGGTTGATAGAGACCGTACCCCATTGGACCCATCAGGCTCGCTGGAATGTATAGACTTTGGTACTATGTACTCATGCTGGGCTGAAACGGTCCCGCAGACTCTTTCCACGTGGATTTGTGATACAAGTGCCTTTGAACGTTGCTAGTTTTTTGTTAATAAGAGCCCCATTACAGCGCCCATAATGCTTGCATGCCAAGAACACCCCTCCCGCCTCCCAAACAGGATCGAGTCAAACATCAACCAGCAGCGATGCCGTGGCTGGTTTCACTTTCTTTGTTCTCTATTTCCGAGCTCCGAGCTCCCCCAATCAGTCATGGGGCTCCAGCAGAGCAGCGAAGCCAGGGAACGGAGAAGGCGGGTTATGCTGCAGCCTGCCTCGGAGCATGGGACACTGGTCTTTGCCTGCTCCTTGCAGCTGACCCGGCTGTGGGCTTATGTGTCTTTTCGATTTAAGTTTTCTTGTGCTGCCACCCTCGGGTGGAGCACAGAGGCGCTCTATGACGAGGCTCATCTATATGGGTTCTCACAACACACAGACGTAGGTACTCACTACCTCCGGCTGGTTCCTCCTCCCACCTCAGCTCCTCCTTCAGCAGAAGCAGGAACCAGGGGCTGGGCCGGGCTTCTCTGTAGGCTGCAGCGCCTCTCCTTCTGTTAGGCTCCGTGGAGCAGACAGGCGCTCTGTGAGTGCCCGACCCGGAGCTGTGAGCACTAACTGCCAAGGAGCCCTTGCACCCCAAGAAATAGACCTGCGCATCTGGGCACCAAGGAGCCCCAGTACCCGAAAGTTACACCTCTGCAAGAAGTCCCTGTAACATACAGACAGGCACGCCGTCGCCAAGAAGAACAGGTAAGGCTCGCCTGAGTAAGGATTTGTGCTTATTTTATGTCCTAAAAACAGTTACTTTACTGTGTCTTAAACTACAACACCTTTAGCAGGAAGGCAGCTATGTGCCTTACAGCAAGGTCATGCTTTGTGGCGCTATATAAACGCACTGATAAAGTAATTAACATCCGGATCATATCTACTTACTTTCTGTAACTGATCTCGGTATACTATCAGCATGTGGTCTCAGAGCTGGAATAGAATGGGGGTGCTGCAAGTACACTGGGGCGTTGTATATAATGGAATGGCGGGGTGGGGTAAGTTTGGAAGGAGGTGCATTGGAAAAGCAGCGTGTTGTCTCAGAGCTGCAGGTGCACTAGGGGAGCTGTATGTGGTGGAATGGCAGGGGTGGTGAAGTTAGGAAGGAGGTGCCTCAAAAGAACAGCGTGTTGTCTCAGAGCTGCAGGTACACTGGGGGAGCTCTATCTGATTGAATGGCAGGGTGGGGTAAGTTTGGAAGAAGGTGCATTGGAGGAGCAGCGTGTGGGGTCCAATTTGCAGGTAGACTGGGGGAGCTGTATGTGATGGAATGGCGGGGCTGGTGTAAGTTAGGAAGGAGGTGCATTGGAGAAGCAGCGTGTGGTCTCAGAGCTGCAGGTAGACTGGGGGAGCTGTATTTCATCTAGGTGGAATGGAGGGGGTGGTGTAAGTTAGGAGTGAGGTGCATTGGAAGAGCAGCGTATGGGTTCACAGCTGAGGGAAAACTTGGGGAGCTGTATATAATGGAACGGCAGGGGTGTACGTTTTGGAAGGAGGTGCATTAGAAGAACAGTGTGTGGTGTCAGAGCTGGAATCAAATAGGGGGCTGCAGTCCAGGATTGAGATGCACTGGGAGAGCTGCGTGTGGGTCTTTGTGGCATGGCAGGGATGGCGCAGATCAGGATTCAGTCACACTGGCAGAGCTGTAAATTAGCCTCACAAGTACAATAGCAAGGCTCTGGATTGAGGGGCACTGGCAGAGCACACAGTGGGTCTTCAGCACTAGGATAGTATGGTGTTCTTGTTTCATTACTGGAATTGTAGGAGTGTTGCAACAGTGGACTCAGGTGCTCGTTCCAGTACAAGAATAATAGGGTAAGATCGAGGCGCACTGGCGGAGCTCTACGTGTCTCTCTCCTGCAATGGTATTGAGCTACTGGCATTGTAAATAACAAACCTTTTATCTATGTGTTAGTTTTGAAAACAGATAAATAAAAGGCATTGCCATTTACAATGCCATTTACAATGGCAATAGCTTAAAACTTTGCAAATGCGAGACCTATTGCATTGCAAATGCTTGTTCCTGCTTGCCTCCTCTTTTTAGACTTCAGAGTGTTGATGCCTCTGGTGTGCACATCAGCTCTCTCTTCGGTAGGTGAAGCTCCAAATGCATGCTCCTGCTTTCTAGATAGATATATTGTCTGCAACAGTGTGTTGTTTCACACTTTAGTTCCTGCCCATCTTTCCTCTGTTGTATATATTTAAGGTGCCTGTAATCTAGCCTTACTTACTAGTATTAATGACTAGCATGGGTGTGGACATTGTACCAACCCTGCACAAGGGAGCAGCCAGAAGAACTAAATACCCCCACTTTGAACTATAGACCTGCCAGTCAGTGAGTGAGTGAAGCGTAAGAAGAACTTAAGAGTCTATCTAGATCATTCATTGTCTATGAGAGATTAAGGAGCTTCTACTTCAGGCACCTGTTTCTATACTTTGAGGCTTCTAAGGAGTGTGTTCCATCTCCTCCCTTTATCAGTACGCAAGTCCCTGATTCAAGCCTTGATAATCAGTCATCTTGACTACTGTAATGCCCTTCTAGCAGCAGCAAACGAAGCCGTACTAAACAAGTTGCAAGTGGTTCAGAACACGGCAGCACGGCTGGCCCTCAAAATGCCGCCTAGAACAGCTTCTCTCCCGTTACTAAGACGTCTCCACTAGCTTCTTATTTGTAAAAGAATTACATTTAAAATCTGCTGCTTGGTCCATAAAGCACTTATTAACAGAGGCCCTAATTATTTGGCGGAGAAACTTACGCTATCTACCGAGCAGATCTCTGCGCTTGGGGGAGAAGGCCCTTCTTATAGTCCCTCGGTTCAACAAACTTCGCTCTGGTGGCAAAACTTTCTCATACCTTGCCCCACGATATTGGAACTCACTCTCTATTCACTTACGTAAATGTTCTAATTTCCTAAAGTTCAGGAAACTCCTGAAAACTGAACTTTTTAACAACTGATCCCGCTTCCTAGCTTTCCTACCTCCGCTCGCAGTGCGGAGATACCCCTTTGGGGGTGAGTCCTGCGCTCTATAAGCTCTTTCATTCATTCATCCCGATAATTCCAAGGAAGTTCCTCATGAATTGTTCCAGTACCAAAAGTTTCCTTCCTTTTCTTCTAACTTTTTCTTTATTCCTTTCTATTTTTTCCCTTCTTTCCATTTTTCTTTCATTCTTTACAACCTACTTTCCCTCCTGCTGTTTTTGCTTCCATTTTTCTTTCCTGCTTTGCGCTCTTTTATTTCCTCCCCTTTTTCGCACTCTCAATCCATTTCTCTCTGTAACCATGTTTGGTTCCTTTGCCACTCCTTGAGCCCATCACACAACAGTGTCATGTTACTTCCTTTCTGTATATTTATCAGCTTCTGCTTCTGTCTTGTGACCTCAGGGTCACAGTTCAAAGTTAGGAAGAGCCATAATATCCAAGTGAATCTGTCCATCTGACAACCCCACTCACGCTAGTGTAGTGGGTGCTTCACTACGCCCTTGACCCTGCACTTTAGGCGATAACTCTTCACAAGCGAATGTGGTTATCTGTCAGGGTATTTCCACCTCAATTCAGAGAGCTCCAGCACCTCTCGTGCCATATGAAGGAGATATCAGTTAGTGATACCTAGGGTACAATTCTGTAATCATCAATCAACTGGTGCCATCACCATTCATGCATGCACATTTTGAGTGGCCATTGTGTTTTAATCCAGTGTTCCCAGTACAGGACCCTCGTTTAGTTCAGTAAATAAACCCCAAAAATCACTCCAGTCTTGTAATATGATTTGTGTAGGTCCTTGATGCTACTCTATGCATCTTTCAGAATAAGATGTTTACTATTCTCATGTATTCCAATATAAATTTGAATTCATCTTGGGCCCATGTTTCACTTCATCTTGGGCATGTTTATGTTGGTCATTACTCTCTAAGATGCCCAGTGGCATACTTTCTTTCTCAGAAGTGGCCCTGCCTTTAAGTCAGGGCCCCCTTCGTTTATGATGGTCGTCCACCAGTGCTGCAGAAACTTTGCAGAGCTCTCATGCAATCATTTCCACAGGCTGGGGCAGTGATGCAAGCCACTCACATCAGCTACAGTGAAACCTGAAGCTCAGGAGCTAGCCAAAAATGGCACCCTCCAAAGGTTTCATGCATGGAGAGCATATACATACGAGGCTCAAGTCTCCCTCCAGTTCCCTGTACACAATCTACCAAGGGAACTCGGACAACAGAGAAGGAACCAGATGCTGAGGATACCAGCACCACTGTCAGGTCATCAGAGTGATGTGTCCATCGCCTCTCCCGTTCACAACGGCCCATGCAATGCAGTCTCCACCTTCATCAGCACTCCCTCCTCTAATCTGGGCTTCTAAATCAGCATCTTGCCCCTGAATACGGGAAATCACCAACTTGGCCAGACAACCAGCCTTGTGCACCATTTGCAGTGTGCAGCGCGTAATTCACTATAAGTACCTTGACATCAAGGCAGCATCAGGGGGAAGGAGCCGAGTCTAAGCCTTGGGAAGCATAAAATGAAAGGCACCGAAGCAACACGTTGTGCTGTTAGCAACAGGGTATTGTACTCAGTTATGAGTGCTCTCTGTCTCTGATTTTTAACAAAGAGGTTTGTGGAAAGGAACAACAAATCTAACTCCTACAGTCACAATGTTGGTCATGCCGCATATCTACTTTACATGCTAACATATGGATTAATTTTTTTTAATGAACTTTTATTCATTTTCAGTAAAACAACTCTAGGTGAACAACTCAATAAACGTTTTATGAAGAAACCGTTATTTATACACTGAAGACTGAACGATCTGTAAAACATTCTTGTTAAATCTACTTTAAAAGACAAAGAATATTATCCTAGGCACCCATGTTTTATCTGTGGCAAATGTAACAACATTGGAAAAATAGAAGTGCAGGTACTCTGTAGCAGAGTACCTGCTTGTTTCTGTGAAGTGCCGGTACTCTCCAACTAAAAGTATTACGTCGCTCTTGAGAAGTGCCGGTACTCTCCCTCTCAAAATAAAAAAGTGCTGGTACTCCGTACCGGCCCATTTAAAGCACTGATAGCAAGGCAACTTACATTGAAAACAAGCATTGGCATAGCCAATAGGTCTCGCCTTTGGGACCTTATAAGTGTTTAGCCACAGCTAGTGGCTTTGTCAATGTCTTTAAGCTGTGCTGTAGAGCATTGTGGCTGCTGTGCAGCATGTTAAAAAGTTATTATAAAAAAGTGTTCTAAGCATTTTTGTTACCTTACATATAAGCAAGAAAACATTATGTACAACTGAACGACCTTGAGAGGCAAAAAGGGCTGGTATGGAGTTAGTGAACACGCTCATCACTGATAACACGTTAGTGGACATCTGGCGCCATACACATGCCACCAAGCGCGAAGGCACATGTTTCTCCTCCGCTCATGGTTTCTGGTCCTGCATAGATTTCTGGTTGGTATCGAGAGACGTGGCTGCTTGGACCACAGTGGTCGAGCATTTACCACGCACTCTCTCTGACCATTCGCCGGTGCGCCTGTCCCTCTGGATCCCTCAGACCCGCCGCAGCCCCCATCCCACCTATAAGGTATCCAACAAAATCTTCAACATCTACTACTACCACCTCGAGCCTGGCTGGGTCGGCGCTGGTGTGCAGCTGCCGGGCGGGCCGGACTGTTTGAGTCCGGAGCTCCCTCATTTAATTCCTATTTCATGCAATCAGGAGTGCCCTGCTGCAATTCCCCACCTAAACAAAGGTCATGATCGCGAAGACAGAGGCGGATGCCTCAACACAGGGCCTAAATGAGGTGACGGCAAGCCGCAGAGTGAAGTGGACGGCGCTTCCCAGCAACATCTATGACAATACCCCTTGGGCTGAAACCTTAAACACTTTACTTACCGTGGAGACTGAACAACATGGCCTTTGCCCGGTGGAGCTGTTTAGGCAGCTATAGAGGAGTTTGGCTCTGGGTCACCCCCTCGGCCGTCACCTACCCAGCCGGACATTGCTTTTCCTCGTCTCCCCGTTATGTATCCTTCCCTCAGCAGCCAACATTGGTTTTTTTTTGCCTGTGTTTTGCTATGCTCTTGTAACGGATGTAATTTGTAACTTGTAACTTAATGTTCCTCATGTAAAGCGCTCTGATACCTCCGGGTCTAGCCAGCGCTATATAAAACTTCTCAAATAAAAATAAAAACAAATAAAAAATACTGACTGTCGCAGCCCTACTGACCCTTCAGGGTTGTCAGTCTGTCATGAGATCTACCTTTTTGTCTGGATGGATGGATGGAAGGGTGCAGCGGAGGCTGGATGGCCGAATGAATGAACAGATGCATCAATGGAATTTCTGTGGATATTCGAAATAGTCAAAGGATGGATGAAAGGATGGAAAGGTGAAATGCTAATGAATAGGTGGGTGGGAGGATGACTAGATTGCTGAGTGGATGTAATGGCGAAGGAAACTCTTCATGGAAGGGTCGGGTTTACTTGGTTTACTCACGCAGTGTCATTAGAGGTTTGGTTCAAAGCGGGGGGTGTTTTCGTTTTCTGACTGCATCCCAGAAAATACTTTAAAAATACTTCAGAGTCCATCTATAAATGCATCTGATGGTGAGTAACACAAGATGCGATGCTTTTATTTTCCCGAAAAATAAAACACTCCATCAACTAAAATCTCATTTGGAAATGTATGGACTTGCACTTCCTTCTGGCCTCAAATCTACGATAGTAACATTTAAGAAAAGAAAAAAAAAAAAGATAAGGAACACAGAACTAAGAGTTGTGTACTTATCGTGTTTGGCATTGACTATATAATTGGCACAAAAATGCGGAGAAGATAAAAATGACCACTGTGTGGTAAATATTCACGGACAAAGGCGTAGTCCCAAGATGACCTCTTGGTGAACCTCGGTGAGGCTCTGAAGTGGAGCAGAGACCCTGAGACCCTGTCTTTAAAACATTCTTCACAGCTGCCACAGTACTGCTGGTTAATGAAATACCACACCCAATTGCCGCCATTAAAGTAGAAAATAATGCATTGTTTCCCTGCACGTTGACCTACTAAATCTTGTTACTTCTTTCCCAGTTCCTTAAACACAGGCAAGGGAGCTGTAATTAGGTTATTTTTCATCTTTCTTTGAAGGGGCTCTAGCCGATCTAAAACTCTTCCCCTGCGCAATAAATAAGCTGCTCACGTGTCCCGATGCTCATACAAACTTAGAAGCCAACAAGCATGGGAAGTGAGGACAGCGCACATCTAAGAAATGAATCCACTCACAGAACCATAGTCCGCAAACTTCTGAAGACGCATTTCACGGTGTGACAATAAGGTACAAGACTGTTCGATTACAGCGTGTTACAACCGTGCACAATACTCATTGTAAGGAAGCAGTATGCAGTGTTTGGGATATTGTGTTTTGTTTGGTATTGCAAGGTGGTGAGTATGACAAAATCGAGGACAACAATAATGACAGGAAGTCTGTGCAGACTGTGTAGTGGGTAATACCACTGCAGGAGCGACCACTGCGTGTAACGCATGCACTGCTGTGTTCTCTTCACCTGATCTATGTACATCCGAACGCGCCTTCTCAGCCTCTGCAAATCCATGCTAAGTTGCTCTGCTGTCCGTGTAGGAACGACAGAGAGGCGCAGCCGATTACAGCAACCGGTCTGCGAGTTGAGACCCTGCGAAGGGGCTCGAACACTGAAGCGGCTCTTATAGAACACCGGGAAGGAAAGAGAGCGACTCTACCGCGGCCATCTTGAAATGGTGAGTGGGTCTGCTAACCGGACGACCCATTTGCCTGCAAGCTGCAGGGAAGACGCACATTTATAAATAATTATGTATTAGAAAAAAATCGCAATCTCCTATTTTTAAAACTACAAATCGTTTGTGTTTCTACAAAGACATAACTTGTATTATTAAAACAAAATATCTTATTTCTGGACCGTTCTTAATACTCACACCAAAGCTCTAATATTTTAAATGGAGTTTCAGAAAATAATGTTCAATGTAATCAATAAAGTGTTCCACACCTTTGAGACAATGGACATGCACCGCTCATAGCTGCACTGAACTAGATGAAAGACAGAAAACAAACCAGTTACGTTTTCCTTCATTTATAAAATTTGAAAGTGGCCATGTTGACGTGCAAATCTTGCCTAGCATTTAAAATAAAACCAAATGAGTTTGTAGTTAAGTATGCAGTATTACTTATTTCAATTAATACTTCAAATAGCCAAACTATAACTGATAGTATGAATGAAATTTAAAATACAGCGTAATTACGTATTTTCTTTTTGTAACCAACATGTATTTACGTACTATTTATCATATTATAATGATAAATTAATATAAATAGCTTCTTCGCTTTGCAATGTCATGTCATGAATGATGCGATTGATGTCTAGAGCGAGAATATTAGGATGGCCGCCTTTATTGTCTGTTCAAAAGAACCGAGTTCGTGGTTCCGGTCTACGCCTTTAGTGGCAAGACTCTACGAGGAATCAACTTCCGGAACATGTTCAGCGCAAAAGCGGGAAGGAAAGTGTTTTACAAAAGTGAAGTAGTGTCCCACTTTACCTTGGAGGATGCCCTAAAGAAGCAAGATAAATCCCGTGGATGTCAGTGGCTTAACCTGCCGACCTTCCCCGCTAACTAAGTTGTTTTCAGTATCAGTTGACCAGAATTTAACAAGGGAGACCGAGAAGCGCGCGCGCCTCGCGCTAAAAGTAAAAAAAAAAGACGCGCGGCAGCGAGACGCGCTCTCTGGTGAGGGAGGGGGAGGAGCGGGTGAGGGAGGGGGAGGAAAGCCAGATGGCGCCTCAGCGATGCGAGGAATGGATGGCAGCTGTGCGCGTGCACGCCATCGTGAACGCAAGCTGGAGGCCACTGGGTTAGCACTTTCAAAACCCATTTACTAAATCTCTCGCCGAGAGCAGCGCAAGCGCTGGGTCAGGCGAGACCTAAACAGTGTCCAAGATGAGATTTCATGTAGTTGAACAACTTAAAACTTTACGTCGAGGGGGAAACAGAGACATCCTACCACGGAAGTTTGAGACAAAATGGATTACATTTATTGCCACAATAGCCATTAGGGGAATACATTTTCATGGGGCTTAATGCATTACTTATACAGACGGTATTATTAACAAATTTAGCATGTTACATCGCATGCTATAACATAGCGTTCCATTACAACGCGGTCGTTACAACGACCGCTTTGTTAGAACGTGTTACGTTTACATCGCAAGTCATTAGATCGACTTGCTGTAGGGGGCGCGCTGGACTTAGGAATAGTATAATTTACTATTCCAACTCCAGCCTGCGCAACAGTAGGGAAGGTGTTGGAATAGTAAATTATACTATAGCCTTATAGCCCGCCGTAGCAGGCTATACCGGCTATTAAAGGCCCACTCCAGCGTTAAAGGCCCGAGCCGAAGGCGAGGGACTTTAACAAAGGAGCGGGACTTTAATAGCCGGTGTAGCCCAGCTACGAAGGGCTATAAGGCTATTAGAACATTCTGCTACTAGAGGGCAGAATGTTCTAACAAATAAAACAAAGGCCTCTCGGAGTTCGAGGGGGTTTAAATCCCCTCGGGCTCCGAGAGGCCTTTGTGAAAACAACATTGGAATGTTGCTTTGCGGGCCTTTACCGGCCCGTAGAAGCACGGAGCACTCCATTGTCTTCAATGGAGTGCTCCACATTCCAATGTTCTAATATTCCTTAGGTTAGAGCGCCCCCTACAGCAAGTCGATCTAATGACTTGCGATGTAAAGGCATCGCGTTCTAACGACGCAGTCGTTGTAACGACCACGTTGTATAGCCTTATAGCCCGCCGTAGCGGGCTATACCGGCTATTAAAGGCCCACTCCAGCGTTAAAGGCCCGAGCCGAAGGCGAGGGCCTTTAACAAGGGAGCTGGACTTTAATAGCCGGTATAGCCCAGCTACAAAGGGCTATAAGGCTATTAGAACATTCTGCCACTAGAGGGCAGAATGTTCTAACAAATAAAACAAAGGCTTCAGGGAGCGCGAGGGGATTGAAATCCCCTCAGGCGCCCTGAAGCCTTTGTTCACAGCCACAGCTCTGAACAAAGAAACATTGGAATGTTGGAGCTCCGGGCTTATACCAGCCATTATAAGCCCGGACCTACTCCATTGTTTTCAATGGAGCTCCCACATTCCAATGTTCTAATAATAGTTACGCGATGTGATGACAGCATTGTAAACGCTGTTTTCCATTATGAACATCAACATTACTATTTCGTTCACTTATTTTTAACCACTGATATTTGAAATTAAAATGACATAGGCCATGCAAATGGGGCATACTGAATGTGATTATTCATAGTTATGTATGTGTTTATACATTACAAAGGAGTGATTTATGTTTTTGAATTGTGCTACATATTTAGTATTATGAAATTTGGTAAAAAGTGTAAGAAGCTGAAAGAATTTGTCAACACTATGCTTTTCCTGTGGTTAACGTGTCTTTTAGGATGGCATACTCCTGGTGAAGGAGCCTGTGCGCGTTCTGAAATGCAGTTCCTTCAAAAAGATGATACATGTACAAAAAAACCATTTTTGATTTTAAATAATATGAATTGATTTTACATTTAAGGATTATTTCAAGTGGTTACTGAATGAATTAAATTCAATGTTGGAAAGGATTACACAAAATTGTAATGTTTTGTATGAGCTATCAGGTGGAATTCAGCACGTGTCCTGTTGCATCGTCTGGAGGGCAAAAACAGTGCTATCGCTAACTGAAGTGCAGTCTGGGCAGAAGGGACTATAGTATTGCATGGAAAAATTATTTCCCTAAAATATAATTATTGTATAACATTCGTTTTAATTTATTTAGCTAAAATAATTGGTGAAAAGGTAGTGTGGAAAGGATTATGTCCAGTTTTGGCTCTCTGTCTTTAGTTTTTTGCTCCTTTTTCTGGAGCTCGCATAGCCACCATGCTTCAGGCAGTTTATTTTCTGAGAACTCAAGCTGCAGTCAGGCAACCTAAATAAAATCTTGGTATTACTAACAGTCAACAGACAATTGCAAGGTTATGAATTGTCAAATCATCTTTAAATAAAAAAAAAAAAAATAACAGCCAAGACAAGGTGATTAAAAAACTCGAAAGAAATCAGCAAAAGGCTGGCATTTTTGATGAGAAGTAACCTGATTAAATATAGCTGTTTATGTCCCTGGTTCTGGAGATGACGACCCCAATAACCACAAAGACTAACACCATCCCTACCTCCCATTCACACCATCTCCTTTTCCCTCTCGCTCCCTCTTGTTCCTTTTGATCTGCCAAGCAGCATTTGTTTTTGGGTTGCAATTGTTTGTTTTCTTCCCCTAATCTCTCCTTTTATGCCTCTCTGTTCCCTCTTTCTTTTCCAGGTTCCTCCTCAATTACTGCTTCAGGGCTGTTTAAGAAGAAATGACGAACAGTGCGTTTGGAGCTGGAAGGGAGTCCTCTGCCTTGGTTTCAGGACTTCACCTGAAAAACAAGAATTGACAAAGCCAATGGTTCTTGCTTTTGAAATGTGTTTGCATATCTTTCTGCTTTGACAATGCTTGTTTGTAATGTGGTTGTTGAACAACATTTGCAAAAAGGAAAAAAATGAGTATCGCCAATGAGGACCAGCATCACTGACTTTAGGCGATGTCTAACGAACTGCTGGAGAGTTTTCTGTCTCCAGAACATGCAAAAACATAATGGCTGCTACGGCATGACGCTTGTGCACACATGCGTTATATGTTGTGACGTTGAAACCATTTAGCCGTGTATTTTTAATTTAGTATTCCAAAATGGCAGACACCCATTTTGGTGCAATAAATTAAAAAATATTAAAAGTTGATTATTAGCCAGAAAGAAGCATCCCAGCAGCAAAGTTCACCTGTCGAGCCCTTCAAAAAAAGAATAAAAAATCAATTATAGTTGAAAATGTGGCAGGGAATGATGGTGCAGCAACGGAGGAGCAGGCCGTGAGGGCAATAACTCAATTTTGCCGAGCACTAGGAGCAATGTTGGGCAGGTGGGACAGGGGCGCAACTGAGGAGCTGTGGGTTTGAAAATAATGAAAAACAAAAAAAGCCGAGCTGGACAGGGAGGGTTAAGGGAAGGGGAGAACAAGTCTGGGATAGAGTGGTGGGTTTGGGAAGGGGGAAGCAGCACACAAGGAAGAGAGCAAGAAAACACAGGCACTCCCTTGGATTTCTGAAAGAAAAGAAAAAAAAAATGTTCCCTGAATGTTAGCTACAGGATACAAGTCATCCACTCAAAAAGATAGTCAAGAAGCTATGCACCACAGGAAGAACATACACAAGAAGAGCAAGAAAAGCCATCGAAGAAGAAAGGAAATGAGATTGACAAGAAAGTCAGCAAATGATAGGCAATGGGCTGCCCCAAATCCCACTTTTAAGTATTGGTATTGTACACAATAGGCCCTCGTCAAAGACAGCGAAAAGCGGACTTCAGCCGGGACCTAATGAGCCACTGGAGACATTACGACCCCACCATTTCTTGGTTGGCTGCCTGAGTCAAAGTTTGGTGTCTTGTTTTTTAATCACCTTGTCATTATTGCTCACTTATATAAATAAAGAGATGATATGGCAACTCGTAACTTTGGAAATGTCTGTGGACTGTCCGTAACATCAAAGATTTTATTGGCTACAGAAGTTATGGTGCCATTGGCTTCCTATCTACACTGCATGACTGCAGCTTGAGTTCTCAGCAAATGAACTGCTTAAAGCAAGATGCTTAGACAGGGAGGTAGGCAAAAAATAAAATACACCCCTATTTTAAACCACATCCTGAATGGCTGTGAGCGACTGACCCCGAAATGTCTTAGATCGGTTTGGGGAATTTTTCACCTCCCCAATAACTCCACGCCCCCCCCACCCCCCCAAACCCGATTTTTTTCTAAGTAGAGGGTCCTAACATTCTTGTGTTTTTACAAAGTTGTGTGAGACTCCAATGCTGTAGGTCCCTTGTGTAGTGACCTGGGGAAGGGCACTAGGACCCTGCCATGGACAGAGGGGTCAGGAGGAAACCGGACACCACATCCGGTCAGGGGTGTGGGGAGGACACTAGAGAGAGGAAGGGGACCAGAGGCGGAGTGTGCACAGCCAGCTCGTGACGACGAGAATAATAAAGCAACCAAATCCCTTACCAGTGTCCTGTGTATTTGTGGGTCCGGGGACGCGACAACTGGCGACGAAGGCGGGATCCTCATCTGGCGACCACCGCTGCGTGAGGGACCGACGACGTGTGTAGGAGAGGCTGAACGACGGAGCCAGGAGCCCACCCTGGTCCGTGCCGTGGAAATACATCCGACCGCCAGAAAAGCGGTAAGAAACTGAAGTGCCCGGAAAAAAAAAGAAAGCGCCAAACAGGGACAAGCGCAAACGAGCGCCTGCAAGAGATCGTGCCTGCAGCCCAAATAGCAGAGAGACGCGCGAAGTTCAAAGGAACTATCGCGAGAGCAGGGCGGCCATCTTAGAAACAGGCAGGTTGGACCAATCAGGAGCGAGGAACAAGGGGCGGCCATTTTGGAAGGTCAGGCAAAGCTAAGAAGATAGAAACCTCGTGAGACTACGGCGGCCATTTTGAAGTCAGGCTAAATAGGCCAATAGGAGCAAAGAACAGCCATTTTGGAGTCAGGCGGCAACTGAAACCAATAGGAAAAGGCAGAAAAAGAAGAAAACAGACAAAAGAAAAGGAAAAACAGTGAAATAAAAGCAGAACACAGTGGAACCAAAGGGGAAATAAAGAAAAAGAAAAGAAAAAAAATAAAATAAATGGACTGGGGAGAAAATGAGCGACAATGAGGAGAAGAAGAGCACGCAAGCAATTTTCCGCAGGCCTCTACCATTTAGCTTATCGGAGCCGCAAGCAGGCATCAGGTGGGAAAGGTGGATCAGAAAATTTGAGCGCTACATGAGCGCCACGGACGTCCCGGACAACAAACAACTGCACCTACTTCTGAATCTCGCAGGGGACGAAATAGAAGATCTACTGTTAACTTTCCCCGACGATCAAACAGCGAATTACAAGGGAGTGATAAAGTGTCTCACACAGAAATTTGACCCTCAACGAAATGTCGATTTTGAGAGGTACACGTTTAACACTGCATGCCAGCAAGGGGAAGAGAGCTTAGACGATTTTGCGACGAGACTGAGGAAACTGGTCGCGTATTGCGAATTTGACAAATTCGACAATGAGCAAGCAATAAGATTGCGTATTATCGAAGGTTGTCAATCAGTGGAGTTCCGAACACGCATCCTGAAGGAACCAACGACGCTGGAAAAGATATTGACAATGGCTCGCACGGAGGCACGGGCCACAGCGCAGGCCAAACAGATGGAGACGGGAAAGGAGAAGAGAGTGGCGTCAGCATATCGCGTCACTGGGAATTTCAAAAAGAAAGAGTTCCAGGCGCCAGTCCCAAAAAGGAGTGCGACCAAACATGCTACCGATGTGGCCTCGAGTTCCCACATGTTGGTGCCTGCCCAGCAATGGGCCAGAAGTGCAGGAAGTGTAATAGGGACAATCATTTTTCAAGCACGTGCATGACCAGACAATTCAGAAGCGAGAGAGGCAGAACAATGAGACCACGGATGACCAGCAACAGATATGCACGATACATGGAAACGGCAAATCGCAGTTCCTCTGACGAGTCCGAAGAGACGGCAGCACCTGTGAGAGTAGAGAGACTATATCTAATGTCAGACGCACCCAAGGAGGAGAAAACAACAGAGCACATTCATCTCGTGGAGAAGCAGCAAATAAAGAAAACCGCCACTGTAAACATTGATGTGGGGCACCACCAAGCAAAGTTCGTGCTTGACAGTGGAGCCACATGCAACATCATGTGCAGCTCAGAATACGAGAAAATGGAAGTGAAACCACAGCTATCACCGTCGACCGTGGATGTGTTCACGTGGGGCTCCAGAAGACCAGTAGAAAACATGGGAAAATTCATGGAAACTCTAACATACAAAGGCAAGTCTTACCAAGAAGAAGTACACGTGCTCAAGGGTGATATCCCAGCACCATGCCTGCTAAGCAACGTGACGGCACAGGTGATGGGGCTACTAGCAATGACATACCACATGTCAGAAACGGAGAACATTCTACAAGAATACCCAGCCATACTGAAGGGTCTCGGCAAGCTAAAAGGAAAATAGATAACCTTACATATCAATGAGTCAATTAAGCCGGTGGCCCAACATCATAGACGAGTACCGATCCACCTACAACCACAAGTTGAGGAAGATATAACTAGCTTACTGGCACAAGACATCATTGAACATGCTGAAGGGCCAACGCCGTGGGTATCCCCGATTGTGGCAGTTCCAAAGAAGGACACCTCAAAGATCCGCATCTGTGTAGACATGAGGATCCCAAACACCGCAATCGCAAGGGAACGTCACCCGGGGCCACACCTCAACGACATGATCAGCTGTCTCACTGGGGCCTGCCGATTCTCGAAGCTGGACCTGTGCAAAGGGTACCATCAATTAGAGCTAGATCACCAGTCCCGGTACATCACGACATTCTCCACACACCTGGGTCTGTTCAGATACAAGCGACTGAGCTTCGGAATATCATCGGCAGTGGAGATATTCCAGGAGACAATAAGGCAGGTGATAAGGCCGGTACAGAACAGCCTCAACTATAGTGATGACATTTTGGTATTTGGCAAAACAGACAAAGAACATGACACCGCTCTGCGTCAAGTGTGTTCACAGCTGGAGCAAGCGGGCCTGACGCTGAATGGAGACAAATGCGAGCTGGGGAGAGTGGAATTGGTGTTCTTCGGACACATCTTCTCCAAGCACGGGATGAGGCCAGACCCCAGCAAAGTAGAAACGCTGAAGAACGCAAATCCTCCAACGGATGTTGCAGAAGTGAGATCATTTCTAGGACTTGCCAGCTACTGTGCTCGATACATACAGGATTTTGCCACGGTGAGCACACCGCTAAGAGAACTGACCAGACAAGGGCAGAAGTTCGTCTGGTCCCAGGAATGCGACAAGGCATTCGAGGACATCAGAAAAGCGGTGATGACTGTGGAACATCTCGCTTACTTTGACCCGCACCTGTGCACTGAACTGACTGTAGATGCCAGCCCGGTAGGACTAGAGGCAATACTAGCGCAACACCTGCCAGGGAGAGACTCACCAAGAAAAATCGTCGCGTATGCCAGCAAAAGCTTAACAGACATTGAGAAGGCATACTCGCAACCCGAAAAGGAAAGCCTAGCAGTGGTCTGGGCGTGTGAACACTACCACATGTTCATCTACGGGAAGCCATTCACCATCATAACTGACCACCAGGCACTGGTAACGATCTATGGCAGCCCGGCCGCCAAAATGCCACCCAGGATTGAGCGCTGGGGCATAAGGCTGATGGACTACGATTTCACGATTGTACACAAGCCAGGGAAGGAACACAACCCGGCAGACTACATGTCGAGACACCCGCTGCCGCAGGCACAGACGATGACATCAATGGCAGAAGAGTACCTAAATTTCATACTAAAGCAAAACACCCCGGCACCTATAACACTAGCGGAGCTAGCAAAGGAGACTAAGGACGATGCAACGCTGCAGCTGGCCATGGATACAATGAGAAGGCAGAGATGGAAGCACGTCAACAATAACTGCACATGGGGAGAAGGAGTATGCAAGGAAGAAGTATTGGCTCTAAAGAAGATACATGAAGAGCTGTCTGAGACAGACACAGGAATAATGATGCGAGGGACCAGAATAGTGATCCCGAATTCACTCAGGCGGCAACTGGTCAATCTGGCTCATGAATCACACAGAGGCATGGTAGCAACGAAGAAACTGCTAAGAGAGAAAGTATGGTTCCCTGGCCTGGACCGCATGGTGGAAAACACCATCATGACATGTCACCTCTGTCAGGTGACGGGCTCACCAGCCAAGCATGAACCACTACAGATGTCCGAACTGCCAAGAGCGGTGTGGACAACACTAGCAGCTGATTTCTTTGGGCCGCTGGACACAGGCCATTATCTGTTGGTAGTCATGGATGAGTACTCGCGATTTCCTATAGTGCGACAGGTGTCATCAACATCAGCAACAGCAACACTACCAATATTGGATGACATCTTTGCAGCCTGGGGCTCACCAGAAACACTGAAAACAGACAATGGTCCTCCGTTCTCAGGAGAAGAGTTCCGCAGATTCATGGTCTACCTAGGAGTAAACCACAGGAAGATAACTCCGCTGTGGCCGCAGGCGAATGGAATGGTAGAGAGGTTCATGGGGAGCATCAAAAGGTAGTTCAAAGAGCGAAGCTGGCGCAGATATCGCTTGGCCAAGCTCTGTGTCAGATGCTACGAGACTACAGAAACACGCCACATAGCACCACAGGAAGATGCCCGGCGGAGCTAGTACTGGGAAGGACATGCAGGACGAGACTACCGCAAGTAGAAGCAATCATGGCACCAGAAAACAGCAGCATTGCAGCTAAGGACAGAGAGGCGAAAGGGAAGATGAAAGACTACGCAGATGCCAGGCGACACGCCATCCCGTCACACCTGAAGGAAGGGGACACAGTGATAGTGCGTCAACGACAGCAGAGGAAATCTGACAGCATGTTCTCCAAAGACCCGCTGACAGTAACGAAAGTGAAGGGCCCAATGATCACGGCGGAGTCAGAACACCAGAGGATCACACGGAATATCTCACACTTCAAAGGGCTGAAGGAGAAACATGAAGGAGGACCAAGATGAGGAAACAGCAGAACAAAAAGGGTCGGAGAGCAACGGACAGGAGCAAGGACCAGCGGAAGAGCAACAAATGGAGACCGGCTCAAGAAGAGCATGCAGGAGGCCCAAAAGACTAATAGAGGAAATGTAATGGGCGAAAGCACACCGGCACGTCAGCTGACAGGCTTGCATCTATGACCATCTACCGGTCTATGGGTTTGACGTGCTCGTCATTTCTTTGTGACCAAAGGGGGAGATGTAGTGACCTGGGGAAGGGCACTAGGACCCTGCCATGGACAGAGGGGTCAGGAGGAAACCGGACACCACATCCGGTCAGGGGTGTGGGGAGGACACTAGAGAGAGGAAGGGGACCAGAGGCGGAGTGTGCACAGCCAGCTCGTGACGACGAGAATAATAAAGCAACCAAATCCCTTACTGGTGTCCTGTGTATTTGTGGGTCCGGGGACGCGACACCTTGGGGGCTCGTATCAGAGTGGAAGTGTGTTGATGAAGCTTTGTTGTGTCCCAGTAGCAGGTGAATATGCACGCCAGGGAGGTGGCTTCCGAAGAGAGTCAAACAAATGCCATCACTTTCATACAGGCCAGGACTGAGGTGAGTATTCATTGCCCATTAATATATTAGCACTAAGTGGTGTAGCCCAGGTTTGAGGTGCTTTGGTAGAGCTCTGAGCAGATATACCTTCTCATAAGTGACGAATAAGTGCTGTTACTGGCTGGTTTTCTTTCAAGTGAAATCTCTGAGCTGGGGTTTATTTTTCATCTCTTTCTCAGTTTACCCCTTCCACCCCAGCATGTTTTTTTATTCATCTTAGTCAAAGTTATATAAAACTTGGGGCTACTGCAAGGAGTTCGAAAGAGCCAAGAAATGTTCCATTTAACAGTCTAAATTAATGAGGCCAGCGGTAGCGAATATCAAATATTTATTTATGTCGTTTATTAAATCGGTGTTTGTGTCTCTCTTCTAGCGCAAGCTCAAAGTGTCAGGAGAGGCACAAATAAAGCTTTCGACCCGCGAATCGGCAATCAGCTTTAGTGTTGTGTTGCGAGGATGTGGCAGCAAGATGGATCCCCTACGGTAACCACTAGAGCAGAATAACACCTCTTTGCTTTTTGTTTCCCCACGCAACCCTCTGTCCACCGTCCGGGAGGGTACACCAGCACCTGCTTCTATTTCTGCAATGCGCAACACCAAACCGCGCTTACTGCTCCCTTCATTAAAAGCAGGGGATTGTAGTCTAAACAGGCTGGCCATCAGCACGATAAATAGGTCTGGAAACTACAAGCCCAGTTGCGTGCGAGCCAGCGAAGTCAGCTCTAGTAAACGACAAACATTGTTATCGGTCCTGAGGGGCAAAGCAAAGGAGAAGCCCACCACCGGTGGCCCCTGCTCCAACGAATGGAGCGTCGTTTCACAGCGCCACTGTGCTATAAACTCTTTCTGCTGGGTATATTGTAGTATAATACAGGCATACGGTCAGAACATTTGTGTCTGAGAGCTGAGTTTGCAGAGATGAACCTTAAACATAACTGCCAAGGTCTCAGATTGCTTATGTGTGACATTTTCATAATTTCAGTGTAATTATGAGTGGCATTCAACAACTATGAGTTACACTTTCTCGCGAGCAAACGCAAGCAATGAAGACGAGGGAAACGTAGCTGCCAAGTTTTCAGTTTGCTTACATGTGACATTTTCATGGTTTAAGCGTGCGTATGTGTGACATTTGCATGACACTTTGAGGGACACTTTACCTGAAGTAGAACAAAGCAATTATGTCCCTGTAATGCAATAAAGTGATAGAAAGAGCAATTGTCGACCTGCATTGTGTAGCTTGGACACGTGTACACCTAATTAAGATCATACGAAGTGCAATAATGCACCTCCCACACACAGTCCTACAAAACTATAAACAACTCTATACACAATAAGCATTCATGCAACTCAAGCTCTTTGTAATCACTGCTATTGCAATATCAGCAGTTGTTTTTAGTGTTCTTCCAAACTCTAACTACCTTTTGTGGAAATTACAAGATCGAGAGTTAAAACATTTAAACTGGGCCTTGTTGGGGACCTGAAGAACATAGGACTGGAGGACTGGAGAATGAGGCCACTACAAAGCTATTATCCTTTGTTGTTTTATAGCAAATAAGGGACATTATACTGAGGTGCTGTGAATAGTGCCTGATCTGATAGCTCGCTTTTCATTAATATATTTACACTGCAGCAAACAACACGGCTGACAAAAACGCAGCTTTTAGGAAAACATGTTGTCTCACTTTAATTGCTGGACCATGAGGTTATATCCTTTATGCTCGTGCGGCCTGGTTTTGGCCCCGAGGTGAGCATCCAATACAATCGGCGACTTTTGGTTGTTATAGCGGAAGCACCGCCCTTCAGGTGTTCCTACCATCCTGCCACAAGACAGGGTAGACGAAGCCCGCTAACTGCGCAACGCACATCCATAACTGAACCACACTCGACAAACAGTAGGAAGGGCCAGTCATCTCTCACGAAGAGGCAGAGAGAGTACCCCAGCTGTGCTGTATAGCTTAAGAAAAAAAGGAAACACTTCACCTGTTTCCTGAGCCTCAGCACGAACCACTGCTGCTAGAGCTGCAATGAGAACTGGTGCAGACTGCAGCCAGTCATGACAAAAAAGGCACGTTCTCAGCTGAATTATTTAAAATTGTACATCCTGTGTAGCCCTGCCAAGTGCCAAACATTCCATGACATTCTCACACCTTGCGGCAATGTGGTCAAATCATTAAAAAAGTGTTAGTCTAACACGAGATGCGTGGCACTTGGCAGGGCTGAACACACTGCCAGTGTCTTGGTTTGACTTTAGTTTGAGTAGTGCTTAATTTGTAAAATAATACGTTCTGGTGCCCAAAGCTCTGCTCAGAAGCCCGCGGCCAATGCTATTAAATATCGATGCAACAAATGCACAGTCTTGACTCCACCTCATGCCTCTTAAATCCACTACCAGACACACCCTGCCTCTTAACCCTCTCTTGCAGGTTCCAAAGTCCTGCCAAGTACCACGCATCAGGCGTTAGACTAACGCATTTCAGTGTGGTGCTCCGCATCACCGCACTAAAATGCATTGTCACGCATTTGATGCCACTCTCTCTGCTGTCACAGAAAGTGCTAAACTAGTACACTACTGACCACGCCAGGCAGCTAGCGCACGCGCGCCTGTGTGGTTAGCCTGCACCAGGGCTGCTCCCGCAGATGTCACTTGCCGGCCCGGGCACGCGCTGCCAGCAGCACAGAGCACTGCAGTGAGGCTGCTACAATGTATTCCTTTTTTAAAGCCTAGTGCATTCCCGCCCGGCGCTGCGCCACTGTCACAGCCTGACGTCACGGCCCGGCCGGCTAAGGCAGTACGTACTGCTACGTTCTGTGGCTTAAGCGGGGGTGGCTGCGCAGGCAGATGAGTGTAACTGCGGCAAATGGCAGTGCTGCTTGCACCGCTACGGTCAAATTTTTAAATCAACATGATTGTCCCCCGCAAATGGGAGCCAACCCATGGACCACGGCGGCTGCTGGAGCCCGTAGCAGCAGTCACTGCACTGACTGTGTGCAGCTGCTGCTGTGTGGTGAGTCTGACTCTAGAATCAAGCCCCAGCAGCGCGTTTGCCACGGGATGATTCATTGCGGCCACTCCACTGCCAGGGCTGTAGGTGGCCCAAAATCCGAATTGCCCAGGCTGGGTTACCCTCCGACTTGCAAATATAAGTAAGTCACTGTGAGTGTTAGAGAGTAGCCTAATAATGTCACTGATTGCTAATAAAATTTGCTTTTTAAATTTAGTGCGCAGTCTGCATCAGCTGCCTGCCCTGCTGTGTTACACAGCTGAAGTCCTCTGCAGTCACACACAGTGAGACAGAGAGTCTAATTCTGTCTGGACTCAGGTCACACACTGTGTAGTTCAGGGACAAGCCACTTGAAGACGTACTTTTTGAAATAATACAGCACTTGCTGCGCTGTAGTGCCTTAGCCTGAGGCTTGCCCAATCAATGCAGCCCGGTGGTGCTGCTGTTGAGTCAGTCAGCGGGTAGTACTGACTCTATGTGCTGACAGCTAGACTCTTAATACTAACCATACTTGGGCAGCTGAGCTGAGAGCTCCTCTGTGCTGCTGACTGCGGGACTGGAGCCAGTAGTGGCACACCGACCGGAACCACTTCAAGTTAATAATTTGGGTTGAGAGCACTACATCGCCCTGGCTGCCGGCTGTGAGCTATGTGACATGACTGTGTGGCTCAGCCTGAGGATTGCCCAATGCCCATTGTCCCCGTCTAGTTACCTGACAGTGTTGACTGACTTGTAATTTTAATTAGGCACTGCAGCTGAGAAGACAGAGAGATCCGTGTTGTTGAGGCCGCGCATCCTGGGCTGCGTCCCACTTGGGCCAGAGTGACCTGGAGTCCACTGAGTGATGCTCTGCAGCATCTGATTTGATTGATTGCCACTAGGAGGATCCAGGGGCCCAGTAGGCAAAGTCTTGCTAAGGCAGGAATCAATTTTATTGTTTTCTCTGCCAGTCTGCCCTGCAGCACTATTAGGAGGCTGACAAAAGAATGTTGTTGGGGCCTCAAATATTGTTTGGGCTGGGTCCCACATGGGACAGAGAGGCCCTGGAGTCCACACTGTCGCTGTGATGCTCTGCAGTTTTAAGAACGTCTTAGAGTTTCATGTTTCTCAAATGGGTGTAATTTCTGATATTTGTATGTTCCCTCGTCTTCAGTGCTTGATTTTGCTTGCGAGAAAGTGTCACTCATAGTCCTTGAAATGTCACTCATAATTACACTGAAGTTATGAAAATGTCACACATAGCAATCCGAAACCTTGGCAGCTATGTTCTTTCTCCCTTTGTGATGTTTTTCCGTCTTTCTCTTCCTCCTTCATTGGCCTGTTCTTGTTTTTCTCTCTCTTACTCTTGATCAGTGGTCGATGTGGGCAGGATCTGAGGGGCACGACGTGGCCATACTTTTTAAATTTAAGTAAAGCCATTCCCCTACTTTTTGTCGAAGGATAATCGTCCCTGGACGATTAATGCCGACAGATTAAATGCTTCCGCTGAAGTGCAACAGAGAGTTTCTCCTGTGCCGTGAAACTGAGGGAGGCGCAGACAGCTAGACAAGCCTTCTTGTCAGGATGCCTGTTGCCTGAAAGAAATGTAAATGTGCGCTACTGGTTAATCTGCAAATGTAAAGGGTGCTTGGAAGCCAGTATTGGCTTTAATTGATGGACACACTTGAAGCTTCCTGATGACACAAATGTATTCTTTTTAAGGATATTATAAGGGAGTTACCAGCTTAGCTTCGAAGTGTGAGCTTTTAAAGGACAGTTCTAAAAAATTGTCTGGGTATTACTAAAATTTATATTTTGGAAGCACTTTTTTATATCAAACCTTTTGCACATTTTGTAGAAGCCTATCTTATACTGTGTGTAATGCAAGTTTAAAATAATGACTTACATGTTCATAGTGCTTTCTGCCAGAGACTGCGCCCTCGTAGCTCTAAAAATACACAAGTCACTATTCTCCACTGCACCAACCTGGACTCGATTCTGTGGCCCTCTGGGTACAGACAGAACTGTGCAGTGCATTAACTAATAGAGGTTTCATAATTTGTGGTACTGCATTTCTCACTGATTAACTTAACTTGCATTAATTTTTCATTTAATCTGTGCATTATTTTATATGAAGTTACCTGAAGGTAAAAGACTGAAAAAAGTTACAGAATATTTTGTTTTTTAGCCACGCATTTGACCCTGCCTACACGCTCACTCACCCCACCCCATTGCACACAGCATTAGAGTTCCCATACTTTTTTTTAATGCACTTCGACCACTGCTCTTGATCAATGTCTAATGAGGAAAAATAGGTGACGGTCCACAAAAATTTGCACCGGTGGGCCCCACCGACTCAAATTATGATCTGAGTTTGAATACATTTTCAACATAGATTTTGTTGTTGTTATGTTTAGGTGTGTGCAGCATTTAAGCTGGGGTCCCACTATGTGTATATGTTAGAAATGGGGTTTCTGGTTGTCAGAGTATGCCCCCTGTACTAGCAGGAACCACCACTCTAGTCAGGGTAAGCTAGATAACCCTAAAAGATAACCTATGCTCATCCTCTAGTAGCTTGGCACAGAGCAGTCAGACTTATCTAAAGAGGCAATGTGTAAAGTATTTGTGCAACACACACACACAGTAACACAATGAATGCACCACAAAAATACTCCACACAGGAATAGAAAAATAGATTATATTTTTATGAATTAAAAAAGGCGAAAACAACAAAAATCCAATAAGTAGAACCAGAGTTATGAAATTGTTTTAGATTAAATCAAAATGTAGTGCGTAGAAGCAACTAGGGGTTACTTGAGGTCCCGAAGGACCGGGGTAAATCCAAAATTCAGGCCGACCACGATGGAGGGCAGGCCAGCAACAGGATTCACGTAGGTCCTGCTGAAACAGTACCTTGGATGGAGCAAGCGCCGACATCGAAGGCTCAATGTGTCGGTTCCGATCCGGGCAGGCGATGAATGCTTCATTGACGAACCCCTTTATGATGCAGGCACTGCATCATCGTTGATTCAAGCTCTTCATCATCATCGAGCTGCGCAGTCTGTTGAAGCAATGTCGTCAATCGGCTCCTCCGTCAGCGTCGAAGGGCAATACATCGGTTCTGATCAGCGCAAAGTCGTCACTGCATTGATTTTGATGGTTCTAGACAGTAGAAATCACATTTCAAGAGCCCAGGACTGGATTGGCACCACTTGGCAGGGCAGGACTCACAAATGGCAGAGTCTAGGTGCTGTTGCAGAGTTGAAGGAATTATTTGATGGCTCTGAGACTTCAGAACAGGGGGCAAGCCAGCAAGCCCTTGGAAACACTCTGGGTTCAAGTGAGATGGGTCCAGTCCTTGTCCTTAGCAGGGCAGAGTTCAGCAGGCAGCAGGGCGGTGCAACAAAGCAGAAAAGCAGTTCTTCGAGAGCAGCAGCCAAGCAGAGTGGCAATCCCAGTAGCACAGCAGTCTTTACTTCTTGAAGAGTTCTTCACAGGTCCAGTAGTGTACTGTTTTGGTAGGGTCAGAGCCCCAGTACTTATACCCAGTAGTGCCTTTGAAGTGGGGGTGACTTCAAAGCAGGCCCTTGAAGTGCACAGGTCCCCCTTTCACCCCAGGCCTGGCTCCAGACTATCAGTAGGGGGAAAGCCCTTTGTGTGGGAAACAGGACACTGCCTATTCAGGTGTAAGTGTCAGCTCTCCCCCTCTCTTCCTGCCCAGAAAGAGCTTTCAGAATACAGATGAATGCAGATGAGTTCTCTGTCACACCTACCTTTCCTGTGTTTGTGGCTGTCTAAAGGGAATGCACAAAGTGTAGCTGTCACCCACCCCAGATGTGTATTGGAGCCAGGCTGCAAGGCACACAGAGCAGTGACAGCAGAGAAATACCCACTTTCTAAAAGTGGCATTTCTAAAATAATAATGTTAAATCCAACTTTACCATTAAAGAGGATTTACTGATACCATTCTAAAGATATAAAACATGATGCAGCTACTCCTTTCTGATCAGGAATTACAGCTTAAAGTGTATTAAGGAATCCCCAATGCTAGTCTATGAGAGGAGTAGGCCTCACAATAGTGAAAAACGAATTTGGGTATTTGTCACTGCCAGGACATGTAAAACTTAAAAGTACATGATCTACCTTTTAGATACACTGCACCCTGTCTTTAGGGCTACCTAGGATCTACCTTAGGGGGGACTTATGTCTAATAAAAGGGGAATTTAAGGCTTGGCAATTGATTTTAAATGCATGTCGAAGTGGCAGTAAATTGCACTCGCAGGCCTTGCAATGACAGGCCGGTGACATTTTTGTAAGGCTACTTGTGTGGGTGGCACAACCAGTGCTGCATGCCCACTAGTAGCATTTAGATTACAGGCCCTGGGTATATGGTATATCACTTTACAAGGGACTTATAAGTAAACTAAATATGCCAATTGTGTATACACCATTGTTCCCATGTTTAGGGGAGAAGCACATGCACTTTAGCACTGGTTAGCAGTATTAAAGTGCTCAGAGTCCTTAGGCCAACAAAAAGATAAAGCAAAAAGTGAAGGTAAGCAGGCAAAACATTTGGGGGAAGGCCACCCTAAGGATGACAGGTCTAACATCATGCTTTTACTTGGAGGAACAGTCTACGGCCAAGCACAGCTGTACGGTGCCTAGAATGACATCTGGTGCTGCCGAAAATTGTGTGTTTTTTCAGGCCCTTAAGAGCCTTCATCTATGAAACCCCCAGGGTAGATTTTGTTTAGAAACCTATCCTAAGCCTAATTATGAGAGTGGTCCAAGGCCCTAAACATTTGACCCAATTGAAGAGTTCCAACGCTTTACTTCAGAGTGGTGTTGAGTGTGAGAGGAGAACCCTACACTCACAAGACTGAAGGTGCTCCACAAGGGCCCATTATAGAGGCATTTATAAAAGGTTTAATCACCTTGATTCTCACAGAATGGCAGCATGTAGGACCAGCAGATATGGCAGTATGAGTAAATGTGGTCCTTTCAGATGTCTACAATACCTAGTACCTCTCTAAAGAGTTGGGTAGAGCCAATATATTGTCTTTTAGTATTTCTTTGAAGGCCTAGAGAATATGTTTCACCCTCCCAAAAAGCGAGCATATGTGTCACAGATTCTTGTAGGTTGTGATAAAATAAGTTGGAGTATTAGTTAAGAATTGTTCTGATATTATTATCAGATCTTTCAAAATTAAAGTGGACAAAAATAGTACATTAGGAGCTATTGAACACAAACCTGACCAGGTAAAGTATTAATTTGAAAGCCTGGAGGGAAGAGGATGCTTGATTCATGCTGGTATTTTATTGTTTCTGTCTAATTAAGAAACATGGCTGATATGTTATGTTGCGTCATGTGTACTTAGATGTGGGTATTTGCATTAGAATAACCAACGGTTTGTGGTTCCAGAGGGGACACATTAGCAAAGCTAAAGAAAATGTCCTTTTCACTAAGCTTTATAGGAAATACTGTAAAACAGTGTTTCCCAAACTTTTTAGAAGCACAACCCAAATATTGACATTGGCAAACTTTCGTGACCCACCAAGCTTTAATGGATATGAAACAGGGTGATTTTGCGTAGTGACTATAGTAGATATGTTTTCCAATTGCTGTGAATTACCAAAATAACATACTCTTTACAATTTTTTACGTTCCTTTAACAGCAATTGTTTAATTGTTTATAAACGTGACAACGATGACCATGCCTTTTCATATTGGACTGTGGCCAAGATATTGTTCTGCCTGTAAAAGTGGCAGATGGTGAGCAGCGCTGGAGTTTGAGTTGGAACACTTCAGAGAGGGGCGCTGGCCTGTGGCATCTATTTACAAAATTCACCAGGCTTCTGAAAAATCTTGGTGTTGATACCAGTGATTTTAGAAAATATGAGAAACTCCTTCAAATGGCCCGAACATGGCCCAAGATCACTGGAGAGATTTACATTACCAGCAGATCACATTACACAAGGGCATTTTATTTTAAGCATGAGAGATCTAGAACCAAAGGATGACGAGCCAACGCAGGGACTCAAACCTGGTTCCCCCAGATCCAAAGTTGGAGGGTGTGGCTGTTAAGCCACACATATTTCTCAATTTATGAGTGAAAGTCATACACATGGGGTATGGTTATATATGATCACATATAGTGAGCGGATTCTCTGTTGAAATGGCTTCGTGAAGTAAAAAAACAGCAGCAACAAATACTGGAAGGTTCACCCAAAGTCGTGCTCGGGAATGATTGCAAAGGCTTTGTTTTAAAACTGGAATTAGGGACATGTTCCAGCTTCTTTGCACTGGTATACACACAGGGCTGATCTTTTTAAATATCACTTACATATAGAGAAGGACTTTCGTGACCCACCAAAAATTGGCTCCCGACCCACCAGTGGGTCCTGGCTCACAGTTTGGGGAACATTGCTGTAAAAGGTTCATCTCATTTACAAATCGCTCAGCGGCAAATGTGTGTAAGCTGTAAGATTTAAATGACAATTAAATCTCAAATGACTGAATGAATTTCAGATCTGAGTGAAACATTTCCATCCAGTGGGAGATTTGAAAAATAAAGTTGAGTTCTCTATTGAATAAGACATACATGGAGGTTTTAGAAAGACAAACTCAACTGCCATGACCAGGTAGCAATCAGTTACACATAGCCTTGCATATATATGTCAAGAGTGTGAGATTTCAGCTCAAGGTAATCTGTGCGAGTCTGTGCCGGTAACAAAGTTAAGTCCATGAAGGGGGAGGTGGATTCCTTGGAGATTACCACCTTGAGTTTGGGGACTACATTTATAGCCCCCTGAAAAAGGATATGGACAACTGTAGAACAAAGTATAGATTCCTCAATGCCACAGGGTTGGGAAAAGTGAAATTTCCATTGCAATACAGCTCCCTTCTGCTTAAATCCTTTGCTTGTTTCGATTTGTATTACATTTTAAAGCATCCGCACAGGCAATTATGTGAACCTAGAATATAGTTCACATTTCAGTAAATAATTTGGTTTCATTGGGTTGCTTTGTTTTAAAGTTTTCCTGGCATCTAACGGACATCAAATTGATTTATTAGGTAAATATTTTTGACTCCTCAATGAACAACGCCTCCCACCCAACAACATTTAAAATGTATGCTGGCCAGTGTGGGAATTTAGGATACTTTACCTTCTTTATTGTTCTTTGTAAAAAAGGCCTCTCATATGTCATATGTCAATGTAGGTTAATCCTCACGGTCATGCTCACTCTATCTTTTGCTTGTCAGTGTTCTTTTTCTTGTCAATTACCTTACAGAGATTGTGTTAATATTGGCCGGACTTATTGCCCAATCTATAACTGCTGATCAAATACACTGTCAGAGGAATATCTCTATCTGACCCCTAGGAATCATATCCCTCGAGTTCAGCACGTGGCCGGTTACAGATGATTGTTGGTTTGCCATGTTTAAGCCTCTGCTGACTAGCCCGTCGACAGTAAACACACGAAGAAGTACATGGAAAATTTGTCCTTCTCAGTTTTCAAACAGGCTTGTGGTTCTGCACCTGTCTCTAGCAGCATTACTGTCTTGACTATTTACCGTTCAAAAGATAACAAGGTGGGCCACTTCATATATGGATTGCAGGAATTAAAATTATCACCTGGCCGATGTGGGAAAGCCCCCTAACAGAAACACATAACAACGGAGATAGTCTAGGTTTTACTAGCAAAAATATGGTGTCACAATTATTTTAATAAAATGAAGATATAAGTGACATGATCTAGATGTCCTGAAATGTTTCTGAAGGGACATTACAGAAAAAATAATGTTATTCCCAAAAAGTTTCTCTGTCTTGAAACTCACACGTTGTTTCCATGGAAGAATGTTCCATTTACTTTCACAGAACTTTTCTCAGATTCCGGAGACATTTAGGGGCATATTATCAAGGGCATATTGCCACCAGAACGTCACTTTTAGTGATGTTCTGGTGGTGATATCCCCTTCTCTTTATTTACAAGGCGGTGTTAAGCCACTTAGGGTGGCTTAACGCCGCCTCTTAGGGTGGCTTAACGCCGCCTTGTAAATAAGGCACCTTTTCACGCTTCACTTAGAGTGAAAAGGGCTTGTAATGGGTGTTGCAGTGGGCGTTCCGCAGCAACACCTGTTGCTTTTTGACGCTGCCCCATATTTACAAGGATGAGGCAGCCCCATAAACTAAGACCAGGGAACACCTGGTTTTAGGAGGCCGATACGAGGAGAAATTATTAATTTCTCCTTGTATTTTGCTCTTTCTATGTGTGCTGCTGCAGCACATATAGAAACAGCAAATCGTCTTTAAAAACTGTTTATGTGTAGGAAGATGTCCGTTCCTGCACATAAACAATCACCCCTGCAGCTCAGGCACCCTTGCAACATGGCGCAAGGGTGCCTGCGCTGGCGCTAGGCAGCATTTTTAGCTCCAGCGCTAGGGGAAACGCAGGGATGCGCCATATTTTTGTAAATATTGCACATCCCAGCGTTTAAAAAATGTCAGAGTGCTGTGTTACCAGTTTTGGAGTAACACCACGCTCTGGCATTTTTTTTGTAAATATCCCTCTTAGTGTTTCCATTTCAATCCACTGTATATATGCACATGAAATCGAGTGTGAAATCTAGGTGGTCCTAAGGCCCAGGCCTCATTCTTGAAGGGGAAGAAGTTCCACCTTATGCACTTGAAACGGCTAGAAAAACATTTGTTACTTTGGCTAGGGGTATCAAAAAGGGTAAGGGTCCCAGGTCTCTCTGTTATATCCTTATGCACCTCTGGAATAACAGATGAGGAAATCACTGACAAATCTAAACTGAAGGCAGTCTGACGTCATTTGAGGATTAAGCTTACCTTTCCACAGAGGTAGACGATGCCGGTGTCTGGGTCATAAAAAGGGATAAGCACTCCACTACTGGTGTCCAGCTCCTGTAGCGTCAATGGTTCATCAAAGTTTTTCTATAAAGAAAGAGGAAAAACGCCTCATAAATTGATTTTACGGAAACACTGCAACTGCCTTGTATTCACTGGCAGACAGTGGCCACCTTGGAATATAATACAACGCGGTGGCTTTTTTTGGCATACATCAACCTATTACAGCACTTTTGCAATTCACAAACACAGCAGCCATCTTGGAATGCAATGAAACACAGCCACCCAGAAATGCACTGAAACATTGAAGCCGTCTATGAATGCTCTTAAACACGTGACTATATTGGAATGCATAAAAACAAGGTAACTATCTTCGAATGCACATGCAGCAAGAATGCAAACATTCTTCCAGTCAATTTCACACTGCCAAAGACTATGACTCTTTATTTTTAAGAAAAGCCTAAACTTTTAAAGCAATTATTCCTGTTTTTGTTATGAAAAATACTCACATTTTCTGCAGGGCATGCATTTTTTAGATGAGGTTACAATACTTTTAGCAGTTCAGACATAGACAGTATGTACAACACTGGAGGCTGAATCAGATCATTTTAATGCTCAGCTGCATTGTATGGACAACTTTGGCTCGCATTTCTCAAGGCGGTCCACTAAAGAATTTCTGTTCACAGGGTACCAGTTGAAAACCATGTGCCAATTCAATCCAATTCCTCTCTACCCAAATTATTAACAAATGCGTTTGTTGTATTTTTAAAGAAAGCATTTCCCCTTCTGTATCCAATCTAAAATCGTCATAACAATCAGAAAGCCAATGACTTACAAGGGCTTGGTGGATGTAAATCGGTGAACTGGAGCCAGGAGGCTGGCAAATCTCCAAACCACCATTGACAACTGCAATATTTTATTTAGTCCAATTACAGGCAAACGTCTACCCATTGTGAATTAAAAAATAAGCCCCATGTATCATACCGGATCCCAAAGAGCCACTTGTCGTTCGCTCATCCGGCTGAATCCTGTTGTAAAAATCTTGCCATCAGAAACAAAGATAGTGCGCACTGGCCGGCTGCCTTCATGTGGTTTGTCTTTCTCCTGAAGACGGCCAGAAAGAGAGAAGCATTACACAATATACAACCATTGGGGTTTGAAGCAGTTTGCTTTCCTTATTCAAAAATCTTACAAATCGCTATATGCAGCATCCAGTCATAACATATGAGATAACATATCCCATACTGTATATGATAAAGCTATTACAGGTCACGATTTCTTTAACTTTTTCTGAATTAAGGACGTGAGATTGGATGATGTTTTTGCTCCATTTTTTGGCCCGCCCACTGACCCGCAGTCCTAATTTATATTTTTCTATGTACAGCAGGAGTGTGTGAGACGCAGGATGTGGCTTTCTCTCCACCATCTCTCCCTTCTGGAAGACTCACCACCACAATCTTATTCTGGCGTGGCTCGATCACCCGGATCTTTTTGTCCTTGCAGGAAGTGCAGAGGAGGCTCCCGTCATAGTTCCAGCTCACACTGTAGATCATGTCCGGGTGGGTCTCATCTAGAGTAATGACAGCCTCGCCCTTCCCTACGTTCCAGATGATGATCACATTATCACAGCCTGCAATATATTTGGGGGTCAACATTGGTTAGCAGGAATGACAGGAACCCCAGTTTCTGACTACCAGAGGAATTTCTGAGAAAAAGACATTTTGAGCACGGCCATTGCAGAAATGATTCATTTCACTGTATTCCCATGCCATCCAAGGACTTGACTTCTGCCGAAGCACCCCCAGAGATGCCAAAATCCTTTGTCTCCCTTCCTTCATGCTCATATCACAGTTTGACCCAATGTACTATTTATACAAGCCCCCAACTACATGTCGTGCCTGATGCCTAAACTGGCATGGTCTGCATGTAACAAAACTATAAAAACATATTAAACAGGACCATTACAACATCCTGCCTGTATCAATCGCCCATACTTACATCCTACAACTAATGCCCACCGTAGAAAGCTTCCTGGCAACGCAGAGTCCTGTAGTTCAAGGTAAGGCCTGTCACCTGAGTCTCCTGCCAGGGAGGACTATTCAGAGTTCAACATTCATTGAGGCTCGAACGAATATTTCTTCCAAACCTTCGCATAAATTGTTTGCAAACTCCCATACCCTGCATCTGTACATATATTTTGATAACAATTATCCGTAGACGACCCTCATGGTTGTCCAGTGTCTCTGAAATTGGAATATTGGTGCCACCATGCTCACATTTCTATGCTCGTTTCCTGGTTCCTCGTGTATAGGATTTGCTACTTTAACCATATACCATGTACCTTATTTTAGGGATTGTGGTAGGTCGTTCCCAGCCCTACCCAGCATTTTGCTTACTCTTCCTTTACTTCCCTTTCTCTTTCACTCCCTTCCTCCAGTTTGTGCCACTCACTGATTAAACATATTAATCAGGGGTGGCTCCTCCGCAATGGCAGAGGAGCGTCACCCCACTGGCTCAGAACCAGCAGGTGAAAAATGAAACGATATTCTATGCGTAGGGAGGGGTGGGTCGGGGCCATGGGAGGGGGAGGAGGACTGGTTTGAGCACTTCTAAGTATGCATGTGTGTTTGGCCGGTTGTCTTAGGCCGGCCAAACACACATGCGCACTTAGGGTTCCCCAACTGAGCTGTATTGAACAGCCGGGTTGGAGAAACAGCACAGACTCCCTGTCCTGAGCGGAGCATCAAACCATCCCACTCAGGCCAATCCTCACGCTGCTCTCATAGCATGAGAGCAGCGCGGGGATTGCACAGGGAGCCTGTGATGCTGTCCCAGTGTCTGCTGGGACTAGGAAGAACACAGAGGTGCGACGCGGGAGGCGGCCGGCAGCTTCAGGTAAGTTAATTTTTTTTAAATGATTATTAACTCTCCCATGCTCTCCCTCCTGCGCTCCCCCCTGCGCCCTGTCCACCCGCCCACCACTTTTTGTTTGTGGCGGCCGCCACATATATTAATGTCAATAAAACTAGCAAATTAGGGTAGGATAATGTTCAGTACTTAATGTAAGCCGATGGTTGCAGGTGGGGCCCACAGGCACTCATTTTTAGGGACTGGCATTTATTTGTCCTCATCAGACTTTGACCCAGAGTAAGAGAGACAAAAATCAAAAGGGGGAAAGAAGGTGGAAGAGAAAGATGCAAAAACATTGACAAAGAAAGAAAGCAAAGATGGAAAAGAACCTGAAAGAGTGAGATAAAGAAGGACTATCTCATGATCGATGAAAGAGGCATGAGGTGAAATGAAGAGAAAACAGCCATGGTATTCGGCACTGCTGACATTCGATAATGCCAGCTGTGGGCTTCTGAGCAACAACACTTATTCCTTTAAAAAGTAAGCACTGGTAATGGTGTTTTTCTACTAGTTCGGTCAGAGGTGAGTAAGCTTTCTGAGATATGGGAGTATTTGCCAACTGGTCTGTGCCTTTTAGAAGTCAGCTAAGCTGAGGCAGACCAGGCTTCATCTCAGGATGACAATGGCCCAGCTGAGCTGGTGTATCCTAGGCACCGACCCATCTCAAAATTATCCTACTTTAAGAAAGACCAGTCTGCCGAAGAGGGGAGCCAAGTGTGCCATGTTTCTATCTTACCTAATGGGTACACAGTCTCTCTAATTCACCTTCTCTCTTTCTGTCTCTCCTCCCCAGTAAGGAAAGTTCTGTTGTGTTCAAACTTCGGGCTGTGAAGTGTTCATGGTGTGCTATAATTTAAAACAAAATTAATTTGAGCACCTGACACCTTAAAACTAGAAATTGTTGTGCGATTACACCAGTGCTTAATTTATAAAACAATAGGTGCTGGGGCCTAAAGTTTTGCTCAGAAGCCCATGGCCGGTGCTTTGAACATCAGCGTGCAGAATACCAAGGCTGCCTAGTCTTGATCTCACCTCCTGCATCTTTAATCCACCACCAGACACTCCCCGACCCTTTAGCTCACTCTTGCGGGTTCTTTTTCATCACTAACTTCCCAAGGCTTTCCCTCTTTCTCTTTCTTTTGCCCAGGGCCGGACTGGCCGTAGCGGGCACCGGGCATTTCCCCGGTGGGCTGCCAGGGTGGGGCCGGTTTTGGACCCCTGGGGGCCGTTTCCGTTACCGGGGGCCGGCAATATCGGCCCCCTGTAACAAAATCGGCCCAAACCAGCCCTAACAAACAGCTCGGCCGCATCCCCCTTTCCCCCAGGGGGGCCGGCCGAGCAGTTTGCCAGGGCCAGTTTCGGTTCCCAGTCCGGTCCTGCTTTTCCCCTTGTGTGTGTTCCCCTCTCTGGCTCTGGGTCAAAGTCTGATGAGGACAAATAAGTGCCACTCCCCACTCCCCAAAAATGAGTGCCGGAGGGCCCACCTGCAGCCACCAGCCACCAGCTTAAATCAAGCACTGAATTTACTGTTGCAATTTTACCCTTTAGATTTATTTATGGAGACCTTTTTTTAGGCTGACACATCCCTTTTTTAAGGATGCAGGACTCTCATTCACATTACATGGAATGCTTTACCGAGTCGCTCCTAACTGTGGAAAATGGTCCACGGAGAGATTCTGCCATTTAAGCAAATCCTCTTCTTTTATCGTTTCACTGGGGAAGAATATTCCCCCCCAAGGGAGGGCCAGACCAAAATTGTGTTTAGAAAAATGAAAAAGCTTATATAGCTTAATGCCTAGGACTCATTGCTGTCAAATAAAGTTACTACAAATTTTCGAGGCCTCCCCACCAGCTTTATCAACACACTAGTAGCATTCTGATAGAAGAAGCTAGTACGGCTGTTTGGATTTCCAAACAAGAAACAGAAATACTAATTATGGACAATCCAAAAACTCCATAGTTCTACTCCCTCCCAACAATACCTAACAAAAAGGTCACACCCTTTTGGTAGACCCACTGTATCTGGAGTCGGTTGATACTGGAACTCTTATCCCAGTTCTTAGACTTCTTCCTACTACCAGAGGTCAACTGAGCGCCTGGTGTCCTAAAAGATAGTAAAGAAGCCTTGAACCTCTTTAGGACTATGAGTTTTGACTCAATCAAACTAGTTCCATCATGTTTAGACGTAGAGGCACACTACACAAGTATCCCTCTGCATTATATGTCATAAGAAGACTGTTCATGTCTAGGGAACTAACTTAACATACACTGGGCTAGATGTACGACCGTTTTTTGCGGTCGCAAACTGGAAATCGGCCTGTTTGCGACCGCAGAATAGGTCTGTGCAATGTACAAACCCTATTTTGCGAGTCAGTAACCCGTTACCGACTCGCAAAATAGGATTTGTGACTCGCTATTAGGAAGGGGCATGCCAAGTGCCTAATAGCGAGTTGCACTTCTACGTATGATTGTTTTGCAACTCTGATTTCGGTCGCAAAACACTTGCAGTTTACCACCTATTTTAACAAGCATTTGCAATGCAATAGGTCTCGCATTTATCAGAGTTAGAGCTATTGGCGTTGTAAATGACATTGTTTTTATATGTGTGTTTTGGTTTGGAGTGTAGTGGATGTATGAACAGAGGCACAGCTGCAGCACTGCCTAGAGGACTTAAAATGAGGAATTACCGACAGGAACAGAGAAGCAGGTAGCAGCACTTCTTAGTAGGACCAAGAATGAGGAATTACCACTGTGACCAGAGACACAGCTGCAGTACTGCCTAGAGGATTTAGAATGGGGGAGTTACTGACGGGTCCAGAGAAGCATCTAGCAGCACCGTCTCGAGGACTAAGAATGAGGATTTACCAACGGGAGCAGAGAAGCATGTAGCAGCACTGCCTAGAGGACTAAGAATGAGGAATTACCATGGGAACAGAGACACAGCTGCAGCACTGCCTAGAGGACTTAAAATGTGGGAACTTCTGACGGGACCAGAGTAGCAGCTAGCAGCACTGTCTGGAAAATTTAGTAGGAGGAATTATCGACCGGACCAGAATAGCAGTTAGCAGCACTGTCTACAGGACTTAGAATGAGGAATTACCACTGCGACCAGAGAAGCAGCTAGCAGCAGTACCTAGAGGATTTATAATGAGGAATTACAGAAAGGACCAGAGAAGCAGCTACACCTAATGAATAACAGAAAAGCTCACACTGAGACCAGAAATCCAGCTGTCAAGACCTGGACCACTGGTAGATAGTGGAAAAACACTGAAACAAACTATCAGAGGCACAGAGAAGCAGGCCCAGTGTTTATATTTCACTTTTTAATGAGGAGCCATCTGTTATCTGTGCCGAGATTAGGAAACCTATCTTACCTCGTAGCAAACACCGTCTGTTTACACGCAGCTGGGCCAGGGCTGGGGCCTCCTCCACTGCAGCTGGAGGAGAGAGGGCTGTGATGCTGAGACTGGGGAGGGAGAGAAGAGGAGAGCGGACAAAACAGGTGTGGGGGGGCAACAGGCAGGAGCAAGAAAAGGGGGCAGGGAGATAAGAGGCAGGTATGCTGAGTGCACTGGCAGGAGGTAGATGTAACAGCCTGGGGGAGAGAGGCTGCAGGAAACATTGGTCTCTGGCCCCAGAGGCAGGAGGGACCTGAAAAGAGAAGGAGAGATGACAGCAAGGGGCCATGAAGAGGAGAGATGTAACAGCCTGGAGGGAGAGAGGCTGCAGGAAACACGGGGCTGTGGCACCAGAGGCAGGGGCGGGACTTGAAGAGAGAAGAAGAGACAGCAAGAGGCCATGAGAGGGAGATATGCAACAGCCTGGGGTGAGAGACTGCATTAACCATGGGGCTGTGGCAGCAGAGGCAGTAGGAGGGAAGGAGCGAGGACAGCAAGGGGACATGAGGGGGAGAGATGTAGCAGCCTGGAGAGAGAGAGAGGCTATAGGAAAAATGGGGCTGTAGTGCCAGTGGCAGGAGGAGGGAAGGAGAGAGGACAGCAAGGGGCAATGAAGGGGAGTGAGGCTGCAGGAAACATGGGGCTGTGGCACCAGAGGCAGGGAGGACTCGAAGAGAGAAGGGGAGAGGACAGCAAGGGGCCATGAGGCGGAGACAACCGCAGTAAAGAAGCCTTTCCCTCCGTCTGCTACGAAGCAAAGAGCCTTGGTACCAAACAGGAGCCCTTTTCCATCTTGATGTAGACGTGCGTCTGTCTGATTTGACAAGACATCTCACCTTGAGCTTTGTGAGCATTAACCAGCTCTCCACCTTCGCCAGGGCTGTCAATAATCCTTGCAGATCACGCGAGCATGTATGAACTAAGGAGAGAGTGTACGTGACCTCTGGCGAGACCCGTGGGCTTGGGAACAGGGGCAGAGATGGAACAGTGGGCAAGGCAGGAAGACGTGGGGGCGTCAGAGAACGGGGATGGGGTGTTACGAATTAAGTGTAGCACGAACACCCCTAGGCTGCAGCAATGCAGAGGTTGTAGTGTGTCACCTCCCCACAGATGCCAGCTTTATATTGGGTAGCAAAATGGTGCAAATTTCAGATGCGCTGACAGCGCAAAAGCTGCAGTGTGGCACTACGCCACAGTGCCCTGGCCTTCGGATGCAGTGACTGTGCAGGGGCTGCAGCATGCACTACCCCCAGGAAGTATGGGGTGTACGTGGCTCGACAACACAGGTGCACCGGTGGTGCGCGTGAGACGTGCATTGTGGATAACTTTCCGAGGCAAAACAATGCAGGAGGCGAAAACGGCACCACCTCGAGACACCCAGAAGTGCACGGGTTAACAATAAACAACGCACTGCCATTGGCCCAGCAGTGCAGTAGTTGCACTACTTAACACGTGCCCCGGAACTTCAGGGGTTAAGCATGCTGCCCCTGGGAACATGTTCCTATCCGATGCAGAGGCCTATGTGGGTCAGAGCTTCCTCCAGAGCTGGAGATGTGCAGACAGCAGCTTCCTCTTCGCATCAATTATTCAAACCAGTTTTGCAGGTTCCCATCAAAGCGCGCGGGAGTGAGAGGAGACAACAAGGGGAAGAGGGGCGCGCAGGAGCTGTGGTGAGCCAGCGAGCGCGAGGCAGGAGGAAGGCGGGGAGGGGCAGTGAGAAGAAGAAATAGAAGATGAAAGCAGAGTGGCTGAACAAGAGAAGGCGTTAGAGTGGGAAACGGGGACAGGGACGCGAGAGGGGCTAGCAGGACCAACAGAAAACAACTGGGCGAGTCCAGCTGACAGAGAGGGAGAGCAATAAGAGAAGGGACCTAGGAGTGAGAAGGGAGACAGAAAACACTGCAGCGAGGGAAGGAATGAGGGGCCAGAGATCGATTAAGGGAAAGAGGAAATGTACTCTAATTACATTTATATAGCGCTTACAACCCCAGACGGGCATTGGCGCGGGCCCAAAAGCGAAAGAGGATCGCGCCGGAGCATGGGGATCTCTTATCTTTATGGGGCCATGTGTTTAAACACATGGCCCCATAAAGATAAGAAAGTGCTTTACGACAGCCGTGAAGCAGGCCACCGAGTCCAAATGTAAGCCAAAGGGAGGCAACCAAAACACCTCATTTCCAATGGCAGGCCACCGTTTAGCATAAACGGTGACGCCGGCCAATGGGAATGAGGGGCGGGGCTTAAAGCCCTCTTCTGAAAGTCCTCTCTTACAAAACCCCTCGCGGGGGCGGATAAGGACTCTGCCCTGCAACGCCACGCGAGACCTAAAAATGATAAAGTATGCAGAATACTGTTTCAAGATAGTGGCATGGTTTAGAAGCTTGCAGCAAGCACTAGCCCACTGTCAGAGGGTCCCGTATGGAGGTGGGATGGGCACGACCAACCTCTTTCTCTACTATATCGGGACGCGGCTTCTGATCATTAACAAATGGTTCACTGGGGGGTGGTCGGACCCGGCCTACTAACTAGAACTGGACGAATTAGGGTTAACCCGGATTCAAGCGATGCTGTACGGGTCGCATATCCCTCGCAGTATTCCGTTGGTTACCAGAACGGTCCTTTTGGCTTGGCGGGTAGCCCTGCGACACACTCGATGGGACAACAAACTTACACTCCAGACACCAATATGGCGAGGCACGTGGGTTGGAGATGTGGCGACCCTGGAGGGTTTCAAAAATGGGATCTCATTGACATCTCCCAGCTTGGAGACGTGTGGGCATATCTGCACATTTCAAGACTTACAGGGTCTCTACGCCCTCACCCATGCACAATTTTATAAGTACTTGCAGCTTTGACATGCCCTGGCTCCACTCATCCCTGTGGGAACCACACTACCAGAATTCAGCCCGTCAGAGGCCAAGCATTTCTTTTTGGGGACAGCCACTATGGTGGCCAAAAGAGACATCACAACCAAATGGAAAAACTCCCTTCCGCCTACAATCTCTCAGTGGCGCAGGGGACTGGATTGGTGTGTCGCTCAAGAGCAACCGGTGTATGAAGCCCAGGGATGCCCGACTAAAGACCAGAAAGAATGGGGCAAAGGGTTGGGTTTGCTGAACTAGGAGGCAAAAGGAGAGACCTAGATGTGATATAGGGACTGGGTTGAATATGTGTACGCTAAATGATGAATTACATGGAAATTATGTCATGATTTCATGTGTGAGATGGTTTACATCTTGTTAAAACCCAATAAAATTGAGTATCAAAAAAAGAAGCTTACAGCAGTGATCCCTCACTCTCTGCATCAGAAAGTTGTGGTCCAGCAGCAAAGACAGCTGACTTGCTGGTACTCTCAAGTTACACTGTATACCAGTTAGCATTACACATGTATGAAAATACTAACCTGGCCTTGTTCTGCTGGCGGGGACGATGGTGTGACGATAATCCAACCACTCACCTTGGTGTTCAATTGGAGAAAAAGTAGTCTCGTTCCCCAAAAGTGCGCACCCAAGGGAATGGGGGAGTGGATAAAATAACAAAACAGACTGGTCGCCCTCCTCTCTCACTTTGTCATGCCCTTGCTTCCTCTTCAGGGCACTGATAGAGGTAAACCATCTGCTAAGAGTCACCACCTCAAATATAAAATGTGCACTGACCAAAAGAGAGAAAAACACATTACCTAAGCGTTCCCCTGTCCATTCACTCTATGTATGCATATATACATTCACTCTAGTGATAGGGTTCACTCAAATGCACGATTTAAGGCTTGAAATTAGGCCTCTTTACTCATGAAGGAGTTAATTTCCTGGCACTCCAATAATGTAAATAAATCAAATAACCATGATCCATCTCATATCAAACACAATGTCAATAGTTCACTTATTAGTGACTGTTTCTCATGGTAACAATTTCTTAAAGTCAAACTACATATCGTACAAGGATTCTTACTCAGAATATTAGATATAATATACTCAAAACAAGGATTAGACCGTAGTACTGGGAATTTGCACTGCCAGTACACTTAGCTTCTGTAGGTGGAGGCCGGCCAAGCCTCATGTGCAGCGCTCCTATACATGGAGTCACACCCGGCGCAGCTGCGCTGACCCGGCGGCATCTCTGACCGAAGAGAAGAGCTTGTAGTCGATACCAGCGGGCCGGGAAGAGTCAGCCTCTGCAGGATACACAGGAGCCTGCCGAAGGATCTTCAAGAGGTAGCTCGGAAAAGAATGAGCAGCCGCAGGAACAGAATCCGGGTCAGAGAGCATAATGTGATGCCACACCCCTCCAGGAAATGATTGGGCAGAAATCCGTCGGGCAAGGGAAAGAATAGCAAGCACTTATGCTTGCTCGTCGCACTTTTAAAAACAAGCCGCACAGCCCTCGCAGACGCGGCCCATGGCACCGAGGACTGCAGCAACAAAACCAAAAAAAACAGTGGTGCGCGCGCACCACAGAGGAGCGGGGGGAGGGAGCGCGGCAGCGAGGCGAACGCGCGCTGCTGCGTGTGCTGGCCACCGTCGGGAATGGGAGGAGCAAAGGCGGGACATGCGCCCGCCTTTGCCCAATCGCGTGCCGTTTTTTTTTAAAAAACGCACGCTCCAGCCAATGTGGGCTTCCCAAAGCAAAACCACACTCACGAGCGTGTGGGCAGCTTTCAGAAGCCCTTTCTAGAGGTCTCGCGCTGCGCGAGCAGTGCTGTGCACTGCAACGCTAGGCGCGAGACCTAAAAAGGTGGTAAGCCACTCGCAAATGGGAAGGGGTCCCCAGGGGACCCCTTTCCCTTTGTGACTGGCAGCGAAAATATTTTTTAAGAGAAGGCAGTATTCCCACGGACCACTACCTACTCTTAAAAAATGAAACAGAAACGTTTCATTTTCTTTTTTAAATGCATCCCGTTTTCCTTTAAGGAAAACGGGCTGCATTTAAAAAAAAAAAAACTGCTTTATTTAAAAAGCAGTCACAGACATGGCGGTCTGCTGACCCCAGCAGGCCACCATCCCTGTGAGTGCTGGCCATTCCCAATTGGGTCGCAAATTGCAACCTGCCTCATGAATATTAATGAGGCAGGTCATTTGCGACCCCATTGGGAATCGCAAACAGTGTCTGAGACACTGTTGTACATTCCATTTTGCGAGTCGCAAAACGATGCAATTTGCGACTCGTAAAATGTAAGGGTCGTACATCTGGCCCACTGTTCTCACTTGTGTTGGCATATGCAAAACTAACACTCACAAACAAATGCTCACATTTGAGGAGTCCTTTTGCCTACAGATAGGGAGGACTTCCATGGGCAGCTCTATAGCTCCCATCGTAGTGAACCAGTATGTCCATGCTTTTGAAACCACTGCTATATTTACTGACACTAATCCTAACTGTAAAAACCTTAAGGTTTGGAAAAGATATATAGTCGACATACTAATTATCTGGTCAGGTGATAAGTAGGAAGTAGAGGGTTTTATTAAATGGACCAGTATACAAAACAAACATCCATGCTTCACCTTCACCATGGAGAGGCAACGGCTGTTCGTTCTAGATGTACATACTGAAGCAAGACAACAAAGGGGTTTTCTAAACCCATGGATAAAAATACCCGCTGAGCTATGTGAGTCCTCATCCGACGTCCCTCGGAGAGAACTCACCTTTTGGTCAGGTCCAGTGAGCTTGGAGGAATTGCTCTGATACAGACACGTATAACGAACAGGCAGAAGATCTTAGTAAAAGATTACAACAAAGAGAGTACCCTAAAACCTTGTTTAGAGGAGCCAAAAGTAATGCTCATTATAATATAACTCAGACACCCTACTGGAAACCCACCGAAAGAATCAAAACAATAAATAACCCGTTTCAGTCGGAACAAGTGAAAAAATATATAAATACAAACTAGTGCCTCTTTTGAATAAAGACATTTCCTTTCACTCCCATCGACCCTTTTGTAATACATGTATCCTAACTTGAGCCTGGAGAACAACTTCACACCTCATGCCTCCTCTTCTTTCTGTAGACGTCTACAAGGTTTTTAGTAATTGGTGTAGATTTATCTCCAAATTTCTCTCACCAGTTGGTATTAACCAAGGCTCCCCAGCTTGCATATTGATGCATGTTGATGGGGAGACCAGGTTGTATGTAGTTTTGCCACAGGCATGGAGAGTGGCCTTGGATTCACCCACAGAGCACAGTTTTCTCCTCTTCAAAACACATAAAAAGCAGTGTGAAGTACTATAAACTTCTGACAACTCTGTAAACTCTCTCTACCCTTGGCACAATCATATTCAGTCTGTTGGTACTCTGTTGGCTTAAGGCACCTGTGAAACCATCTGTTTAATCCATGAACACACCCTAAAGGCTCCCATTTATCCCCATGTGCCAAGGCAGCTAAATAAAAAGAAAACTACACCCAGGTTACTGGGCACATCATTTGATCTGGGGACAGAGATAGAACATGAAACGTTGGTACCCACCATATCAATGCTGAAAGTATCTAGAGATGGTTCAGGTCACTGTTCGAAGTGCCACAAATTTTCTAGTTCATTCATTCATTCACTCACTCAATTTACCAGTATGAAAGTCCACTTTCAGAGATCAGCCAAAGGTACTATGGCCTACTCTAAGTGCAGGTACCTTGCCTAATCCTCTCTGCCCTGAACTACCATGGACTGTGTCTGTTTCTTGATTTGAATCAACCTACCTGCACTCAGCAAGATGTTCTGGGCCGTGGGATGCCAGGAGATAATACCCACTCGCTTGGAGTGACCCTCCAGGGTCACTATGGGCTCTGTAATAGAGCGCGTTAGACCACCATCTGGGATCTCCCAAACCTTAGGATGAGAGTGAAAAGTCATCACGTAAAGAGTCTTGAAGAGTCATGAGTCTATCATTAGGTAAATTCAAATTAGCAGAATATAGAAGCAAAAACATACATTTTGATCCCCAGATCATAGAACGTACCTCTGCCATACCTTATCTTGCGTGCTCCCCCTGTAGTACAGAATAGATAGTGTGTTGCTTTGTCTTTTGCAGTGTAGAAAGCTTTTGGTGTTGCCCTAGAGTACCTTAGTTTGGTCTCAAAGTATCTTTACACCAAGCACCAGGGCCGTCAAGGGCATTAGCTTACAACCTGTCAAAATTGTGTTGTGTGTCACATGATAGCGAAATGTTGATATAATTCAAACTTCACGCTCCATGCATACCAGGCTTAGTGTGCATTTAACAAATGTTCATTTTGCTATGCAAAATGTGGCTAAAAGTAGGTTTAAGTGAGTGTCACCTGACAGGTTTATACTAAGATAGATGCCAACACCAGATTCAGGCTGAAGACTTCTGATTATTATGCCAAAAATAGGTTTATTTAAGTTTCTTCTGTCTGAAAATGCTCCCACATTAATGCAATTCAATGGGAAAACACATTCCTCCTGTTTATTTTTCAATATCCCCCTCTTTCCTGCTTCCAAATGTTTCCCTGCATGTATGAATGGTGTGTCGGTACTGACTGGCTCCATCCTAACAGTGTCTCTCCAACAGAGCCACATGGATCAGATGTGCAGGCGGCCATGCCAGGGTCTTGTGATGCCCACTTACCACATCCATCTCTTGTTCCACTTCCATGATTAGTAACCACTACCATGGCAGAGGCATTATTGAGACTGCAGCGAGGTTCGAGCATGGTAGAGGAGCGATCTGGGTGGGGAACAGCAGCTGGAAGAGTAATAGAAGGTGGTGCGCTGTGTTTCGCATTGTTGCAGCAAAGCAATGACCTAAGCCCCATTCAGCGTTTTAGCCATGAATAGTCTCCAAGGTGTCGGTTAGTCACAGAAACACCAAATGTAGCTGCCTCTCTGCGGTCCTGTGATACCCATCCATGGCGTTTCTGACCACAGCCGTGCACACCTCACGTGACCGCACGCAGATGCTCTTATGGGCCCTCTAAACCCGTCACCAGCTGCAAACTTGTTCTTAGTTACATTAGTCCTCCCTTTTCTATTAAGTGTTGATTGATGAGTCTATGTTATTATAAAATTGCCCAGCTTGCCATGCTAATGTAAAACTGCAACCAAAGTGTTTGAGGCAAGGTGAGGTTGCTTCTCACTGCCCTGCAGGGTGCTTAGCTTTAGATACCTTTCCTGGTAGAATGCAGCTTCCATTTATTTTACCACATGTCTCAACCCCACCCCTGTGGAAAGAGGAAACAAATGTCAACAAGCTGCGCTACTGGGGAAAACAAACAGCAAATTTTCTGAGAACAACAAATGTTCCAGATTATATGGAACTAGCCGATGCACATAGACTGATCCCATAAGACATGTCTACCACAAGAGGTCCTATTGCCAGGCCCACAGAAAGATACCAATAATATTAAATAAGGGCCTGGGAAAGAAAAACATTCATGATTTTGAAGTGGTAGTTCAAGTTCCACAGGCAGCTCCTCTAAGCACTACCCCTGAGGATACTATAGAAGACACTGCAGGAGCAGCGCTAAGATAGCTGGAACGAACAACACAACCAGAGAAGTCAGGAAGAGAGAAAGAGGCACCGTCTGAAGCATACATGAGAAGAAGGTATTGATCCATGATGCCATGCACATCTTGCAATCACTGTTTGAAAACAGCAAAAGAAGGATGAGGCACGGGCATTGATCACTGCAAGAATGCTTTCAAGTGAAGAAAGGACATCTGCCTACACGGCACGTAGACCTACAGGACCAGAATTTTTTGGAGCAGGACCTCCATCTAACAGATAAAATATGTAGACTGTACTGTTTTCAGTGTTTATATTTTGTGGATTTCAGTGGTGTTTTCTCAGTGTTTTTCAGACCTTTTGAAATCAATGCTTATCAGCACAGCATCGGGATCCAGAAAGATGCCCTCAGATGGATCACGTCGTTCCTCACGGGATGAACTCAGAGAATCTGCCTACCTCCCTTTGCCTCAGAACCCAAAAACACTATCTGCGGCATACCTCATGGTTCGTCCCTCAACCCCACCTTCTTCAACAACTGCATGACACCTCTAGCCAATATCGTCAGAACATACAACCTCAACATCCTATCCTACGCCGATGGCACCCAGGTCATCCTCTCACTCTCAGCAGACCCCACCACAAGGAAGACCAGCTTCCACAACTGCATGAAGAATGTTGCCGACTGGATGAAGCCCAACTGTCCTGAAGCTCAACACTGACAAGAACCGAAGTGTGGATATTTGGCAGCAGCGCCTCCCCTTGAAACAACGCCTGTTTGCCCACTGAACACAGACCACACCAACAGACCACGCCCACAACCTCTGCATCATCCTGGACCGAAAGTTCACTATGAAGCAACAGATCAATGCAACTCCTCCGTTTGCTTCCACACTCTCTGCATGCTCCGAAGAATCATTAAATGACTCCCAATCTGCACGAGGAAAATCATCACTCAAGCCCTAGTCACCAGCCGACTGGACTGTTGCAACGCACTGTACGAAGGAACCACCACCAGACTCATGAAGAGACTACAGACGATACAGAACTCAGCAGCCAGACTCATCCTCAACCTGCCCAAACGGACCCACATCACCCCACACCTTAGGAACCTCCACTGGCTCCCCGTCCAGAAAAGATGCCAATTCAAGATATTGACACACGCCTACAAAGCCCTCCATGACCTAGGACCAGCATACATCAATCACAACCTGAACTTCCACCAACCATCCAGAGCCCTTCGCTCTGCCACCCTCGCACAGACACCGTGCATCCGCCAAAGCCACAACACAGGCCGTTCCTTCTCCTACCTCGCTGCCAAGTCCTAGAACGGCCTTCCCGTTCATATCCGGACATCACCAGCGCTGGAGGAATTTAGGAAGAGATTCATGACCTGGCTTTTCGACTGAGTCCTGCTACTTAGAGCCTGGATACCCTCACAGGTGATTAGCAGCGCTATACAAATACTGATTGATTGATTGTTTATTCACCTACCTAACCCCAGTTTGCACTTACTTACTCTCACATTCACTCTGTTAGGACTCCCTCTGATTTATAGGACTATTAATGGAGTAGAAAAGTAAAACTGCTATATTCAAATGTTTTAATAAACAAACTACTGGACCTAGTTGGGGTAATTTGTGGTTGTGCAGGTGATTATCAGTGTTTATATGTTCAATCTGAGGATGGTTGTTTCCCTTTAGGTGGGGTTTTATCAGTTATTATAGGTTTAAACTGATAACAGGATAGCCCAGAAATATGTATTCTTGGTAACCCCTCTATAGTCACTCTACATGGTTGAGCAAGCAGGCCATTGAAACACACTAGAAACTAGGGGTTTGCCAAAAAAAGAGAAAATGAAACCAGACAACTATAAAGACAACGTACTAGATCACAAAGAGCTGGACCACGACATTGAGCACTAACGGCGGGGAGAAGTGCAGTAAATTAAAAAATAGAAGAGCATATCTACATTGACTCCATGGGACCGGCCAAATCCAACCAGCCTCGATACTTCCATAAAGTGACCAGAATTTTGACTGTAGAAACTAATGGGAAGGAAATGTCCTGACAGTAATTCCACCCACAGCACTTCCGACTACCAAAGTAATTCCAATGAGATGGAGAAAGGAATATTCTGGCTCATCATCGATCTCAGCCACAAGTTGCGCAATGCAGGCAGGCAGAGGGCATAGATATTCATCTGAGAAAGAGAGAGTGTTGACAGCAGTAAATGAAAGAAGTAGGAGCGCACAATTGGCTTAATAAACAAGTTTAACAATTTAGTTTGTTGTATGGAGTGGTGATGAAAGACATTGGGCTAAACCAAAGTAAAGCTCTAGAAAAGGCTAACAATATCTCCAGGCTCCTATTGCAAGTTAAAGGCTTACTTCCTATACCTATGGAAACGTTTGCATTGTGTGATAATAATCCCATGCTTGCAGTTTACCCCTTATAGACTATGGCTGGTCAAACCTTCCGAAATATATTGAGGGGGAAAAGGCCTGAAGTAATGCAAAACATGCAGAATTTGGTGTGTTAAAAATGATTCTGAATCTAATGCCTTATTTTCCAGTTAAAACGTGGCATAGGAGGCATTCACCCCACGTCGTTAATACCTCAACCTGGGGTAATGTATGTTCCCTGTGTGGTAAACACTTGCTATTCAACTCAACTTGAGGGTCTTAGTGTACAGACATCACAAGTCTACTGGGAAGTCCATCAACTCCCAAAAACATCCAGTAAAATGCCAAAAAGATCACAGCCAAACACCAAAGGTTGCAAACCATAGGAAAAAGAACTCCTCAACTAAGTTATTACTGTGAGATGCCGGAAATCGAAGATAAGAAAACAAAAGAGTTTATCCACTTTAAGTGAAACTTAGCTATTTCCAATATTGACAAACTGGAATACTTGAAAACCTGTGGATTCCCGAAAATTGAAAGCTCAGGCCTGGCTTCAGGGGAAAGGAGTCCGGGGCCTGATTATATCTCATGACCAAAGAGATGTCCTAAGACTCAGAATAGTCATCCATTAAAGATTGCAAAGTGGTGGGTTGCTGAAGGGGAAAGGTGAGACCAAATACGTTCTTTAGAAATAAATGAAAATTTGAAATTTAAAGACTCAAACTCCAATTTAAAGCTTGTAAAAACAATTCAGAACTATGAAAATGCAAAATCATGTCAGAATCCTGCCTTGAGGCCCCTCGATGCAGCTGTTCACCCCTGCCCCAATCAAATGTTTGCTACCGTTGATTTTTGAAGCAAATGAACAGTTCCCAAAAGTAGACGAGGACTTCTCATACAAGAAAATGCATGGAAGCAGCTGTTAAAGAACTGCTCAGGTGCATAGGCTGGAAGATGTATGTACATATTTGAAATCCGCTTAGGTGAATGTTCTTGAAGAACAAAGGAGCCTGAAAAGATGGTATTGTGGAGAGCATGAAAAGAAAAAAAACTCTTAGGATTCAGGTGCTTAACACTAGGGTTCATATTACAGAAAGTGCCCTGGGTCTCAGCGAGCATTTGCACCCACTTCTTGTGACCTTGGGACACTTTGGTATTAAAGACGGTGGTCTCAGGTGCTTGCGTGGTCCCTTCTGTACTATGGATCACCCTGTCAGTCTTCTGATGAGATGTGGAGAAGGTTTTATGCTTTACGAATCCTTGAAGTCATGTCCTCTGTATGATCTCTGATGGAGGGAACTGGAGGGTCATCCCTCATTTTACGCCCATCATCCCTGAACTTCCCACTCACCGCAATCCCCTGTATTTTGCCCTATTTCTTGGAGGATCTCTTAGCTTAGGGCATCTTGAGTCAAAGGGAAAGCAGGGATGCCAAGTGTTGCCCCAATTCCACTAATATACCCACTGAGTCTATGTTGGTGGCAGTTGGGTCTGTATTGTTGTGAGGCCTGTACGGGTGGATATTTGGTAAGACCCTGTGCTGGGACTAGGAAGGTCTGGGTGGGACTTACCCTCCTGGATGGTCCATATATTTCTCTCCTTGTGAACACAGCGACTACATCTACATTCTTGGAGCCACCAAACACAGGAGTGTGGTACACTTCTGTGTTTGGTCTTTTTGGAGTGGCGGTAATATTGTGGATTATGCACTCTCCGGGCTACACACGAACAGGGCAGTTGTGCGAGTTTGGTGTGGTTATTGTGTAATATACTGCACATGGAGCACTGCACAACACTCACCCACACCTAGGCTTGATGAACACAATCCTATACATCACCATACTTTGCTCACCTCTCCTGGAGACGTAACTATGCCCTGCCTCACAGTCCCCAGGATGAATCTGTAATTTTGTATTTTATATTCTCTTAACTTCTGAGACTGGCCATATTAAGTTCCTTATCACTCCAGCTTCAGTCGCTTCTTTAGCTTAAGTGACTGATAAAATTAGGCAGTTTTGCTCCTCTGCTTTTGATTCTATGTTTTATAATTTTACATTTACAAATACAGTTTACTTGTAAACTTTGGAATATTTTTGGAAAATGATAAGCATATCAGCATATGCAGCTGAAATATTATTTATTCTGCGAGTATGGTAAAACAAGCTTTTCACTGTTTAAGCATTGATTTGCATAAAACAGATCAGTGTACCATGCTAACACAGATACGTAATAAGGCGTTAAGCATAGCATTGGAAGTGTTCCTAGCTCGGGCCCTTGAGGTACTCCAAGTCAGGTGTGAGAACTTTTTCTGAAGTTTTTATTTCACTTTGTTATGCATCCCTGAATTTATGAGGACAATGCAAAAACCCTTACAAGGATGACAAATAAAGGACCTATGAATTACTCAAAGATGCATTGTATGCCACACGTCACCACGCCACCAGTTGGTACCAAATCACCTCTTTCTGCTGTTGCATGAAAGCAAACAATCTATCAGGTTGTATTTTCAGAGGGAGGAGAGCTCTGTCTCCTTGAGGTATATTGAGCACGTGCTAGAGAGGATAGAGGTAAATCTTCATTCACCCTGGCACAAATACATACATGGAATGTTTTATGCAGTGAACAATAACATCTAAATCAGTTGTAGTAGTTCTCTCAAAATCTCTGAATCTGTTGCCAGTTCTTTTGCAAATTGTGTTGTGTGATGGACCGGTATTTACAAAACGTCTGCTAGAGGGACCTGTGCTACCTCACTTTGCTCTTTCGATCTGCTCACTCCCTTTATTTTGGGTAGGTTTTTAAGCCCTACCTCTTTCCAAGTTCACTAACTGGAACTGGAACTCACCCCTGACGGGACCATGTGGACGCTTTTTGCCTTCTGCAAATAAAATGGCCAAATCATTACTGTTCAATATTTTAGGGCAAAAAAGCATGCCGTATTTGGGCCACAACAAATGCACAAAAAGGTTTATCAGCCAGATTTGGGTAAATGAAGCAAGCAAACAGGAGAAAATATTGTAGGAAGTAAATCAACATAGGTCAACCTTTATACCACACCCTAATAACCATGCATTCTGGAACAGCATAGGGAACAAAATACAATTCGGAGTGCCATGTGCCTCATCAGGCGTATGAAGCGCTATATAAATGCACAATATCGTACAGTGTAAAAACAGAAGAAAATACATAGCCGGCTCATTATGCATCAGAAACACATGGAAAAAACTGAGGGTGTGTGATGGAGCAAGGTTTCATAAATGAAACTTGCTTGTACGCAATCCTCCTCATAGTATTAATTTATTAAAATTGTATTGTTAATACTAACCTTTGCATACACTACACGAATAGCAAGGAAGCTTGCCTATGTGTTTTTACTAACGAATAACGCTTGTCTGTAATCTAAAATGGCCGCTAAAGCGTGGGAAACTATCTGCGCATGTCGCAACCTGATCACATGGTGTGACGTCTTTCTTTGCTTGGTGGGAAACTTCTGCTTCTGCGCAGTGTGCATTAAATGGCTGCTTGATGTTTTCACATGCTTCAGCTTGCTCTTGTGTCATTTTAAGTTATCATTTTCGTAACGCTACTAATGCGGGATAGTATATATAATTAAAATGGGAATAGAATAGAAATAGTGAAACATTTTATTTGTGATTTTAATATTCTCTTCTTGCACTTTTATTAGTTCGTAAACTTGGGCCTGGGTTGGTGACTTGTAACTCGAGAGACGATGGTTCTGCGCATGTATCCTGTGTGCCTGCCAAGTGAAGTCAACTTGGACGTCTCCCAAGGCCATGACCCATTGGCCGAAGATGCTGTACTTTATGTTTCCTCTGGACAAAATGATACTTTTCCCCTGTAAAATGTATAACATTTGTCGTGAGACGGGTGGGAAATAAAGCAAATGTATTAATTTGAAGGGGTGGGAACGTAAAGGACAATAGGCTTTACAATTTAGGACAAATCAATATGGTGCGACAATCCACCCCCTGTCCCTGTCCAATCAGAAGTAGTGGCCCCATATTTTAGCAACATTAAGGGGAGGTACATGGGCGTAGAAGGGTATAATAGATATAGAATTAGCTAAATTAGTTAGCACAAGTCGGAAGTCTTGAGGCACAGGAGAGCGGAGATGCTGACAGGAAGAGCTCCAGACCACTAAGCTGATCGATTGCAGACTGAATCCCTGTCCAGAAGAGGTCCTGAGGAGGGGGCGGCGGAGTCCATTAGAAGGAAGGCACGGGAGAATCGAGGAGAAGCCGAGTATCAGAGAGGGGAACGACGCAGGCGTCGTTGTAGAGAGGTCACCGGTCCTGTCCTGATCCCGGAGGAAGTCTTTGCTCTTCATCCTTCCTGGGTCCTATCTTTTCAACTCCTTGGCTAAGGGGTTTGGTTCTCGCACTTAGGTAAATATAATGCAACCTTTAGTTGCGCTGCTATCTCTATCTTCTTCTCTTTTTAAACACCGTCATTGATTAGCAATAATCGTTTCTATGCTTAATCTTGGGTATTACGATTAAGTACCATGTGGCTCTGTATTTTACTCTGCTAAATCTTTAGATAAACATTTTAAAACTTTCTGACTCAGTGGTTATTTCAGGATTATGTACTATAATGAATGTCACTCATTTTAAACTTCCCAATTAGCAAAGGATTCATCGGTAAGTCATTACTCTTCAATCAGAAGGTAATTGGTAGCAGGGATTTTTGATAAGAGTAACAACTGATAAACCCAGCGTAAGTATTAGTGTAGTGTGAATGTATGGGCCCAAGTGAGTATATGGTGTATGAATGCTGTTTGCTAAATATCGCGCTGGATCAGTTTTCTGGTAAGCAGAGGACGGTTATGGTTACTCTTTGTTAATTGGGTAATGAGAATTTTATTTGTATTTTTATGAACTAACATCCGCTTAAATTTTTTGAATTTTGTTTTATGTTGTCCAGAATACCCCGGGGTAAAAGGAATAGCGGATGGCAAGTGGAAGCCATACTGCAGTGAGGTTATCTGCCAGGCAGAATTAGTACTGAAAAGTTAAGCAGGACTTTCAGTACTCGTTAGGGATTCTATGCGTTTGAGTAATAGCAAAAGAGTACGCTGGTAAAAATGTGATGTTATATCACCTAGAAAGGGTAACATTGGAGAAGTAACAGGTACTTCTGGAGCTTGTGTGAAGAGTAGACGGAAGTGTTTTACTCGTAGTGTATGTTTAGTAAACGGAAAGGTTTTACTAAAGTGTGGAAGAAACTATTTTTTTCGAATTTAGAAGAAACTGGCACGATAGCGAATGTTTTATGTTGTTACTGAAATTTAATTAAGATTTATAGAGAAAATAAGTTTGCGTACATTTTGTAAAGGGAGGGTCAGTTGCCGGAGAGGGAGCTGACGTCACAAAACGCCGCGTTGAGATTGGTTGAATCCGCGGGTGAGGAAAGACCCTTGTAAAGGAGGGGTTAGTAGTCAGGAGTAATACTGACGTCACAAGTGTCGCGCTGGGATTGGTTAAACCAGCAAGGACAGAAAAGAGCAAATTGTAAAGGAGGGGTTGACAGAGAAACGTCACCAAAAGACCGCGCAAGGATTGGTTCGGAAATAAAAGGTAGCAGACATTTGATTGGTCGAGAATTTAGAAGCAAAATTCTTAGTGGATAAAGATTGCATGTTAAAACGCGATCCGACTTTAACAGGAACTCGTCCGGATAGGAGATTCCTAGGTTTTGCAGAATATAATTTTGTACACCGAAGATTAGATAGAATGTACGGAGAAAGGAGAAAAATGTCATTTTTACAAAAGATTAAGAATTATTTTAAAAAGGACAAACCAATCAAAACTAGAGAAGGAATTGTTATTCCACCAGCTAAAACGCCTGCTTCATTTATGATGATGGAAAGAGGTTATCATACTTGTGTATGGATGGAGAATTGGATAGAATACACCAAAAATGATGGAGTATTAGCATTTCCTGAGAATGGTACCTTCAATGGAAGAATTCTTCAAAACTTGAGATTGAGGATGAATGACTTAGAACCCAGACCTAGATTAACCCAATACGAAGCTCTAGAAGAATGGGAAACCGAGGCATTTGAGCGTGATCGACCTCGGAGTAATAGGAGTTATCCAGGATTTTTTCCCAGATATCAACGTGAGTCTAGGGATGGTCAGATGAAACAATGGAGAAGGGCAATGATTACAGAAGGATTATATCCATTGTTCTCAGCAGAGTAAAAATTAGGAAGTAAGTGCACAGAAAAGACAAAACATTTAATGAGAAATGAGGAGTCCGAAGACGAATTTATGGAGGAAATGTTTAGAAATCCCCCACCATATCAGGAAGGGACAAGTGGATGCACCCCAAGTGCACCACCAAAAACTCCATTAGTGCCACAGGTAATGCATGAATTCACCACGAGTAGAATACTTCATGACAAAGAAAAAGAAGCTCTAGAAAAGACCAGAGCAGAATTAATACAGAAAATAACCCAGATAAAAGTGCATCCTGATTCGTTGACCATACCAGTAACAATTGGTCCAGTAGTTCCATTATATGGTACTCAGGGAAGCTGTCCTCCACCGATACTTACACCTACTGCTGTGAATAATCCCAAACCTGAAGCTCCAGTTATAATTGAGGATCAATTTAGTGACTGTGAATCCACAATATCACTCATGGATTTGCCTATTCGAGATTCTGTAAATAGTACTCCCAGAAAAGAGGTACCTGGAGGTTCAAAAGATGTAAGTTTGATGACTTCATCGGGAACAAAAAGTGCTACCATAGTAACACCTGAAGATCTGGAAAGATGGGTGCAAGGGTCAGTTAAACAGTGTACGTCTCCAAAAATAATAGACATTCATAAATTGAAAGTCGAATTAGAAGAAATAATAGCAGGAAATATAGGACTAGAACGCTTAAATACCTATGATGAAGAAGAATTATTATTCCTGTGCAGGAGTATCACCAGAAATGTAAAGATATTCCATGAAAAATTGTCCAATTTAGCACTACAGATGGGCATAGAAATAGGGAGATCAAAGGTACTACAGAAACCCTATAGAGCAGAATTTTCAGACAAAGATTTAGAAAATATGAATGCCTCTGGAAGAAGATTACAAATAAGAGAATTAATGTTAGTTTTGCAAAAATGGGGCGACCTAGATAAATGGAGAACTAGGTGGGCCAAGAAAAAGGAAGAAGCACGAACAAGTAGAACAGCATCTGAATATGTGATGAAGGAAACAGGGAAAGCAGATCAAATGTATCCAATGCGAGAAGTTGCGGGAGGAGGATATGTACATGTTCCATGGAGCAGACAGGATATTTTGTCATTTACGAATGATTTTCCAAAGTTGAGAGAAAAACCAATTGAATGGTACAAGCAGGTTGACAGGTTTGTGAAGGTGTCGAAGGTATTGTTGAAGGATTTGGATGGTTTGTTTGACATAGTGGTACCTGCCGATTTATGGACAGATTGCAAAATCACAGTGGATTGGCCAAGTGATGAATATCCTAGAGATCCGAAAACAGGTGCCCCGTCAAATGATGTGATGAAAAAGTATCAGCAGGTGATAACTTACCTGAAGGGGAAAATACCACCGAAAGAAACAGATTGGGTAAAAATAGATCAAACTACCCAAGAAGCTAATGAATCGGTGCATTCCTACTATGAGCGTCTATTGCAGGTATTTAAACAGTATAGTGGCTTTGAGGACATTGGAGACAAGAACATGAGTCAGTTTGTGTATCGGTTTGTTTACGGTTTGAAGCCAGAGATTTGCCAGATGATTAAACAACACATGCTGTGTTGGCAGGGAAAGCCCATAGATGAAATTCGGAAATATGCGAAATATTGTGGAGACGATATTGAGGATAGACACAAGAAATTACAAGAAAAGGTGATGTGGGCACAGGTGAAAATGGCAGAGAAGCAGGGAATTAATTTGGAAAATCCAAGTGAAAATCCAGGAAAAGATTCTGGAACGAATGGTGATACTGGGAATGGTGGAAAATTTAGAGGTCGAATGAGTAGAGAAGAAGCTAAAAAGAAATTTCCTTGTCATGGATGCGGAAAATTGGGGCATTGGAAGGATGAATGTAAAAAGATTCGGAATAATAATGGCCCAAATCAAAATTTAAATCCACAGACGCAGAATGACTCACAGCAGGGTGTAAATCCTCAGAGTCAGTTGCCACCTGCTCCTATTCAGGGTAATGTAAGCAGAGCAAAGCATGGTACCAACATCGGATATCAGGGAGGAAGTGGTAAGAATGATTATATGACATCACAATTTCTTTTGCAGGACGATTTCTGTCAATTCAGTCCATGACGGTGCCTAGGAGAGGGGAAGAAGGAGTGCATACTGGCGCATCCTTACAGGTAGATCAGTCAGGTCCATATGTTGAAGGGAATGTGAAAGGTAATAATATTACTTTCCTTTTGGACACTGGTGCTACCCGGTCTACTGTGAGAACAGCAGACATTCCAGACCTTCTTCTCTCTGGTGAAAATATCCAAGAAGTGGGGGTAGCTAATCAGCGGATTAGGACACCTCTTACCGAACCAATGGAAGTTAAAATTGGAAACTTCAGAGAAATGCATCAATTTGTAGTGTGTGATTCTAGTCCAGTAAACTTATTAGGTAGGGATTTATTGTGCAAGATGAATTGTACAATTTTCTGCACACCGGATGGTGTGGCAGTTCAGACACCAGATGAAGACCATGTATATAAAATTATGATTGCAAAACAAGGTACAGAAGTGGATGAAATGTTTTCGTTAATAACAAAAGATGAGTTGCCAGAAGAATTTAAAGATACAGTAAACCCCGTAGTATGGGATTTCACCGGAAAGGAAGTAGGACTTATGGCTAAAATAGATCCAGTCAAAATTACTGTAAAAGAAGGTGCAATTTTCCCAAATACCAGACAGTACAAAATGAGTGCAGAAGTAAAAGCAGGAGTCATTGAAGAAATAAATCGAATGGTAGAACAAAACATACTAAAAGAAGTAATGAGTAGCCCATGTAATTCACCAATAATGGGATTAAAGAAACCTAGTGGAAAATATAGGATTGTTCAGGACCTGAGGAAAATAAATAAGATTGTAGAACCATGTTGTCCTATAGTACCAAATCCTGCAGTAATTCTATACCAGATCCCTTGGAGTGCAGGATGGTTCACAGTAATTGATTTGTGTCAAGCATTCTTTTCAATACCATTACATCCAGACAGCCAGTATCTCTTCTCATTTAAATTTGAGAACAAAGTTTATGTGTGGAATCGTGTTCCTCAGGGGTACACAGAAAGTCCTTCTATTTTCAACCAAATACTGAAAAAGTGCCTTGAAAAACTAGTGATGCCAGGAAGCTCAGTTTTAGTCCAATATATCGATGACTTATTGGTGGCATCGAACACCAGAGAGGACTGTGTTGTTGATTCCATAGCGTTATTAAATCTTTTGGCAGAAGAAGGGCATAAGGTCTCACCTGAAAAATTGCAATTCTGTACAACAGCTGTTAAATATCTGGGACACCAAATTGAGGGAGGAAAAAGAAGAGTAACAGCTGAAAGAGTAGCTTTAATAAAGAAAATGCAAATGCCTGTAACACAAAGACAAGTGAGAATGTTCCTAGGAATAGTAGGTTACTGTCGACAATGGATACCAGGATTTTCCATGTTAGCTAAGCCCTTAATTAACATGACAAAAAAGAAAGCAAAGGACCCTGTTGAGTGGGAGGACGAAAGTGTAGAAGCTTTTGTAAAATTGAGAAATGGCCTATGTTCAGCACCTGCCTTAGGCATGCCTGATTATAAAAGAGAATTTGCATTGTTCTGTCATGAGAGAGAAAATTGTGCACATTCTGTCCTAACTCAAAGACATGGACTGGAAAGACGTCCTATAGCAAATTTTTCTGCTACATTGGACCCAGTAGCAGCCGCGTTGCCAGGATGCTTAAAAGCAGTAGCGGCTACTTGTTTGAGCATTGAACAAAGTGAGTCAATTGTGATGGGACACCCTGTAAAAGTGTATGTTCCACATGCAGTTGTCATTCTGTTGACAAGAACCCGAACTCAGCATCTTACTCCTAGTCGGCTGACTAAATATGAAAGAATAATAATGGGTGCTGAAAATGTGAACATGATAAGGTGTACTATAATAAATCCAGCAACCTTACTACCAGACCCATGTCATGAAAGAATTAAAGACGATGAAGACGATGAACATGATTGTATACAAATTACAGAATTATGCACAAAACCACGTCCAGATATAGAGGAACAGCCTCTTAAAAAGCCAGACAGGGAGCTATTTGTTGATGGTTCATGTCAAAGACATGAAGACGGCAAACTAACTGCTGCCTATGCGGTATGTGAATTAACTGGAATAGTTGAAGCATCCTATTTACCAGGAGTCAAATCTGCACAAGTAGCTGAATTGATTGCGTTGATAAGAGCATGCAAAATTGGGAGGAATCAAAAAGTAACTATATTTACAGACAGCCAATATGGTTACGGGGTTGTGCATAATTTTGGTCAACTATGGATGCAGAGGGATTTCATGACTTCTTCAGGATCCCCCATTAAAAATGGACAATTTGTAAGGGAATTGCTAGAAGCAATACAATCACCAAAAGAATTGGCTGTGGTGAAATGTGCCGCACACCAGTCAGGAGATGACTGGGTGGTAGTCGGCAACAGATATGCGGATCTGGTGGCTCAACATTGTGCCAAAACCAGAATGTCAGTCAATAAGAGGGTGGAAAGAATGGGAATCAGCTGCCAACTTATGCTGTATATGCCACCTGAAACTTGGAATGAGGTGAAGAAATTGCAAGATGAGGTTGATGAAAGTGAAAAGAATTTGTGGATCAAAGTGGGTTGTTCTCAAAGAGAAGATGATGAAGTGTGGATCAGTGCTGATGGCAGACCAGTCATGCCAGACTGTTTACTCTCACAAATGGCTAGAATGCATCATGGAGACACACACATAGGGAGAGATGCAATGATTAGGCTGTTCAGACAAAATTGGTACAATCCCAAATTCAGAGCTGTTGCAGAGAGTCTTTGCCAGAGATGTCTAACTTGCCAGATGCATAACCCAGGGAGGAAGACAGTAATTGGATTTGGAAAAATTGGAAAGGCAGAGGGTCCATTTATGAGACTTCAGTTTGATTTCATACAGTTACCACTAAGTAGAGGGCTGAAATATGTACTAGTTATAGTGTGTCTGTTTTCAAAGTGGGTGGAGGCTTACCCTACTAGGAGAAATGACAGCATTACAGTTGCAAAACTGTTGCTACGAGAACTCATTCCTAGATTTGGTTTTCCAGTAACTTTGGAATCAGATAGAGGAAAACATTTTAACAGTGAAGTGATTCAAATAATCTGTGAAGCATTCCAAATCAAACAGAAACTGCATTGTGCATATCGCCCAGAGGCTTCTGGAGTGGTTGAACAATTGAATGGCACTATAAAGTCAAGACTGGGAAAAATGTGTGCATCAACATCATTAGAGTGGCCAGATGCATTGCCACTCATTTTAATGGGACTCAGAAGTATACCTGACAGAACCACAGGATTGAGCCCCCACGAAATAATGATGGGAAGAGCAATGAGACAAACACATGTTCCCACAAACAAACTGGTGAATATATCTGATGATATGGTTCTGGACTATTGCAAGGGATTGGCTGACCTAGTGCGTTCTGTCTCTCATCAGGTTGGAGAAGACGCAGTTTCCAGGCAGCCCGAGCAAGAACATGATCTGAATCCTGGTGACTGGGTGGTAGTGAAGAATCACACCAGAGAAACGTGTCTATAACCTAGATGGGGCAGACCGTGTCAAGTCATACTGACAACGAATACAGCAGTGAAGTGTGCCGGATTTCCTAATTGGATTCACGTAAGCCACACCAAAAGAGTGCCAGATCCTGAAGAAGAGAATCCTCAGACAACGCCAATCACTGAAGAAGCTGAAGGTTGCCCAGCTGAAGGATCTCAGGTTCGAGATTCCGGAGAAGCTGAAGAAGAACAACCGAGCACAAGTCAGGATTGGATACCAGTGGTAGAGGTTCCTGAAATATACCACAGAACAAGAAGTCGAACAAAATTGGAAGAAATTGAAGAAGATCAGATAGGTGAAGAAGAAGCAGTTCAGGAACAAGAAGAAAAGACACTAAGAAATCCTGGACAAGGTCAGATAGGGAAAGGAAACTGGAATCAAAACAGTGAAGACCTAATAGACTTTGAACAGGGACAGACAGGTTTAGAAGAATCCGGTCAGGCTGCAGAAGTTCACAGTGCAATAAGCCCTGATCAGAACAAGTTAGATCAAGAAGAATGCTCAGAAGAAGAAAACCTTGAAAAACATGAACTTGAAGAAATAAATAAAGAACAAGGTCAGTTATTGGAAACTCACAACGGAGTTGTTACAGAGAAACAAATTTGACCTGAAAAGGAGCAAACAAGAAACACAGTAATTGAAGAACACGAAACAGTGCTAAGCAGTGAAATTAACAAGATCTCTGAAGACAAAAACAAGGAAGCAGTGCCAACAAAGAAAACAAGAAAAGGAGATCATTGGCCAAGTGTCATTAAAAGAGTGAAGTACCACATAACAACCAGAAGTGAAGATCCAGATCAAGTGAATGAAGTAACAAGCCAAACTGAACAAGAAAATGAAACTGAGAAAAGAAGAAGTAAAAGACTGAAACTTGTGAATAACAAATTCAAAGGCCCTGACTGGACTTATATTATCCTTGAAGATTTTGAAAGCTCAGAGTCAAGTGACAGTGGTGGCGAAGGAACAAGTGCAGAATTAACGTACGAAGAAGAAACAAGACCACCCTGACTAAGCAAAAGAATAAGATAAAGAAAAGAAGAAAAGATAAGAAGAGCAATCTTCCTTGTCGAAAAATGCCTAATGATAGAGTTACTGGGAGACCAAAACAGAAATGTTGTAGAAGATGCTGTGCAATATGCATATGTAGTCTAGTAATGGTGCTTATAGTATGGTTAGTCCTGATTGTAGCAGTTCCTTACCTTATGATAATAGATACAAAGATTAATAATGAAACTAAGGAGAGGACAGCAAACATGAAGGGCAATAGAGTAGAACTAATGGCAGAAGATGAGGCAGAAATTCATCATGAAGTAGCTGACAACGACACTAGTTTAAACGTTTTCACAAAGTTATTGTTTCAATATGTAGACACAATGGAAGTTAGTAATTGTTATGTCTGTATGAAGTTACCTGAATCATTAGCAGAAGGATTAACATACTATCACTTACCACTGACACATGGCATATCATGTAGTGTTTTGTCTAGTTTATTTTATAGAACAGGGAGACTTCAGTATTATTATTCAAACTTAGATGTGATATTTTCTGAGGTTCCGATTCGTAAGAGTATGAACCCAGTGCTTAGTAGTCAAGACGCACAGTTTATGGGAGAATTGTTCTTAACAATGAAATCGATAGACATAACACATGCACATAGACACAATCTAACATGTTCTTTACTTGAAGAAGAAAAGATATTTTTGAATTTAGTAGAAGATAGAAGGCAAGATTTTCAAAAGAAAGCTTCTGAGCATAAGGCTCATTTACCACCTTGGGCTGAGAAAGAAGGGAGTTACACACCTGGCAAGGCTCAAGCTGCTATGACTCTGGATTTTGTAAAGACAGGAAAAATTTGTCTTCATAGGTTAAAGACTGATTATAACAATGTTTTCATCGGTACCAGTGAATGCGAACACAATTTTTGAATTCTTGGAGGTTGGGGACTCAAAGGAGGAACAGCTTCAGTTTTTCCTGGAATCTATTATGTGTGTGGGAATAAGGCTTACTTTAGGCTTCCTGCACGGTGGTATGGAAGTTGTTATTTTGGAATAGTATTTCCAAAGATATACCACGTAAAAAGAAACACTGGGAGCAATGAAAACAATAGAGAATTAATACGTAGTAAAAGAGCTAGTTTTTCTGAAATAGTAGGTGATATATTTGGTGCATTGATACCTTCAGTGGGAATAGTTCTGAACTCAAGGAAAATATGTAAATTGTCTACAGTGGTTGATCGTTTATCAACGGATACTGCTGGAGGTTTTCTAATGATTAATGCGGAAATGGTTGCGATTAGATCTATGGTGATGCAAAATCGACTTGCTCTTGATATTATATTGGCAAAAGAGGGCGGAGTTTGTAAATTATTGAAGACGAAACATTGTTGCACTTATATTCCTGATAAGAGTGCAGAAATTGGAACGTACATACAGAATATAACTAAACTTGAGAAAGAACTTAAACCACTGGAAGTTGATAGTGTATGGGAAAGATTGACAAATAGTATATCGTCAATTGGAACCTGGTTTGCTAATGTAGGAAAAGGACTTATAGGTCAAATATTAGTACCCTTAGCAGGGATAGCAATAATAATATTGGCAATAACAATATGGTGCAAATGCTGTAGAAAGAATGGAACATACAAAGTGACAGAAAAAGGAAAGAAGAGAAAACTAGATGAAATAGAACTTGAAGAGTGGAGGAGTGAATTATACAAGAAATTAAAAGGAGAATGTAAAAATGGAAAGTGTAAAGATGAGAATGAAGTAATTTGCAAGAAGTTGGCATCTGATTGAGGGTAGTGTTTTGATGGCTCAGAAACGCCATCAGAGAGTGGATTGATGGAGCAAGGTTTCATAAATGAAACTTGCTTGTACGCAATCCTCCTCATAGTATTAATTTATTAAAATTGTATTGTTAATACTAACCTTTGCATACACTACACGAATAGCAAGGAAGCTTGCCTATGTGTTTTTACTAACAAATAACGCTTGTCTGTAATCTAAAATGGCCGCTAAAGCGTGGGAAACTATCTGCGCATGTCGCAACCTGATCACATGGTGTGACGTCTTTCTTTGCTTGGTGGGAAACTTCTGCTTCTGCGCAGGGTGCATTAAATGGCTGCTTGATGTTTTCACATGCTTCAGCTTGCTCTTGTGTCATTTTAAGTTATCGTTTTCATAACGCTACTAATGCGGGATAGTATATATAATTAAAATGGGAATAGAATAGAAATAGTGGGTATACAGTGAAACATTTTATTTGTGATTTTAATATTCTCTTCTTGCACTTTTATTAGTTCGTAAACTTGGGCCTGGGTTGGTGACTTGTAACTCGAGAGACGATGGTTCTGCGCATGTATCCTGTGTGCCTGCCAAGTGAAGTCAACTTGGACGTCTCCCAAGGCCATGACCCATTGGCCGAAGATGCTGTACTTTATGTTTCCTCTGGACAAAATGATACTTTTCCCCTGTAAAATGTATAACATTTGTCGTGAGACAGGTGGGAAATAAAGCAAATGTATTAATTTGAAGGGGTGGGAACGTAAAGGACAATAGGCTTTACAATTTAGGACAAATCAATATGGTGCGACAATCCACCCCCTGTCCCTGTCCAATCAGAAGTAGTGGCCCCATATTTTAGCAACATTAAGGGGAGGTACATGGGCATAGAAGGGTATAATAGATATAGAATTAGCTAAATTAGTTAGCACAAGTCGGAAGTCTTGAGGCACAGGAGAGCGGAGATGCTGACAGGAAGAGCTCCAGACCACTAAGCTGATCGATTGCAGACTGAATCCCTGTCCAGAAGAGGTCCTGAGGAGGGGGCGGCGGAGTCCATTAGAAGGAAGGCACGGGAGAATCGAGGAGAAGCCGAGTATCAGAGAGGGAACGACGCAGGCGTCGTTGTAGAGAGGTCACCGGTCCTGTCCTGATCCCGGAGGAAGTCTTTGCTCTTCATCCTTCCTGGGTCCTATCTTTTCAACTCCTTGGCTAAGGGGTTTGGTTCTCGCACTTAGGTAAATATAATGCAACCTTTAGTTGCGCTGCTATCTCTATCTTCTTCTCTTCTTTAAACACCGTCATTGATTAGCAATAATCGTTTCTATGCTTAATCTTGGGTATTGCGATTAAGTACCATGTGGCTCTGTATTTTACTCTGCTAAATCTTTAGATAAACATTTTAAAACTTCCTGACTCAGTGGTTATTTCAGGATTATGTACTATAATGAATGTCACTCATTTTAAACTTCCCAATTAGCAAAGGATTCATCGGTAAGTCATTACTCTTCGATTAGAAGGTAATTGGTAGCAGGGATTTTTGATAAGAGTAACAACTGATAAACCCAGCGTAAGTATTAGTGTCGTGTGAATGTATGGGCCCAAGTGAGTATATGGTGTATGAATGCTGTTTGCTAAATATCGCGCTGGATCATGTGCATGGAAGGGTCAGGAAACATATGAGTCAAAGCGGAGTGTAAAGAAGCACAAGAGAGAGAGGAATCAGCTGGTCTGCTACAAAAAAACATTTTCTACAAAATATAGCAATATAATATATATAATGGCGGATGTCCCGTCTACTGTATTACAAGTGCATTATAGACTATGGCACTCACGATTTGACAGACTATCCTGTTCGCCAAGCTCTAAATAAGGCCCTTATTCTATGCAATTACAAACAATGGAGGATACTTATTTTAAATAACAGCAGAATTCAATCTCTCAGCACCTTTATTTTCTTCATTAGTTTATTACCAGCATTTCATAGTAACATAAATCCATGTTTTCCGAAAGACCCAGAGAAACTCCACCAATGTGTGTCGCTCACTGAAAGCTTTTTTAAGGCTTCATGGGGGCGATCCTTACAAACATATTGTGGGGTTGATTTCAGTTTTTGCTTCTGCACAAGCAATTAACCACAGTCCGGTACAGAATACAACTTAGTATCTCTCAGCCTGTAAGAGACATGGTGTCATGGCCGGACTGGGGAACCAAAAGCAACCTTGGCAAAAATGCTCAAACCAGCCCAGCTCCCCTCCTCTCCTTGCACAATCTTTATCTTTCTATCCTTGCATTCTCTCTCCCCTTCCCTCCTCGCTCTCTACTCTGTCTGATAGTTTTCTCTCTACCTTCCCCCTCCCTCTCTTTCTTGAGGCCTCCCAGTGCCTGCTGCAATTAAGCTCAGGGAATTAGGGAAAGTAATAGAGGCACCAGGAGTGGCCATTGGCTTTCAAAACCGGCCTTCAAGGGCTCCAGCCCACTGAGTAAATGTCCGGTGGAATAAAAGGCTTGTCTTGCCCTACACTGTCTGCAAGTGTTTGGATCTGACAAATGGGTGCTCGAGTTGTAAAGATTTTTGGCAGGGAGATGTGCTTCCTCAGCATGAAGTCCAAAGGGTTGGTGTAGGAAAGTGTCCTTTTTAGGTCAAGCCTAGGCAGCGCACGTGCGCTGTTGCAAGACCTGCTGTAGTAAAAAAAACGACTTAGGTCCCACCTGCTGCCTGCCATACGTTCACATCAGTGTCGCTCATTTTTGCTGCCTCCTAACTTGTTTGGCAGCCCCTACGCACTTCCGTTCTAAGTCAAAGGAGCACCGGCTAAGTACGGTTTCCTTACGCTTTCATTCTTCAACAGTTGGTTGGCCTTCCTCTACAGAGACAGTGTTTTGCTGACTGCAGGCAGACGTGGTGGGACAGGACACTCTGGTGACCGGAAGCAGTACAGCGCAGGCTAAAAGTCACAAAAAATGTATACTGGTATAGATACTTATCTTTGATTGGTTTACCTTTGGCGCCCCAGCCAGGTGATGCTATTTGTTTGGTGTGCCTCTGACCTCGGTTGCGTCTTGTGCCGTCCCTGTAGGAAAGTAGGATCTGCTTCTTATGGTTACCCCCACTTTTTGCTTGACGCTTCACTGTTTTTGACCAGTCTGACTGGGATCCTGCTAATCAGGACCCCAGTCTATCTGCTTTCTCCCTTAAATTGTCATGCATGTACTATGGTACACTCCAGATTGGATACTGGGGTACCCTTGTCAGTCCCTAGTATATGGTACCCATGTACCCAGGGCATAGGTACCCCAGAGGCCTCCCATGGGCTGAAGCATGTATTATGCCACCCATGAGAGGGTTGTCTGTGACTCAGCCGGGCATATAGGTAGAGGTGCATTATAACCTCGCGGTAAATGCTATCTCGAAAACGGCTGCATGGAAACATATCGTGTTTGGTATCAAACACCTTGGAATCATACCTCCACACCGGTAACCGGTGTGGGAGGTATGATTCCACTCTTCAGAAGCGAGCTTCGTGGGGTCACTGGTCTATCCGGTGCCAGCCTTCTCGACCCGGTCAGCACAAAATGGATGCTGCCGACCAGAGACACACTTGTGCCCTCCTGCTGCTGAGCCAAGCTTGAGCAGGGGAAGGCAGCACAATAGGCATCCTGTCACAGGGAGGTGTGACCACCTCCCAGACAGGATTTAGTGTATTGGGGCTGGGTGGGTGCACTCTGAGAGTGCCTGAAAGTCTGCACTTGGGACACATTTGGCGTCCCTGTGCATAGTCCAGCTCAAACCAGTTCTGGTAGCCATTGGCTCCTGCTCTGGCGCGAAACTGGACAAAGGACATGGGTGTAACCACCCCTCTGTCCTGACCCTCCCCTAGGAGGGTCCCCCGAATCTGTCCAACCCTCTCCCGTGGGTACAAAAGGGCTTACCTGGCTGTAAGACTTTGGATTTTCCGTGGACAAGATTCTACAAGAAGAAACCACTGACCTTCGACCGTCTGGACACTCTGGACTTCGCTGGACTTCGACTGGGCCTGACTTCCTCTCCCTCTCCGTCCAAAGCTTTGTCTGTGCCCTTGCTCCCTACAGGCTCCGTGCAGGACCTGTGGTGCACTAAGGACAACCGAAGAATCTCCCTTGGAGTGAAGGAGTCACTCCCCTGCAACTGCAGGCACCGTAACGCAACTGACCGGTCTCCTGCTCCTGCGGACTCCGAAGATTTCAGCAACACAGGAGGTGGGTTTTCGAAGGTCCCTGAGGTTGATCTGCCCTCTCAACAAGTTTGAGGCCAGTATCCCTCGTGGGGCCTGCATAACCCGAACCCCTGTGCACCGCGTCCATTTGCAAGTGCATATGCTTGTTGGCGATTCCCGAGCTTGTGCATTGGACTCCGCGTAGTCCTGACCCTGAGCAGTATTTGCACCAAAGAACTCCGGCCTCCTCGCACCGAGTGCTCCGTGGGCTGGTACTTTGCAATCTGGCTCGAGGTCCCTTCGCGACTCCTGGTCATTCGGCCTGTGGGTCCTGCTGAGGGTCATCTTGATTTCTGTTGGACTTTCCTGGTTGCTCCAGACGTGCCCTGACTCTCCATTGCTTGGGGAGTCCCCTGGACCTTGCTTGTCCACACCGTAACCTGCTTGACCTTCCTGCGTGGGTCCCTGTCTACTCACCTTGGGTGGGTCCTTGGGGTCCCAGAGATTCTACATGCTCCAGACCTTGTCTTGATCTCAGTCGTGACTGTTATACCACTATTTTAGTATATGGTTTGGTCTCCCCGTGGAGCCCACTGTGTATTGTGCTACTTACAACTGTTCTATTGATCTCGTATTGTGTGCTTTGTGTTCTATCCTCGTGTAGAGGATAGTAGAGAGATGTTATATTAATAAATACATATTTTTTATATAACTACTGTGTGGTTCTCCTTTCATTTAGACAATATAGGAGGTGATGTTCTGGTAAAACAAGCTGCTTTACATTCCTTCAAGATTAAGCCTGAAGGCTGCTCTCCACAGCTACCACTAGGATAGCTTTCTAAAGGTTATCTTTGACCTCATACATCATAAGGGTCGTTTGGACTGGTGCAAGGTGCCCCCTTTAATTAGTGGACAGCATATACCAGGCCAACTTCTCACAGTCCCGAAATCCTGGAAGCGTGGGTTTTTCTTCCTCACTGCCATGGTGAGCTGCATTCCCGGTCTTTCTTCAGCCAGCTCCGGTTGCCTGCCGGGTGTTCTACCTGAAATGTCTGACCATGTGGGTGGTCGGGCAGCAGTTGCAGACGATGTTCTGCGTGCCTCCTCGCGCGCTTCATGGGCTTGCTCCACGGTTCAAGGCAGGGTGCAGGCTGTAGCAACCGTAGCTTCTCTTGAACTAAAGCCTGCCTCACCGGCCACATTAGATGGAGTCATGCTGTCTGGAAATCCAGCACTACTTTCTTCATTACAGCAAGATGCCGAACTGGCAGACAAGAGAGCTAAATAAGGAGCAGAGGATTTCAGCCAAAAGGTACAGGCACCTCTTGTTTGTTTTTTTACCGTACCGCGCAACGTTACACTAATCTTACACGCGATTATGGTGAAATGGATTTATTTGTGCAAACGTGGGATTATGGCATTGTTACATTTTTGGCATCACTTTTCTTTTAGTCCACACTTCGATTATACATAGAAGACGAGGTAGAGATGGGGGGCTTTATTTATTTGATTGCATCACGAGTGGGAATTGGGTAGCGGAGGGTGCATTGTGGGGTTAGTAGTTTGAGAGTAGTATTAGAATAACCTGGCGCAGCGTATGAGAACAGGTCACATGGTTAACATTCTAGCTAGGATTGGGTGGTAACAGGTGAGGAGGTGGTTAAAAACTAACGGCTTCAGCGGATTTTTTGAGATATTGGGGAAGGTGGATGAGGAGGTCAGGCCGCCGGCTGCGGCTTCATCAAGGGATTTTAGCACTATTCCGAATGAAGGGGAAATCGAAATATGAGAGGGTTTGGAGTTACAATGGGGTGGTAGTTTTAAAAGTGGGTTTTGAGCACAGGAGATTGGGAATGAGACATCAGTTTATCTGTTTGTATCAGGGAGTTTAGTGAGAGAGGGCACGTAGAGTTGGAAAGGGGAGGGAGGGGATTGCATGTTGTTTGATTAGGTGGGTTAGCTATTGAGGAAATCACGTTATGTTGGATTGAGTGGGAGGCAGCAGGCTTAGGCACTAGGTGAGCGTAGCATGATCGTTTTATTATGACTGTGATTTAATAGTGAAGGTTAGCAGGGTACAACTGGTTGAACTGTCTTTTATTCTTGTAGAAACCCCTGACGAAGAGCCCATGAGGCTCGAAATGCATTGGGAACATAACGTGATGAGCCTACTCTGTGTTTCACCTTTGACTGATTATGTTGCTGTGAAAAAGCCTCGTCGGGCACTCAGTAAACATTGGAAGACGCTAAAATAAAAGATGGAAGGTGAAAGGATGCTGTCTCAACAGTATTTTAATGAAATTCGAAAAGTGTTTAAAAATAATGATTACTATGGGTGTCACAGGATTACATTGGATAACGTTGGAAGAAATGGATATAAGGAGGGAAGTTTTCCCACATTCGCAGTGCGGCAGGTGGGGCGCGCTCAAGTGCCCCAGGATACTTCGATTAGGTAAAAACATTGCCATTTATAATGCCAATAACTCCTCTCCAACAGATGCAAGACCTGCTGCATTTGTAATGCTTGTTGACATGCTCACCCCCACTTTTTGCCTGGTATTTGATGTGATTTCAACTGGAAGTGTGCTGGGTTCCTGCTAACCGGGTCCCCAGTGCCAGATCTCTTTCTCAAAAACTGTGCAATGGTACCCCCATTGGCAATATATTTAACACCCCCTGTAAGTCCCTAGTAAATGGTACCCCTGGTACCTAGGGCAAAGAGGCTTAAGAGGGAACTTAAGGGCTCCAGCACGAATTGTGCCACCCTAAAGGACTCCTCACCAAATACATACAGACTGCGTGTCTTGGTGCAGACAAAAGTGAAAACACGACATGGTCCAAGTTCCCTATATGCCATGCCCAACGATGCTGCATGCAGTACAGGTAAATCACCCGTACGACAGGTCTTTCAGCCCTAAGGCAGGGTACACTGGACTACATGTGAGGACATATCTGCGCAAGCAGAAATGCCCCTGTGCTGGTCAGCTCCATTGCTGCCAGTACAAGTGAACAGGGGAGCCATTCTGAGTACATGTGCTGGACACTGGTGAAAACGAGTTCCCCAGGTACATGATGGCTTCACCGAAAATAGAGATGTTTGGTATCAAACATCTCGTATTAACAAACCTACACTGATGCCAGTGTGTGATTTATTAACACATGCACCCAGAGGGCCCCTTAGAGGGTTTTGCCAGCCTTCCACCAGAGACATGCTTCTGACCCCCAAGGGTGAGGGCATTTGCTTTCAGGAGGCCAGAAATCAAACCTGCTCAGGCAGAGGGTGCTGACACCCCCTACCACAGGATGACCTGCAGATTAGCATTCCAAGGCAGAGGAGCATCAATGAGCCAACCGCCTTTGGTAAGCAAATCTTGCTTCTCTCACAGGAGTGGGAGCCGACCCCCTTTATCCAGAGCCCTTTGGCACCTGGACAGGCGGGAAAATTAGCTAGTCAGATAGGCATGTCCACCCTCAGCCCAGTACCACCCCTAAGGTGGTCTATCTGAAGTCGAGGCGACTTTTCAAATTAGCCATGTTGGTGATGGCAAACCTAGGAACTCTGGGACAGGGTTATGCCCACTTCCAACAGGAGGTGGTCAAATAGTGGGCGTATTGACCACGGGGGTAGGTAGCCCATTAGCTACCACCCGATACTCCCCTAACTCCCCTAAATTCAGTATTTAGGAAAGTCCCTGGCACCAGAAAAGCAGATCCTAATGACCTACGAAGAAGAAGGATGCTGAAGAGCCGCGAAAGCAGAAGACTGAAGAAGAGCAACTGACTTGGCACCAGCCCTGCCGACCTGTCTGCTGTTCCCCATCAAACCTGCGCCAAAGACGTCTCTTCCTGCAGCTATCATGGCTTCAAAGTCAGGGAGGATGGCCTGTCTTCAATAAAGACTCAAAAACTCCTGTGGAGCGACGGAACTGCTCCCCTGCATCCTGCAGGCAAACCAAGAAGAAATGTGAGGACTCCCGAACCGCCAAAACCTGACGCCACCAAGCACCACTGCACCCGAGCTCCCCAGCCCATGTCAAAGTGGGCCAATGGTGTCAGCAAGGTCCCCAAACCCTCAAAAGACAGAATCCACCTTGGTTTCACCCTTTGTGAACTCCCCGAAATCGCCTGCAGCCTCTGCTTGAAGGCCCCTTCAACTGCGAGTGCTCCCGGATAAAGAAATCTAACACCTCAAAAACATTCTGCACCCAGCCGCCCCGGCCTGAAGAGAAGAGGACCACCGGTGTCCCCACATCCCCTAATATCGCAAAATTTGAACCCTCCTGTTGGTTCAGCCTGACTGGCCTCCCAGTCGAAACCTGCAGCTTCTTTTCACGCAGACCGATTCCAATTGACTAACATTGGGCACCCAACGCTGAATTATACCACTGCACCCGGCAGCCCTAGTGCCACTGAAAGTGACCTGCTGATGCTGTCTTGGACCTGGCCAATACTCACCTCAAGTCCTGTAGACTGGTCTCGTAAGTCGCTGTACTGTACCTGAATGACATACTTGTTTTTCCTCCCATAGGATAACCTTGCAGCTTCTGAAAAATGTTATGTTATGTTATGTTAAGGATTTATAAAGCGCATGGCTGTCCTGGCAAAAGGACGTCCCAGCGCTGAATGCAGGAGGAGAGAATGGATGCATGGAGGAATGCTAGATCAACAGAAGAGCCAGGTCTTCACGGCCCTTCTAAAAGAAAGAAGATTGGTGATGTTTCTGATAGGGAGTGGCAAGTAATTCCAAAGGACAGGAGCAAGCACCTTAAATGAGCGCCCCCCTGCTCTGGCCCTACGGAATCGCGGTACACGAGTGAGATGTAGATCAGCGGAGCGAAGGGTGCGGGTTGGGGTGTAGGAATGACAAAGATTGTTCAGGATAGCCGGACCAGCGCCTGTAAGAATTTTGTGTTTGATGCAGAGCGTTTTAAACTGGATTCTTTGCTCCATGGGCAGCCAATGAAGGCGATGCAGCAGGCCTGAGACAGATCTATATCTAGGCAGAGCAAACAGATTACGGGCGTGCCGCATTCATGGTGTGCTGTAGCCTGTTGATAATGGACTTATTGGATCCCAGCAGCAGACTATTGCAGTAATCCAGCCTGGCCAGAACCGTAGCTTGGACGACCAACTGACGGGTGTGGGGTTCAAACAGACTCAATATGGGTTTAAGACCACTCAGTAGGCCAAAGCATGTCCCTGCCATGGATTTAGCATGGTCCTCAAAGGAGAGGGCATTATCGAACCGAACACCCAGGTTTTTTTACGACGGTTTTGGGCACCGAGGGAGTACCCAGTGTCAACGGCCACCACTTTTCTCTCCAGAGGTGAGAGTCTCTGCCAAATAGGAGGATCTCTGTTTTGGATGAGTTAAGCTGGAGACAGTTCATTTCCATCCATATGGCTATGGCAGATAGATCGTCTCGAAATTTGGCAGCATCCTGGCTGGGATCCTTAGTAAAGGATAGGATCAGCTGCGTGTCATCTGTGTATGACACCAGAGAGATATTGCGGGTTTTGGCCAACACGGCCAGTGGTCGAATATAGACATTAAACAGTGTCGGACTTAATGCCGACCCCTGTGGAACGCCGCAACAGAGTGGGTGTCTCTGGGAGTGAAAGGGAGGGGCAAAAACCTGAAAGAACCTGTCAGACAAAAAGGAAGTGAACCAGGCAAGGGCACTAACAGTAATGCCGATCTCCTGCAGCCGATGGAGCAGGATGTTGTGCGAGACCGTATCAAAGACGGCACTAAGGTCCAACAGAATGAGTGCAGCTGTACTGCCCTCATCCAGACAAGCTCTGAGTTGCTCCGTAACTGTCAGTAGAGCTGACTCAGTGCTGTGTCTTGGCTTGAAACCATTTTGCGAGGAATCCAATATGCAATGGGATTCCAGATATTGCGTTAGTATGGTATTCACATGTGATTCCGTTGTTTTTGCCAGGAACAGAAGCAAGGAGATCGGACAATAGTTCTACGGCCTAGAAGCATCTAATGACGGTTTCTTCAGTAGCGGGATGACCTTCGCATGTTTCCAGGCTTGCGGAAGCTGTGCTGTCCTTAGGCAAAGGTTAATAAGTTCCAGGCATCTAGGAAGTAGACATTCCTGGAATTTGACGAAGAGTTCCAGTTTGAGGGGATCATCAGGAGACCCTGACTTTATTTTGGTGAACAGGGCCTGAAGGTCTTCCATCAGAATAGGTGGGAAAGCAGAGAGGGATTGAGTCTCACTGCCAAGCAGAGCTCCCTTCATTAAGCACATAGCCTCACTCTTTGATTGAAAACTGTCATAGATGCCCACCACTTTATTGATGAAACTAGTGGCCAAAGTTTCACATTGGGCATTAGACGCAATAGTGTTGTCTGCTGTCTGAGGTGACTTCACCATATCCTTTAACAATGCAAAAATTGTTTTGGAGGGGTTATTACTGGTATTAATTTTGTTTGCAAGATGTGCGGCACGGGCTTTCCGTATCTGTTTATGGTAAGCTTTCCTGGCCTTTGTATATTCAAGTTTGGCTGAGGGACTGTAAGCGTATCTCCAAGTACGCTCAAGTACTTTACAGTTTTTCCTAACAGTGGTAAGAGTCTCATCAAACCATGCATGTGGCCGGGCTTTCTTCTGATGGGTCCATTTAGCGGGGATGCACTTATCCAAGGCCTGATTGATCCATATTCCAAAGCAATCGCTAGACCTCTCTATGCCTGCGGACAGCATAGGTTGGGAGATGGCAAGAGTGTCTTCAAAGGTGGAGTAATCAAGTTTCTGCCAAGGGCGTTTATACACCAGATTGCGAGGAACCGAGAGTTTAGGACCAGCAAGGTGCAATGAAAAAAGAATAAAGTTATGGTTAGACCAGGCCATCGGTAAAGATATCGGGGCCTGTGGAAGCAAAATGTTGGACAGTACAGGGTCCAGAAGATGTCCCGCCTCATGAGTGGAGCCTGAGGGGGGCGTGGCTAAAGAGCCGATGAGGACGGACGCGTGAGCCCGGAGCTCCGCGCCGACCCCGTCGCTTATCCTGAATAGGGAGCCGGTGATCGGGCTCCAAGGACCTGAAACCGCGAACGCTGGCCCGGGGAAGCTCAGGCGGCGGTCCTGGGCGAGATTTGACCCCTGCAATCGGCTGTGGACGGAGTGAAGTGGAGCGCCCGGCCTGCATTCACCCAAAATGGCGCCGGCCACGGCGGATCTGCGCGCTTAGCACAGAGGACGGGAGGAGCTGAACCGGCCCCTGCGGGTCGGAGGGCCTTCGAGAAAAGTGCCCTGTTGCGCCCGCCGGCGCCTACTGCGGGACCCTCAAGGATTGGGCGGAGCGGGAGATGCGGAGCATCGATCGCTGTGAGGGCTAGGAAGACGCCACACGGTACCACGGACGGAGGAGCCGAGGAGGACGGGTGGAGGAGCGACGCGCGCCGGCCCAGGTGAGATGCACTTTGAGTAGGGTACGGCGGCGCCTCCCCTGCCCGGGATCCGGCCAGTTATTCCTGCCCAAGTCGCTGGGAGCAGACGTGTCCGCCATCTTGGCCGCTCCGACGATGGCGGCAGCTGGGCCTGAGAGCGAGTGACTGCGGCCTCCCAGAGGGGCCCGAGCTGGACCCCCCGGACCGCCGCATGCAGAGGGACGCCGCTTTATGGTGCAGAGCGGCTGGGAAGAGAGCTGTGGGTCTCCCACCGGTGCAAGGCCTTTAGGGCTCATTCTGGACCTTGAGGTGAGGAGCCTTATCAACCGGGGCCCTAGCTGGGGCGACGGGCTATTTTTGGAGAGCACAACCGCCCGGCGGATGACACTTTTGCCCTAACTATTTGGAGGAGGAGAGTGGGCCCCAGAGAGGACGATCCTGCATTGGGGGTCCCCACTGCTTGCGCACGCATTTGGGGCCCTGGCAAATAATTGAGGCTGCTGAATGTGAGGAAGGACGGGGGATCGCCTGGAAGTGGCAGAGGATCTCCTGGCTGAGGGTCGTTTAGCGGGCGACCTGCCGCTTACGCCAGGTGGGACGGGCGTCGCCCATAGCGGACATTCTCTGGAGCTCCCGACCTAATCAGACGGAGTGCAGGGGTCTAGTGCACTGACGATCATGGGGAAACCACGGGGGAAGCAGGGGGGAGCGCCCCCGGAATCAGAGGACATGGCAGAGGAGCGTGGGAAACAAGAGGCTGTAGAACTGCAAACCCGAGGCGCTGATGCAGCAGCAAGTAGACCAAATACTGAAAGCCATTACTGACACTAGGGACGCCCTGCAGCAGGACATTGCGCATGTGGCGCTAGGGTTGGGCCTCCTCCGAACGGAACACGCTAAACTGACCGATAGGGTGAAGCAGACGGAGGCGACAATGGAGGTACTGGAACCTACTCAGAAGGTACTGGTGGCCCAGATGGGGGATGTCACGCGCCTGCTACAGGCCCTGGAGCGGAGAGCTGAGGATGCTGAAGGGCGGAACCGAAGGAATAATATACGGGTGGTGGTTCTACCGGAAGGAGTGGAAGGGGCCAACATGGTGGATTACTTGGAGGACTGGCTGCGGACTAAGGTTGCCCCTGAGGGCCTGTCTCCCTTCTATACCCTGGAGAGAGCACATAGAGTACCGGCTCACCCGCTGGCGCCCGGAAGGCCGCCGAGGCCGGTGGTGGCGCGACTACTTCATTATAAGGACAGAGATCTGCTACTGCACAAAGCTCGCTCGTCGGGCCCCTACAAGGTGGACAATAGTAATGTGACACTGTTCCCAGATTACACCCTTGAAGTACAGCGCCGTCGAGCTTCGTTCTTGGCGGTCAAGAAAGCGCTCCGAGACGAATAGATACAATACTCATTGATATTCCCTGCGCGCCTGAGGGTAATCTTGGACGGCAAAACACACTTCCATGATAGTACTGAGGAGGCGTGGACATGGCTGGAGTCCTATAGAGCAGGCACGGGAGAAGCAGGGCGCGGCAAGGGGCCACCCGCAGAAGGATTGCGCCCTCGTAGATCACTACGCATCAGACGACGCCGTCCTGGTCCACAGGGGCCCACGATGACTCAAACGGAGATGGAGAGATCAGCAGCGCTGCAGGCCGTGTCGGAAATATCCCAAGAAAGACATTCACCATCAGTGATAGCCACGGAATCGGAGAAGGGCTTCGGTGGAAACCGATTCAGATGGGACTGAGTCGGGAAGTGTTCAACTGCCGCATGTCACGCCTGGGACAGCAGACGAGATCGCCGATGCTTAATGTTGTAAGACTTGGACACGGGAGCCTTTGAGAGGGGCTACCTCCTGCCTGCTCCCCTCTCCCCATAAGCCTAACCTTGCAATTGATATGTAATGATAATAATGGTTGACTGGTTCGTACAATATTTGAGAACTAGAATGTGGCGGCTCCCCTAGAGTGGAGTGCCCCACGGAATATCGGGGCTTGGCTAATAGTGGGGGTATGGCGCCAGATAGTGGTGACGTAGTAAGCCTGGTCCTCTTGGCTCTTGGTCATCTCCCCTATTACTTCAGTTTGTTGTTCCTCGGTAGTCACCAGAGGAAATAGTTTGAATATTAGTTTGGATGGGAACTAGAGTTTTAGTACCCGTTCTGGGGTGGGGGGTGTTGTTTTTTTTTTTGGGCTTCTTTAGGGGAAGTTGGGGCCACCGGTGTGTCCAATGGGAGAGAGCTGTCACTAGTGGGACTTCGATTGCAACATGGGGACGTTACCTGAATTGAAGTGCATGACATGGAATGTTAGGGGGCTACATACAATGCTGAGACGCCATAGGGTGCATGCTTATTTAGTGCGAAGGGGGGTCCAGATTGCCTTCCTCCAGGAAACATATATTAATCGCGCTGAAGGACTGGCATTGCAGCGAAGATGGAGAGGGAAACTTTTCTACACAACATACTCTGCATTTGCACGGGGTGCATTAATATGGATTAGGGCGGGGGTCCCTTTCCAGCCGATGCAGCATATAGTGGACCCAGAGGGGAGATTTGTGGTAGTAGCGGGTCGCCTTAATGGCAAAGAGGTGACGCTATGCAGTGTATATGCTCCCAATGTGGATCAGGCGGCCTTTTACCCAGTTATCAGGGAGGCTAGCACCATATTTGACCGGCCCGGTAATTATGGGTGGCGATTTTAATACTATAACAGATACAATCATGGACAGATCCCACCCCCATTGCCTGAAGCACCCGTATATAGAATTTCTAAAGTCAGACGAGACTGGCAGAATAGATGGGGCTGGTAGACACATGGTGCGTGCAACACCCAGGGAGCGAGACTATTCCTTTTTTTCTGCGCTGCACGAATTGCATGTGAGGCTGGATGCGGTATTGTGCACTCCGGACATACATGCTAAGGTGGGTCACAGTGAATATCTCACGAGAACAATTTCGGATCATAACCCGTTATTGTTGAGGCTCCAATGGGCTCAAGAGCGGCCTGCGATTCCGGCCTGGAGATTGCGACCAGAGGCGCTGGAAGACCAGGTCTTCCGACCAGAGATCGGGACGGGAATCACTCAGTACTTTCTTGAAAATGAGGGTATGGCGTCGTCGACGGCGATGGAATGGGACGCTTTTAAAGTGGTAGTAAGAGGGCTGTGTATAACTAAAATGGTGGGAGTACGGAAGACATTATTGCAGGACGTAGACAACAGCGGAACAGCGCTTGCGAGCTGCAGAAAGAGCCCGCCCCGAGAATCCAGACGAACAAGGGGAGGTTTCAGATGCTAGAGAGGCAGTAGCAGGACAAATAGAGAGGTTACGCTGTTTTGACCATAAGAAATACTTGGCACGTGCACACGCGGAGCAGGATAAGGCAAGCACACTGTTAGCATGGTTGGCTAATCCGGCCCCTCGAGGTTCGCCCATACTGGAGTTGGCTTCCCCGACGGGAGAACCAGTGTACACCCAACAGGGAATAAATGGGTTGTTTTTGGATTATTACACAGAGTTGTACCGGAGCAAGCTACGGGTTGCCGGGGACTCAATAAGGGATTTCTTGGCAGAAGTAGAACTACCGCAACTAGAAAAGACGCAGGCAGACCTGATAGGACAGGAGATCACGCTAGGTGAGATTCGAAGCGCGGTTAAACATATGGCGCGTAACAAAACGCCAGGAACGGACGGGCTGCCAATAGAGTTTTACTCGACTTACATTGATTTATTGGCCCCTAAGTTGATGGCGGTTTTTAACGAGGCGAAACAGGTTGGAATGCTACCACCCTCCACCCGAGAGGCTGTCATTATTCCATTGCTGAAGCCTGGGAAGAGCCCCTCAGATAAAACAGCTTATCGCCCCCTGTCCATGCTCACAACCGATTAGAAAATTCTGAGTAGGATCCTTGCAACTTGACTCCTCCCACACATGATGCAACTGGTCCACCGAGACCAGGCGGGATTTATCCCAACTCGGAATACTGCCACCAGTGTGCGACGGCTGCTTCGTATATTGGGGGAGGACTACGGTCCTACTACCTCCGCTGCCGTCCTATCGGTAGATATTGAGAAGGCATTTGATAGCCTGGAATGGCCATACTTGTTCCAAGTTATGCGCACATTTGGCCTTGGGGATGCTTTTGTGGGGTGGACAGAAATTCTATACAAATCGGCGACGGCTCGGGTTCGGACGGGGACCATGGTTTCTTCCTCTTGCTCGGTAGGGCGCGGAACGCGGCAAGGGTGCCCGCTTTCTCCTTTGTTATTTGCGTTGGCCATTGAACCGTTAGCGGCACATGCCAGACTGGGACGGCACTACACTGGGCTCGCCTTACGTGGGGTTGCGCAGTATATTTCACTTTATGCCGATGATTTACTCATGTTTCTGGCTAATACACTGGAGGCTCTAGATGGGGCGACGACCCTTCTTCGCGAATTTGGTAGGGTATCGGGTTTGGGGTGAATTGGGCGAAGACTTGCCTGTTCCCGGTGACACCGTCGGATGCTGGCCACGCTCACGCAAATGGCGTTCGGTGGGAACTTCAGTGTTTGACTTATCTTGGAACCAACATCTATCATGCACCCGCTGACCTCTTAGAAGGTAATATAGGCAGAGCTGTGCGAGGGCTTCGAGGTAGCTTAGCGTTTTGGAGCACCCTGCCGCTTTCGGTGGCCGGACGAGTGGCGCTATTAAAGATGGTAGCGCTTCCCTGGTTACTGTATTATTTTAGGACACTGCCGATTTGGATCCCGGGATCAATTTTTAGACAACTTCGCTCAATGGTCGGGGGGTTTCTATGGGCGAATGGTAGAAGGCGGGTGGCACTGGATACCATGATGCGCCCGAGGGCAGATGGGGGAATGGCAGTACCAGACTTTGAGCTCTACTACTTGGCGGCTCAACTGCAGTGGCTTACTCAAGCGGTGGCACGGGGGTTTAGGGGCCCAGACGGCCCTGATGGGCGCTGGATCCCACGACATGTATTGTCCTCTATCGTTCTCCAGCAGCAGCTGCGCCTTGGGACGCTTCCTAGCGAAGTGCGGACGTTGCGGCTGTGTTGGAACCGGAGCCAACGCAGAGCTGGCTTTACCCGTCCATATGCCCCGGAGATTCCTCTGGGTATGTGTACTGTCTTTCCACATGGGGGGGATTGGACTGCGCTGACCGAATGGGAGTCACTGGGGATACAAGTACTGGGGGATCTGTATGAAGATGGCGCCCTGTTGCCTTATCAGGCTTTGCAGGATAGATATGGCCTCCCTCGTGGGATTTCTTGCTACACTCTGCCCTGGTTTCGGCAATACAGCGTCACTGGAGGGAGGGACTATCGGAACCAAAGACGTCAATGGCGTGCCAGTACATAGTGATGGCGGCGGGGACCTTCAAAGCGATTACATGCTTATACAGGCGCATGATAGGTGAGGGAATGGAACCGCTGAGGGACCTGCAACGGAAATGGGAGGCGGATCTAGGCAAGGAGATTCCCGAGAAGACATGGGCCCAACTAGTTAGGAGAGCGTGGAAGAGTAACAGGAATCCCAGATTCCAACTGGTTCATTTCTTTATACTACACAGGGCATACCTCACTCCTGCTAAGATTAATAAGTATTTTAATCTGGACACCGCCAAATGTCCGCGTTGTGATCTAGAGGGGGCGGAGTTTAGTCACATGATGTGGGGTTGCCCACAACTGGGAACGTACTGGGAGGGAAGTGGTTGATCTGCTCTGCGAGATCACGGAACGACGAGTAGAGCTTGACATGGGTACCTGCTTACTTCACTGGTTCCCACACACGCCCAAAACGAAGGTAACGAGCAAGTTCTTAGATTTAGGACTGCTGCTGGCCAAAAGAGATATCACAGCGCATTGGAAAGCCGCACGAGGGCCTAACTTTCAGAGGTGGAAAGCGGAACTGATAAAAATGGGCAACGAGCGAAAGTACAGTCCGGCTTCAGCATGCTAAGCGGATTAATAGCGATAAGGCACTGGAGACCGCAAGGGCATGGGAGGCCTTAGTTGTATTGCTGCAAGCGCCAGAGGCAGGCTCAGATACCAGCTCGGCTTTGAACGCACAGGCGGGTCGTCCTGAACCACAAGGGCAGTAAGAAATCCTCTGTAACAACACTAACTATCCACTGTAATGGAGCGATTGGAGGCTAGCATGCACAGTATTAATGTTTTCATGTTGAATAATGCTGAGGAACTATTGCTCTGTAATTCAGGGACTGCCATACACTAGGATACACCGGTGGAAGTGGGAGGGCTAGGAGGGGGGTGGGAATGGGTTGGCTTATTTTCTGTTATATTATTTAGTTTAAATGTCACAGACACACCTTGGGTATTGGTCAATGATGAACCCCTACTGGACTGATGCTCGATATAATTGCACATGGCAAGGGGGAATTAATTTGGAGGCTGTATGCATAAGCCTCACTGGATTAAGGTGACAATGAACAGTGGGACCACTGATTAACGGGGATTGCAGATATGTTGACAACTGAGTACCTGCAATTCTGCATTAACTGCCATGTGTTATGATGAAAAACCCAATAAAAACAAGTTTAAAAAAAAAAAAAAAAAAAAAATGAGTGGAGCCTGAGACCAATTGGAGGAGTTGGCAAGCCGCCATGTCATTTAAGAAATTGCTTTCTTTCAGAAACAATGGTTCCTGTGGATTGGTATGATCTATTTTGATATTAATATTTCGCGTAATAGCAATGTGAAGGTTTTTTTTAAGCTGTCAGAGGGCAAAGAACCACCAGTACTAATGATTGAATGTATCACATACAATTTTATAGTATAGAACAAAAGGAGCAATATGTATAATTTCAGAAACTTGAGAAAACATAAATACACAATTGTGCATAGTGTCCCAGTGAAAACAGGAACCTCAAATAACAGTGCTAAATAGTGACAATAATTTTGACAAGGTTTCCACAATTCTTTAAAAGTCGACCATTGAATATGTACAAATTGTGCAGCAGCTATATATAATAATATGCGCTTGTTAATGGTTCGCTTTGCTTATTGTCGACTGACGTTTCGACCCTCTGTGCAGTACAGGGTCTCATCAGAACCTAGGGTTGTAGGGACATCTATGGAGAAAAAGGGGATAAAATCAGCATAGGGCCCAATTAATGGCACAAATGCGACTGAAGGAGAGAGACTGTAATATGAATACCTGGTAGTTTCGCGCAGCCACGTGAGAGGTGTGTGCCAACCGTGGGTGAAAAGAATAGAGAAAGAAACTCACAATGGGACCCAGCCGGGTGCTGATTGTCGGAGAAGGAAAAAAAGGGGTTAAGATATGAAACTTAGAGTTATTCTTATTTGAGGTTTTAATGGAAAATAGAGGCTCTTACCCCAATTGTAAGAAGAAGGAAGGGGCTGCTCGATAAGGATGGCACAGCGTTTCAGATATGTGTTATTTTTATAAATTGGTGTTGATGTCCTTATTGAGTTGTGTGCTTTATTTATTGACTATTGTGTGTATTTGTGGATGTCTAACACTCCTCTCTGATAAGCCTAAGGCTGCTCGACCACACTACCCCCTAAAAGAGCACCTTGGGATTGCTAGGGCAAACCCGTGTCCACTTATTAGGGAATACCTGGACTCTTGGCACGATATACCTCATTTTGGTATGTCATATAAAAAGCCAGCTTCCTACAGTTGGCAATAATACTGTCCGTAATGGGTCAGTGCTCTTTTTCCATGTGCTGGGGAATTGCAGAAAAAGAGTGCAGAGCATGGCACTGAAAGCACCAAAATGTGATTAGGAGTGTTTACCTGCTGTAAGGCATTTTACACACTAAGAATTGGTACTGTTGCATAGGAACTCTGGCTCATGGCCAAGAGATATGAATACGCTCCATTAAAAAGAAGGTTTCACTCTGATTTCCTTCCTCCACACACGTCGTTTTTTGCAATCAGGGGATAGGTTCAGAAGGACAGGGACCAGCGTATATCGTTAGAAATGAATACACATTACAATTGGGTTTCATGCAGCAGTACTGAAATGGTGGAAGGGAGAAGAAAGATCTACATGCAAGTTACAAGAAAACTCAATGACCATTGAAACAGATGACTGATGAATAGATTATTAGTGGTATAATGTTCTGGTCTCATTGTTGGTCGTCCTGCCCCACACTGGCATCATAAACTCACCATGACGCTGCAGTCCTCTGAACCACTGGCGATGACGTTGTCATTGTGAGGACACCATTCAATGTCAAGGACTGGGCCTGTGTGGCCGCACACCACAGGCTGCGATTTATCCAGGCGTCCTGTCTGCGGTGAGAAAAAACAAAACGAGAGCATTATCATCAATAATGTAACTCGTTTATAGATTGCATGGCAGCAAACAACAGAAGGAGATTAAGGAAGATGTGCATCTTTTGCCAGAATTACATTTGCCAAAAGTGAGAAAACGATTTAAGGAAAATCAGTTAAAGTTATTTTGTATCCATTTGAAACACAGAGAATATGACAGAAAGTTACTTGAAGTTTAAACTCAATTAGTGTTAATACAAAGAACCTTTAAAATATGAATGAAACCTCAATGGGGCAAATGGAAAACACAGACTAAAGGAGGCTGAGCAGAGATTTATTGAAGGTTCCTGAGGATTTTATAGACCTGAAAGATCCTGTCGAACAACAGCATGAGGAAACTAAAACTACTGTCAACAAGTGGTCACAGTGTTGATTAGAGGTGTGGACATGAGAAGCTCAGTGAGGATTACAGGTGTTGAGGGTACACTCAAATTCTCAGTGGATAGTGTGATCAGAACTCATAACCAGGGAAATCAGCTGGCTTAGAGGGGGTTACACTGAATTATACAAAAGAATGATGGATGGAATGCTTGAATTAATCTCAGCCATTGGGAATTAATTAGACTGCATCCCAGACCATCGTTATTTTGCAACCATGCCACCTCATGTTGGACACAGCCATATTCAAATTAGTCATGACCCTGCTCCAAAGCAAACAGTCCAGCCTGAACTGCCAGGCCTGGTACTCCCTGAACCGGAACATAAGCAACCCATGACCAATTTTGCCCTAATCAGGGCTTACCATCAGGTATAGTTTGATTCTAGTGGCAAAGTGTGCACGGGACCCACATCTGGGCATACCCGTCCCACCTAGGATGCCACACTGAAGCATACAAAAAAGTGATGGGTGGGATGCTTGAATTAATCTCAGCCACTGGTAATCACTTGGGTCACATCCCAGTCCATTGTTACTTTGCACACCATGCCACCTCAGTTTGGACCTATTCATATGCAAACTTGTCTTGACCTTGATGCAATTGGAAAATTCCAGCCCGAACTACCAGGCCAGGCCCTCCCTCAACCACTAGTAATCACTCAGGACCACATCTCACTGGAACCAAGCTATACCTGGCTGATGAACCCTACCTAGGATGAAACTGGTCCTGTGTTGCTAGTGCTCTGGTTCAGGAATGATCTGACGTGGTAGTGGCCACTGTACCACCCACATCTGGAAGTGTTCTGACCTGAGGGAGAACAAAGGCCAGGGTAAGTAATAAAACTCACCCTGTGCACCATGAGTGGCCACCTACGGAAGTGCAGGCCAGAGGACTGAGTCATAACTAAGAATTATTGCACAATGGGCAGAACGTTCCAGGAGAGTAGAGAACCCCAGGAAGGACCTGGACAGTCAGCCTGTGATCCAGACAAGTCCCCTTAATTCCCACTCTAAGATGACAAGAAGACTTGATGAAAATTCTAAAAATACAAAGATAGACCTTAATAGATGAACGCTTTCGTGGCATCCCCTTCTACATGTCACATAGCACTTTGAAAAAAAAAAAAGCCCTGCTACACAAAGGCATAAGGGTACAACCAAAGAAACAAAGCAAAAAACAAAGATGGCCCAGGCCCTCTTCGATATCTGTGAAGCCTGTGTCCAATTCCAATACGAATGATCTATGGGAGAGGCCAACAAAGACTCCCTTTACAAGGCATGTGCGAGACAACAACTCAGCCCTCTTCTAATTTCTAATGAAAACCCCAGAGAAGAAAGGATTAAGTCCTTACATTAGTTTAAAATAACACAAGATTTGCCACGCCAATCTGACTAACAAGCAAATGTCCTACCTCCCTTTGCCTTTGCTCAACCTGACCCCGAAAAACCCATTACCTTCCTTTACCTCTACCCGCCCCTGAACCCTAAAAACCTTTACCTCCCTTTACCTCTACCCACCCCTGAACCTTAAAAACCCTTATCACCCTTTACCTCAACCCAGCCTGGGCCCTAAAAAGAATACCTTAACCCTACGTACCCATAAATGTCTTTAAAAATATATAATTAAAAGAAATACCTGTGTGGTAAAGTACTGTGTTGTAAATAGGCCAAAAATGGCATGTGCAGTACTTACCGGCATTTTACTGACCTGTGTTCTAATGCCCCAAGTAATAAAAACGGAACCATAAACGTTACATACACCCAGTCTGGATGAGTGAGCACAAGGGCTTGCACTGCGGAGGGGACAGTAGTGGGGATGGTCGGTTTAAGTATGCTTAGTAAGTGAAGTTTATAAGAGACCACTTTAGTTACTTACTTTTATTACCTCAAGGAGGAGACTGTTTCACAAGTTCTGGACTAGATATTGAAGAACGTCCATCCACATGAGTTCTTTTAAACCGGTGGGAGGGAAGTGGAATTCCTTACTGGCGATTGTGGTGGGGAATATACATTTGCAGCAGTTTGGACGCTTCTGGTTTTTCGAGTCTAAACAAAGATTTATGTGCCATGCAGGGTAGTATATTGCACTGTTTATCAAAAAGGGGGGACAGAGGGCTTAATCAAGAGGTCCAGCGTACTTGCCCTATCAGAGTGAACGCAAAAAGAGGTACGCAGTTCCTCAGTATGCAGGTAGTGTCCCAGGCACCCAAAAAAGGAGGGAATTCCTCCTTTTGGAACTGAGGCCCTCACACACCCAGCAAGCTAGGTGTCATGCTTCATCATATGGGTCTGCTCCTCGTCGGGTCGGGCGCTGCAATACCCGACGGGCACCCATAGAGGGGCTCTTTGCCGGAGATCTTTTGTTCCTGCCGTAAGGGTGCCGTGGGTGTAAGGGACCTAGTGTGAGTGTAGATGTGCTGGAAGTGAATATAAAACAAGAGGGGATTCCTATGAGAGCAAATTTTATTCTAAATGGATCCCTACTTGATTAAAATTAGTGAGGAGAGGCGACTAACAAGCTACCAGGGTTCAAGAGGCGCTCTACTCCTTGATGGTCGACATGTTTCACGCCTGTGGCATTTCTTCAGGACCGTGAGAAATGACTATCTACAGTGAAATGGGGTGTGCAACATGCCCCATAGCTAAAAATAAAACTTGTAATAGTGTGAGGATATTGCCTACTACTATAAGGATAAACAGGGTACTACCTGTTAGTACTGGGACAAACCTGCATTTAAGGATAATGGAAAACAACACTTGGTTATAAATCTAAAGGTAGATTGCCCAACAAGGTGCAAACCGCATTGTGAAACAAGGAAAACAGGGGGAGGGGGGAGGGAGGTGCCCCTGTAATTGTTCAGTAAAAGGCACAATGTGAGCGGTAACAAGAATGATAATTCATAAACCGCGAGTTAAAATTACAAATTACTTGAGTAGCAACATATAGATGAAAATAAATTAAGACAGCAATGAACAAGTATCCAGGTAATGAAGTGATATCTGGTGTATATCGTAATTGGTGCTTAAGTGGGGAGTGGTGAAGTAAACAATCTCCAACTCACCTAATAAGTATCAGAATGACGCCCCATCTGTTACAGCACTAAATACAGACATCTGTAGTAGGATGTCTAGTCATGGTGTAAAAACACAACAAAAACAGAAACAGAAGGAGGGGTTAAACCTCAAGGAAGGTTTATATATATCTAAAAATGTATTGACCAAACACACTTAGTCAGCCCATCTCGTTGCAACAGTAGCGGGTAAGGCAAGCGAGCTGGCAGTACGTAGGGATGGTCACAGAACATGCCACTGGCCAGTTTCCCAAGATCCGACACAAGGTGCGGGGAATGATGCGGGCAAAAGTCCCACCGAGAAAACCGAAGTAAGTGCTGCGGTGCTGTCCCTGATCTCGTGTGTGACAGACAACCGCACACATCCACGCCCCATGCGGGGCCCACAAAGATAAGAGTCCATAACGGGTCCCAGAGGGGCAGGCACAGTAACCATGCATCCACAAACCCCACTGTCAACAATCCAGTCGCTTACCTGTACTCAGTCGCTGTAGAGTGCAGGCAACTTGTAGAGTTTAGTTTAGGCAGTATATTGCACTCTCTTATCTATCGCCATTCAGTACAACTTCCTTTGTGCCCCCGACACAGTCAAATTTTGCGAATTTGCGAAGTCTTTGCATTAGCCTGGCCACACAATTCTGACCCTGTTGGAGGGCTGCTAGTAGGTCATTATGTAGCCCCATATAGAGGTTTTCACCAGCCATCAATTGTAGGCAGCACACAGCTACCACTGGAGCATGCATATTGCTAGCGAAGTGTGTAAAAACAAGCATTTGTTGATGCCTTGACTGGAGCATTTAGGGAAACTTCCTGGTCTAGTATTGCTCCAAGACATGTTTTCTGCGTTAGAAGAGCTCCAGTGCATGGCATCCACAAGTCGTCATCGCAATGAGAGACGTAATTGCCCAAGAGCGATAGCTCAGATATGTTGGCATTGAGCTTTAAATAATTGTGACTCACCCGCTGATGGACAGCGGCCAACTAGCTCTTAGGATGTGCAAAGGAGGGTTGAGCATCAGAGTCCTGTTGGATGATTAACTTTGTGTCATCGGCATAAGATGTAATATGGTATCCAAATTATCCAGTTTGGGCAGATAATGGGAGAACACTGATGTTAAAGAGAACAGGCCCCAGGAAAGAGCCTTGCGGTACTCCGCGTGACAACAACTTGTCTGACCTGGAGGAGTGAAGAGACAGCTCTTGGAAGTGCTTAAAGAAAAAGATTTAAATGTCTTCAAGATGTTGTCTTCAATGCTAATTTGTTTCAGTTTTGAAAGAAGGGTATCATGCACATACGCAGGTATATGTGGATGGGTATTTGTAAAGTGTAAACATTATCCAGAGGGGAACGGAGCACTGTACAGGGCTACAGGCCGAGAATATGATGCAACATTGTTTACAGAGAGGAGTGGTAAGGGGAGCTTGGTGTAGGCTTTCTGGATGGGTGCTTCCTATGGCGTCGAGATGCTGTGGGCTTTGAAAAGGTGGGTCTTTAGCTCTTTTGAAACCATCCAAATTCTTCTTTTTCAAAGGCAACATCTTTGGGTATCTATTAGGAATGTGGGCTTGTGTGTTGAAACAGTGATTAATTCTAGAAAGGAAGTTGCTGCCCATTGGCTGCTTTGTATGGACCTAAATTACTACTTGGCTTAGAAGATTAAACTGCTTCATCTTACAGAGTTGCATTGCATTTCGTTCAGTCTTTACCAGCAACTACTGGGTAGGTTCCAAAACTGAGCAATCTGTTCCTGAACACACAGTGGCGGCTGGCATCTATTGGGAGTCGTGAGGCAAGCAAATGGGTGGTGGGTGAAAATAAAAAATAAAAAACACTTACCTATGACATGTCCAAATCCAACCCCGTCCTCGCTGCACGTCTTTCTCCTGCAGTGTGATCCCCTGAGAAGCTCCTTAACCATTCCTGGTGCTGCTCTCATGCTGTAAGAGCAGAGCCCTGATTAGAGAGAGCAGCCTCACTCACCACTCCCAAGGACCCTGGAGCCCTGCACTTACTCTAACCAAGCTGTCTCCAGACAGCTGGGTTAGAGGTTTCAAAGTGCGCATGTCTGGCTGGCCGTAGAAAGATGCCTGGCCAAAAAGACATGCACACTTTGAAAAGTGCCGAGGCAGCCCACCCTCCTCCCTTCTGCTGTCACTCAGCAGCGGGCCGCCCCTGTCCTGAAACGAGCAACAGGACGGGGTTATATTGAAAAATAAAAGATAATAAACCAACGTTATTACAATTTTATGTTTTAATTCTTGGGAATGGAGGGGTATTTTAACCAGTGGGGAGACGTTCCTCTGCTCAAACGGAGGAGCCACCCCTGAAAACACACCTGTTTTAGAGCTGCGTAATCATCCTGTGCATCATAGCCAAATTCTGACCACTCAGCTGCATGGCCCTAGAGCTTCCTGCATGTGTGGACTATTCAGCTATGTTCCCGTCAACCTTTCCCTTCAACTTTGTCATTGATTGTGGAATACTCTACGTCGGCCCATCACTCGCTGCTTACACACTCTGCTGATGTAAGTCGAACACTGGCATGCACTTTACCACGTCCAGTCACCACATGGGTGGGATAAGCGAGGCACCTGGCACTGTTGCGTCACGCATTAATCACACAAGAGGCTTTCTGTGTAACCGCCAGTGCCCTCACCACTACCTGCAGGCAGGCTGCCATTGAATTCAATTTATTCAAGGTAGGCGCATACCACACAATGGCTTGATGTACAGTTATAGGGAAACAGATGTCCAAACATGCGAGCAAGACTTATACATGCAATACTGTGCACTTTACGAAGGAATCTGTCTGCATACATGTTTGGCTTCAGGTGTACGAAATGTAACAAACATTTATTCCCTACATTGACTTCCATGAGAGGGCCCAGATTTACAAACACTTTATACCGGGTTTGTATTACTTTTGTAAAGCAAACCCTTCGCAAACTGTTGTGGTGATATTTACTTCCCAACGCAAATCAGGATTTGCATTGGAAAGTTGACTGGAGTAAAGCACAGTACTTTGCGTCAAGGAGGTGTTCCTATGCAACCACCCATGGATTTTGATGAAATCCCTATCTACAAACATTTGTAGACTGGTATTTGCGCCAAAACGCTTCACCTCCTTGAGGCAGGCGTAACTTTGCAGCAAGCTTTAAAATTAATGTTTCCAACTTTGCATACGTGCTGCACTGTACAGTACACATACCAAGTGGGAAAAGTATTAAAGCATAGATTTTGTACTGGAGTGGTTTGGTTCCAGCTAAAAACCTGTCCTTGAACAGAAGGAAATCCATACTCCATAGTGGAAAATGAATTGTGTAGTGAAAGTTGAAGATGTAGAAGTAGGTATGATAGCTGTACACTTTAATAGGTGTGGAAGAGTTTGAAAAGTTCAAGAATGTGACCTTGTCTAAATCTAAAGTACAAATGTTTGAAAGTGGTGAAAAATTGACCGAGTTGGTTAGATAGTTTCAAGGGAAAGGGTGCTTTAAAGGCAACAGCACTGATGGAGCAACTATTTATGTCGTAAGGGATGTGCTGTGCTGTTGGGGTGGGGAGAGCAGAAACATCTGAACATAATTTTGGACAATACCCATCCAGATCAACTAATATGTTCTAGAGAGATCAGCTAAATGTCTGAAGACAATTGGGGATGGAAATTCCCTAAAGTTTTTTTTTGCTGAAGAAATTAGAGAAGACTTTGCCCACAAAGTAAGACTCAACGACAGAGTCATGCCTTGTGTGCACAAAGTGGGAGAGTCATGCCTAGTGTGCACAAAATGAGAGCACGGGGATTTATGGAAAGAGTTAAAGAGATTGTAGGAACAGGAAGTCACTGAAGAGAATGAAGATGATGAGTGGTTGTCTCTGGTGGTTGTCTCTGGTGGTCTTGATATGCAAGACGAGTGGTGAACTAAAAATATGTTTCGGATTGTGTGACCTAAACAAAAATATATAGCTGGCTCACTCTCTGCTACCCAACATCACAGAAATAATGACACTACTCCAGACGGCAACAGTATTCATCAAGTTGAACATATTATCACCCTACCACCTGGTGGAACTACATCTAAAGTTGTGCCATTTAACATTTTTGTGACTCCTTGGGGAGCTTTCAGATACAAAAGGATGCCTTTCAGGTGGATGTCAGCTTCAGCTGTCTTCCAAAGAGTCATGCACATCTTATTCTATGATGATATGGGTGTAACTAATTTTCAGGGCGAGTGTTTGTAAAAGCATATGATGAGGAGTATTATCTATTGTTTAAAACAATGGTGTGGCATTAAAGAAAGAGAAACAAAGGACTGAAGTAGATGCCATTAATTACTTAGATCCCAGGATATTTGCTACAGCCACTGAACCTAAGGGATGCTAATTGAGGGCAATCAGGGAGGCCCTTAGTTAAGAGAATAATTAGCAGTGGAGGTCTTTCTTAGGTTTGGCTGAATTATATGCACCATATATGTCGTATTTTGCTAACACCAGAGCTTCAATGAGGCGGTTAATGCAGAAAAACGAGAAGTCTGTGTGGAATGAGGAAAGCTTTTAAACGAGTAAAAGAATGGGCTGTGCAGGTCAAACCCTTAAAACCACTTGATACCAACGGAAAGAACATAGTGATGACAGACGCTAGTGTTTGTGGGTTGGGTGTAGTTCTACAAGAAGAAGGGCGTGAAGATATTCTGGAGTTTGTGTCGCGAGCTAAAGGGAGTGCACAATCCACTCTGCAATAGAAAAAGAAGTTCTGACCTGTTGGTGGGGGGCTGTGCCATTTCCAGATGTATTTATGGGACACAGAACCTGTTCTCCTTACAGATCATAAACCTTTTATTAAGTTGTTTAGTCTCAGTCTCTTAAGTCTCACAAACTTTATTTTGCATTGTTTCCGGTGCATAAAAAGTACATACATCACAGTTGATACATACATATTGCAATGCATCCATATATCTTTTTTTAAAGGTTTTTAGTCCAAAAGGGGCTAGGTAAATGGCAATCTCGTCTCCAGGATATCAACTTGAAACTGTAATATGTCCTCGGCAAGAAAAATTGGACAAGCACCTGCTTATCACGTTTGCCCATGCCTACTGTCAGTGATGATGCAATAGAAGCTGTAGGGGAGTACACGTGTGTGGTAAGTACTGGGTAGAATGCGTCTAATGGAGTGTAGGTTGTGGGAAATGGTTAGAAGAGTTGAGGAAGGATAGTTGTTTAATGATTGTGTGTAAATATATGTATGAAGGATGGCTTAAAGAAAATAAGTTAGAGGTGGAAAAGGCACCTACAAGCATATGGCTGATGAACTGACCATGTATACAGGGTGGTAGTGAGCGGCAGTGCGCGTGATGCCAGGACCATTGAGACGGAAGGTGTTGGAGTGTGCTCATGAGGGGCATTTGGACAGTGCAGGGAGGGAGAGCATTTTTGATTGATTGATTTGAAAATTTGTAGAGCGCACGAATGCCCAAGGGCGTCTTGGCGCTAAGTCGATGTAGAAAAGACTGCCGATGATAAAGAGCTCTAACTAGGAGGTAAAAAGCCAGGTTTTTACAGCTTTCCTGAATGATAGGAGCGAGGGGCTATTTTTTATTGTGATAGGGAGCAGGTTCCAGGTCTTGGCCGTCTGCACCAAGCTTCTCCCCACCTGACCTTCTTAAATTTAGGGACCTGTATCAATTTTGCCTGACCAGACCTCAGGCTCCTGTGTGGCTCATACCGTTTCAGATGTGTTTTTAGAAATTGTGGTCCTACACCATGAAGGGCCTTGTAGGCTAGGCAGACTGACTTAAACCTTATCCTTTTCTCCATTGGTAGCCAGTGGAGGGCTCTTAGTCTGTGGGCAACTGGCTCTGATCTGGGGATGTCCAGCACCAACCTTGCTGCTGCATTCTGTAGACGCTGGAGTTTTGTCAGATGTCGGATTTGTATCCCAGCATACAAGGCGTTGCCGTAGTCCAATCTGGACAAAGCCAGTGCCGTTACTAGTGTTTTGCATGATTCTTGGGGAATGAAAGGCAGTAGTCTTCTAATAATTTTTAAAATGAACCACACAGTGGAAGTCAGTTTATTTATCTGGGCGTTAAAAGACAGTTTATTATCAAATATAACTCCCAGGTTTCTGACTTTGTCCACTGGGGAGGGGAAATCGCCTAAGCTATCCGGCCACCATTTAGGCGACCAAAAATTCGTGTCTGCCCCGAGCAGCATAACTTCGGTTTTATCACCGTTCAATTTGAGGCAATTAAGCTGCATCCAATAGTTAACCTGTCTCATGCAGTTGCTGAATCGGTCGGCTGTATCCTCCAGATTGTTTGAGACTGACACCACTATTTGGGTGTCATCTGCGTAGGAGACTGGTAAGAACCCACACTTTCTTATTATAGCTGCCAGGGGGGCAACGTATATATTAAAAAGAGTGGGGCTCAAGGAGGACCCCTGAGGTACTCCGCACGGTGAGTTGAATGGTTTGGATGTGGAGTCTCCTAATTTGACTGTAAAAGTTCTATCTGTCAAATATGAGGATAGCAGCTTCCGTGCAGTGTCGTGAACTCCCAGTTCTGTAACCGGGTCAGGAGTATCTCATGGTTTACCGTGTCGAAGGCCGCCGATAGATCCAAAAGAATCAGGGCGGCCTTCCCACCGGTATCTAATACAGTCCTGAGTTCCTCTACTGCCATAATCAGAGCTGTCTCGGTTCCATGTTCCTCCCTGAATCCATACTGTGATTGGTCCAGGACGTTTGCAGAGGCTAGAAATTTTGACAGTTGGTTATTCAATAGTTTTTCCAACACTTTAGCCGGGAAAGGGATTCTTGAAATTGGTCTATAGCTCCCGGGTTCATTAGGGTCCAGATTGGGCTTCTTTAGCAGCGGGAGGACTGAGGCTGTTTTCCAGGAATCTGGGAAACAGCTAGACTGTATTATCTTTGTGAAAACCAAATTTAATTGTTCGCTAAGTAGATCTGGGAACATATGCATCACCTTTGGTGGACAGGGGTCTGTTAGGTCACCAGACTTTATTGTCATCATCACCTGTCTGATCTGTTCCACTGATGGGGGCAAAAAGCAGAACCCCAGACTGGGGTCTTCAACGTGCGTGCCTTGATTAGGATGTGGATAGGGAATATTTACTTTGTTGTTAGTCTTAAAAGACTCATACACTACTTTGACTTTACCGACAAAGAACTGTCCCAGTGTATTGCATAGCTCGGTGCTACCTTCCATCTGTTTATTAATGGTAAGATTTGCTAGTTTTTTGACCGTGGCGAATAGCTCCTTACTGGAGTTCTTGGCCTCATTTATTTTTCTTGTAAAGTAATTACTTTTTTCTTCTATAATTAGTTTTTTATATGTGGCCAGGGTTCTGACGTATTCGTCTTTCATCTGTTGCTCATAGTTGGCCCTCCATTTTCTCTCTGCCCTTCTGCATGCTTGCTTTTGTGCCCTCAGCTTATCAGTGAACCAAGGTTCTGAGGGATTTTTCCTCCTAGAGATAATCCGTTTCAAGGGGGCTGCAGTTTTGACCGCTGATTTAATCCAGCTGAATTCCTGATCAGCGGCTGCGTTGCTATCTGATCCGAGTTCAGGAGTGGTCCTGAGTAACTGCTCCTGTAATCTCGGAATGTCTATCTTGGTCCAGTCCTGATAGGAGACATACCTGGGCTCTGTTATAGTTGGTGTTTTGACCTGATCCACCTTTATAGTGAATATTATTATTTTATGGTCTGACCAGGGAACGGGCATTATTCCTTCAATTTCGATGTTTGTGTTGTAGGTGAAAATCCCATCTAGCGTATGCCCGGCCGCGTGTGTCTCATGCTTGACAATCTGGTCCAGGGAGAAACTGGCCATTGCCTCGACCATTGATGCAATGTTATTGTCAGAATTCTTTTCTAGATGTAGATTGAAGGCCCCTAGTATGGTAAAATCTGAGCCCTTGGAGCTAGATTCTAAAAAAGGACTTAATAGCTGTATCAGAGGGGTTTTTGCCCTTGGTGGTCTGTATATCAACAGGCCTTTTAATGTATTATTGTTAGTGATAGTGATCTGAAAGGATAGCATTTCACAGTCTGGGCTGCTGCCCAGTCCTGAGCACTTAGCCTGCAGTTCTTCTCTAAAGGTGATGGCTAGTCCTCCCCCCCGCTTCCCTGTTCTGTCAGCACGGATTATTGAATAGCCTCCTGGTAGAGCTAGAGCTATGTCTGCGTCTGAGGCACCATCCGCCCATGTCTCTGTGATGAATACTAGGTCAAGATTGTGTGTTTCAATTAGTTCGGCCACTTCGGTGTTGTGTTTTACTAATGAGCGTGCATTAATTAGCACTGCCTTGACCATTTTAGTAGCCATCCTGATCGGATAGGTGCACTGTTGTGTTAGCGCCCTGATTTTTGTAAAACTAAGAGGTAACTGGCAATTCATACACTGCTTAGTTTCTACCTGCAAATCCAATGTGGGGCAGCAAGTTTTGGCCCTAAGTTTATGCAATTCTTTGCTAGAGTAAGTTAACTTAACAGGGATTCCCATTATTTGCACAGGGGTCGTGGCCCTAGGCACGGTCCAGGCGCGGACGGGCGCAGACGGGCTTGCCTTTGGCGCGCCGGCGGCGCGCGTCTGCTGCGCGTCCTCTCTGTCATAGGCTTAAGAAGGGTGTGCGGTGTGAGCGACTAGCCCGCTCACCCCCCGGAACTGCCTCTCCGACCGGAAGTGTAGGGAATTCTGAAGCGCCCTCAGCACCCTCCGTGCAATCGGCACTTGCCGTGACGGACCGGGGTGGACTGGGGTGAAGCAACACAAAGTGCGGAGTGCAAGGTAAAAAAAAAAACTTTAAAATGGTTTTAAGAACAGCTTGTTAAAACATACTTAACGGCGGTAGAGCTGCGGTAGTCTTTTGGCATCAATAAGCCAACAGAACATTTTGTAAAACACTGCCTAGTGTGTGCCATAGGTGATAAGTCACACGTCGCTGTTCTTGTACCCAAATAGGGTTGATTCCGTATTTTGAAAAGATTTTCAATATTTATGGGATTCACAAACACTCCAAAGTGTTCTGTGTGAAGCCAAGGGCACATGCACAATATGTATACAGAATGTCCACCTGACAGAAACTTCCACATCAGTAACCGTGTGTTTTGCTAGTTTTTGCCGTGGGGAAAAACACAGGATATCGTTTTTGCCCTTGCAGAAACGCTTCCCATACAACTCAAGGAAATATAAGGGAGGTCCCTCCTTATATCCACCCTGGAAAGGAATTTGCCGACCATTAGCAGCATCAAAGTTGTGTCTCTTTCGAGGTTGAGAACTACTTTCAAGAGGTATGCGAATACCGACACACAGAGTACAGTATGTGCCTAATGACCTTTTAATGGAAGGGATGCTTTTAGATGCAGGGTCCTCATCCTTGGTAGAGGATCACCCATACCTCTTGCATTGAAAAACAAGCATTGGCATAGCCAATAGGTCTCGCCTTTGGGACCTTATAAGTGTTTAGCCATGCAACAGTTAATGTTGTTGCACCAAGGATATTGTGCTGCATAACTAAATACTTATAAGGTCCCAAAAGCGAGACCTATTGGCTATGCCAATGCAGATACCGGCAGGAGAGACTACTGCTCTTTGCTAGTGTCAAGTGACAAGCGTGCAAGTGGATAAACATTTCTTGCAGCAGGCAACGTGTGAGATCAACCAAGGTTTTGTGTTGCAAAACGCATCTTTGCATTATTCCAGAAGTGGTGCACGCCAAGGGAAATGCAGTGTTTGATTGCGTAGCCTCTTCGTCGTCCTGCTAATGCCGGGGCCAGAATGTCTATAGGACTCAACTTGGGGAAGCAGTTGCGAAGTCCTTTTCTGGCAAATTGTGGACGACGGTTTTATGTCATGCTTTTGCATCGAAGTTATGTCCTGGCTCCTGAGACACAACTACATCAACAAACTATTAATCAATTACAAAGCCACTTGACATAGCGTGAACGAGCTAAGAGGTTACTGCAGGAGGCAGTGAGAACAATCAAAGCAGGAGGCGGAAATGGGTGCCATAGAGTAGGAGAGGGCAGCCTCACCAGTTCAGCCTACGAAACGTGCACACATCACAAATCTGTCGCACTCCATCTCTCCTGTCTAAATTGTGCTACCCACGTCACATTTCAGCTGCCAGAGTAGCGTAAAAAACTGTAATAAAAGTGCTTCACGCTGCTGGCAGAGTTTGCACAGGCTGTGGTGCTTTCCCGGGAACCTCCAGCAGTAGGGAGCGTAGACACCGAGAAACATGCCGTCAGAACGTAACAAAACCGGTATTAGGGTTGTAGTTCCCAGAAGCACAGTAACTATTTCAGACAGTGAGAGAAATAAAGTTAAAACATACATGCTACGTGAGTTTTTATTTGGAGGATGCGCATGCATTTTTAGGGACAAAAATTACAATTTCGCTGCAGCTTACTTTAAAGGATTAACGCGATGCCTTGCCACTAGAACTTTACGATGGACCAACTTTCCTTCAATTATTTACAATGTTCGTTTCAGACAGCAATTCATTGTTCCTGGAGCAATGGGGGGTGAAGGGGGTAAAAGTGGGCGGGAGTAATAGGGGTTGGGAGGCTACTCATATGAACGCAGCTATTAGCGAGTAAAAACATGAGGAATAAACGTCAGGAAAGCTTTGTTTTCATCTCCAAGTAACTATCAGCTCGGTGGGTGAGGAAAAAATGAAAAGCTAGCAAAATTTAAAAACATGATATTGATCGGGGGAGGGCCAGTGTCACAGTTAGTAAATTAAAACAATTGCTACCCAGGCATTGTTTAACGACGCTGGCAATTTCACAAAACACTATGCTGCGTGAGCTACCAAACCACCCTCAAGTGTTCTTTTGAATGACTCAGAAGGCTTTCAGCAAAACTGTTGTTTCGCTTTTTTCAGACGAGATTAGCACTCTGAAATAGACATCTAAAAGCAATATACAGCAAAACACATGAGTAACCGACACCAAACTTCCTTCAAATTATTTCAGCTGAACTCGTTTGTGTGCAATCTTGAAATGATGGTTCTGCTTAACTTTCAAAGTGATTAATCAAAGTAACACAAAAACAACCATCAACTAACGTGTGTTTCGAATTTCCTCCGCGCACGCACGCCAGAAAAGATGAGCTTTTGCTAGCGATAATTAAGACCGCATTTTTAAGCCGAGCTTATGTTTTCCATTTAGGAACAATTATTCTTCAATTGTTGTCTTTCACAATTGAAGTACCTTCTGCTCGCACTACTTAATTACACACAGCAGACTCATCTTTTCCTCTCACGCGCCCCGCTGGTGCATCGCTAGTATCCGTGAAATAAACATTTCCCGCTCCACAAAGACAGAGCAAGAGTGAGAGTGAGTCTCCATTAATCGCCCGTGCTCTTCCTACGCAATACGTGTACCTCAGACGCAATCTATCAGCCGCACTTACACTGAGCAGCGGTTCAGCGTCGTAATAACATACAAAAGTGTAAGGTCTAATCAGCAAAATGCACGGAACAGACGCCATCTTAGTAATGTTCCAGCCTTAAAGCACATTTCTTACCGTGCTGCCGACCCATATTGGGTTGTCTTCCTACCAAGTGTAACAAGGAAGAGAGACTACAGTGTTACGAGAGTCCGATCCTGCCCAAAGCTGTTCGTCAACCAGGCTGCCATCTTGAGACGGAGAACTTCATAGTATAGTCAAGCATACAATCGCCCATGTAAACAAGAGAGGAGCGGGGGCGAGCGAGCGCGGCAGCCTGCAGAGCTGACCAGACACTCGTGCGTCATGGCCTTTTTCCTGCGTATACACGCACGGCAGGCATGTGTTTCCAATTATCGCGCCCGCGTCTGGGCACGATAATTGGAAACACATGTCTGCCGCGCAGCAACCGCAGGGAAAGGCCATGACGCACGAGCGTCTGGTCAGCTTTTCAAACTCCCTAACTATAAGTCTCGCAGAGCAGCGCTTGCGCGCTACTCGAGGCTCGACCTAAAAAACATCACGTGGTACCGTAACAGGAGAAGATAATTCAGTCTGTGTTCAATGTGTCAGTGCCATCAGAGGTTATGATTGCACTTGCAAAGGCAATGGAGTCTGTCTCCCAAGCAATGGCCTGGGGGTGATAGTAAACAGTGGAAAGGCAGAAGAAATGCGCGTTTTGGTAAAAGACCACTTGCCGCAGTCAGACGATAAAGGAAGAGAGGTTGGATGTAATGATGATGAAGATAGTCCCCACTCAGAATGTCATGGCCTTTTAGAGTGCTCTCGATATTCTGAGCTTCTCAGTGGGTCCTTTTCCCTGCTCTCTACAGGGAAGTCTGCGCCTCTTTACAAGTTTGTTGAAAGGAGGAGCATGTTGAGACTGCAGTCCAGAAGATGGAGGCCATGAATCAGTCACGTTTCCAGTCGTGCTCAAACCATTCTAAGCCCTTTCCCATGTTTTAGGGGTTCACAACAGTAGTTGAAATCACACGCTCATGCAGTGTGTTGATGCCTGCGGTGCTCAAATTAAAGTCAGGGTTTGTCTAAGTGGGATACTTTATGGAATGCAGGAATCGGTGCACACCCTGTCATCACAGGTGTGTGGCTTACACCTCAAGGGACTCCTTTGGTCTGCGTAATATACCAGTAGCCAGCAGTTGCACATCCGATTCGCCAAGTAACTAAAGAAGGAACCCAACAAGACAGAGAGGGACATGACGGTGGAGGGGGCGAGCAACAACATAGAGAGAGACGGCAAGGTGGTATGGGACAAGCAATAACAACGAGAGAGACTGCACGGTGGGATGTGGCAAGCAACAACACAGAGAGAGACGGCAGAGTGGGATGGTGCAAGCAACAACACAAAGAGAGAAGGCCGGATGGGATGGTGCAAGCAACAACAAAGACAGAGAGGGCAGGGTGGGATGGTGCAAGCAACAACAAAGAGAGAGATGGCAGAGTGGGATGAGGCAAGCAACAACACAGAGAGGGACAGGGGTGGGAGGGAGCAAGAAACAACAGAGAAAGAAATGGCAGGGTGAGATGGGGCAAGCAACAACACAGAGAGAGACGGCAGGGTGGGATGGTGCAAGCAACAACACAAAGAGAGACGGCAGGGTGGGGTGGTGCAAGCACCAACACAGAGAGAGCAGGGTGGGATCGGGCAAGCAACAAAACAGAGGGGGGTGGGAGGGAGCAAGCAACAACACAGAGCAGGATGGGGGTAGAAGCACATGAGGGAGACGGCCTGCAAACACATGTACTCGTATAAAGTGCTGTAACTAAAAGTAGCTCCAAAAGTTCAAGCAGTGGAAGGGCACAAGTGCTTGGGCCATGCTGTAGAGAAGGGACAAACCCCAGAAGAGGAAGTGAAGCTGGAGCCCGCTGACCAAAAAAAGCACGGAAATAAGAGTGATGATGAAGCCAACAAATGATAAGCAATGGGTGAGGTCTAAGTCCACTGTAAGCTACCAAAATGTCTCGCTTCTCAGGCGAGACCTAAAAACAGAGAAGTGATCCTGACACCATGATCGTGAGGAGGGACTTGATGGTGACAGCGTGAGGTGACTCAATTCAGCCTATGACAAAAAATCTATTCCAACAGGTGTTAATAAACAGGACAGAGAAACTGTACAGGGGACATATAACGAGACTGATTGTCCAATTGTGGTAGATAATACATTTCTTCAGTGGTGGTGTCTTTCTGTAAATTTTGTTCCTCTTAATATGACCTAAAATTGGTATTAAGTTTACAAATTTCAGATTCGGCTATGAATAGAGAACACAGGCTCTTCAGAAGGGCATATGAATTTCTAGTCTGGCTGCAGTGGCTTCATATTACCTCCTTTTTTTGTGAAAAAGTTTTTAGGTCTCGCCTGAGCCAGCGCATGCGCTGATCTGGCGAGACTTTTAGTTAGTGGGCTTCAAAAATCCGACCACACGCTTTTTGTGTGGCCTAAAGCGTGCGGTTACGCGCGCGGTTACGCGCACAGGCGCCATCTGGCTTTCCTCCGTCATGGCTCATTAAGCGCATCGCTCGGGGACACCCTTAAAGCGCGCGATCGCGATCACTTTCACGTTTGTGTTTATTTGTGAAACGCGGTATGGAGAAAACCAGTTATTCGCCGGGTATAACACAATTTGGTCGAATGAATAAACGGGGATTATTATAATTAGGTTTTCACGCTAGGCATTGAGTACTGAAGCCACTAAAACTCTTAGATGTAGCACCAAGAAGCGGTCTGCCTTTGCCGCTTCAAGCGCTATATTATAATTGCCAGCTGATTCTGTTTGCAGCCGTGACCCTTTCTCCCGAGCAGCTCTTTGAAACTAAGTGGCCTCCTCCAATTCACCAACCCCTTTCCCCACTACCACTTCCCACTCGAACTCATGCCTGGCACGCCTCGGAGGTGTGACACTCTGTGACGTGCGCTGGCGTCGGTTCTCAGCTTGTGTTTCCCATGGCTTGGCAGTCACATGCTCCCGAATATGTTGTCAGTTGCTAGGAGACTGCAGGAGGGCTGTACTCGCCGAGATGCTGCAGACACCCTGGGGTTAAAATCTCACTTTTTCACTTCCCGAACAGTTTTCGTTTACTGCTTCTTTGACACCCCTTCTCCGAATCGCACTTAAACCTTACATTTGCTTTATCATGGGGCCAAATTTGATCTGTGCAGCACATGGTGCTGATGATGTGTGCTGTCATTAGTGCGGCCCTTGTGCATGGTTTAAGCTGTTGCAGGACATCGGCGAACCACGCCATTACGATTTCTGGCGGGCTCTTGGCATTTCATTGATGCAGCTTGTAGTAAATAAACCTCAGACTGGGCGGAAAGTAATGCAGCGTTGACACCATGTGCGTGCTTCTTAAAGGTGCACTAACCTATACAGGGTTTTCAGAAGAACACTTAAGAGAGGCAGCGGGGTGTTGAGAAAACGCACTCCTGGGTTATTTTAGAAACAAAAATCACGTTTGCGGTATTGAATGATGTTTTCAGAAAATACACGTTTGTTCACCGTTAACTGTTCAGACTTGTGTTTTTATTTGTTTTGAGGCATAGATTTTGGCATCGGTAAACATGCACTCAGAGGACTGTTTGTTTTTTGTTTGCATATTTCTGTCTACTGCTCACGAATACCCACTTTAAATCATTCAGTGGCATGCAAATAATTTAACCGTATCAAGGTGATACCTGTTAATATGAGAGGCCGGTTTATTTTCTCTCATACATCGAGCGCCTAAAATTCCAAACTTAACTAGGTACGTTTTATGCCAATGTGTGTGGATTACACTGTGTCACGGCAGCATCACTCAGCACCACCACAGCATCACTCAGCACCACCACAGCATCACTCAGCGCCACCACAGCATCACTCAGCGCCACCACAGCATCACTCAGCGCCACCAAAGCATCACTCAGCACCACCGCAGCATCACTCAGCACCACCGCAGCCTCACTCAGCGCAACAGCAGCCTCACTCAGCGCCACCACAGCATCACTCAGCGCCACCACAGCATCACTCAGCCCCACCACAGCATCACTCAGCGCCACAACAGCATCACTCAGCGCCACCACAGCATCACTCAGCGCCACCACAGCATCACTCAGCACCACCACAGCATCACTCAGCACCACCACAGCATAACTCAGGGCTACCACAGCATCACTCACTGCCACAACAATATCACTCAGCACCACCACAGCATCACTCAGCCCCACCACAGCATCACTCAGCGCCACAACAGCATCACTCAGCGCCACCACAGCATCACTCAGCGCCACCACAGCATCACTCAGCACCACCACAGCATCACTCAGCACCACCACAGCATCACTCAGGGCCACCACAGCATCACTCACTGCCACAACAATATCACTCAGCACCACCACAGCATCACTCAGCACCACCACAACATCACTCAGCACCATCACAGCATCACTCAGGGCCACAACAATATCACTCAGCGCCACCACAGCATCACTCAGCACCACCACAGCATCACTCAGCGCCACCACAGCATCACTCAGCGCCAGCACAGCATCACTCAGCGCCACCACAGCATCACTCAGCACCACCGCAGCATCACTCAGCACCACCGCAGCCTCACTCAGCGCAACAGCAGCCTCACTCAGCGCCACCACAGCATCACTCAGCACCACCACAGCATCACTCAGCGCCACAACAGCATCACTCAGCGCCACCACAGCATCACTCAGCGCCACCACAGCATCACTCAGCACCACCACAGCATCACTCAGCACCACCACAGCATCACTCAGGGCCACCACAGCATCACTCACTGCCACAACAATATCACTCAGCACCACCACAGCATCACTCAGCACCACCACAACATCACTCAGCACCACCACAGCATCACTCAGGGCCACAACAATATCACTCAGCGCCACCACAGCATCACTCAGCACCACCACAGCATCACTCAGCGCCACCACAGCATCACTCAGCACCACATCAGTATCACTCAGCATCGCCTTTGCACTAGTACACCACCACATCATCATCACTCAGCAAGACCTGAGTATCATTCAGCATCACCTCAGCATCGTCCCCTCACCAGTCACCACCAACACCACCACTACCACCTCAGCATCACTCAGCACAACCTCAGCCTGCTCTCGGAATCTGGCATCTGTTGATTCTCCCCTAGCGTCTGCCCGCTGCTAGTGTTATAATACTGGTACTAGTTCCCAACCTTCACCCTCCGATTGTTTATGCCCCCTCAAAAAAAAGCTTTAACAAACAACCATTGGAATAGGCAGAAACAAGTTGCCAGCATTGCAAGAACAAAAGAAAACTGAGGACATTTTTTATTGTAAATACTTTTTTTAATATGGTCGTTCAGTTGTACATAATGTCTAATTGGTCATATATAAGGTAACAAAAATGCTTCTGACACTTTTTTATTAAAACTTTTCAGCATGCTGCACAGCAGCCACACTTCTCTACAGCACAGCTTAAAGACATTGGCAAAGTCAATAGCTCTGGCTAAACACTTATAAGGCCCCAAAGGCGAGACCTATTGGCTATGCCAATGCTTGTTATCTTTTTCATGTATGCTGATGATACTCAGCAGCTGTTGAACATTGGGGGAGTCGAGAGAGTTGGGCCTATTACTTTAGCTAATGATGTAGACATGATCGGAACCTGGACCAAGCAAGCAGAGGAACAAGATCCACAATCAATGTTGGGCATTTATACCAGGAGAGAGGTGACTTGGTACCGTGACACCCTGTTAAAGCGTATTATACCTATACAAGCCAACGGAGGCAGCTCAAAAACCTAAAATGTTAGTGAGTGCTGTTTGGCGTGCTACTTTTGGCTGTTGTAACTTTCAAGTGCACATTTTACACACAATAGTAATGAATGTACACTGTTTGCAGTATATCACAGGGAGTTTTCTCACTTATTTCTAAAATCACCCTATAGCCCAAAGCCCACCAGGCACAACAGGAAATTTGTGGACTCCAGATTCAAGCCAGAATATATGCATGCTTGCAGAGTGCACTTGATTTATGTGTGACTTAATGCATAAACACATAAAGGTGTAGACTTCCTTGTAGAAAAATTCACGACCTGACGAAAGTCACTGACGTGATTTGGCTTAAGTGACTGGTTGAAGCATGTCAACAAGAATAAGATGTTTGGGTGAATAAACATACAGAAATCTTTTTAATCTTGTCCGAGAAGTCTTATTAAAGAATATTGGAATATTCCTCTATAGACTTGTAAGCTTCTTCTATAATACCTACCTATTATTACAAGGGATCCCTTTTAGAGGTGGAGTCCAACCACGAAGATTATTACCAAGGCGAGAAAAAAGCTGATGATGAAGCATGCCACAAAATGAGGGTGAGTCCTTTTATCTAAATAGAGGGCTTCCTTCTTTCTTGAGACTCAAAATCTGGGTCCAAAAGGGAATCACTAGACTTGTCTTGTTTTGTGCAACACCTAAGGAGGACGTTGTAGAGGACAACTCTTTTTCCTATCAATCCGTAGGATGTGTGAAAAAAGGTTTTATAAATCAGACAGACAGACAGATAATTGGGAAGATAAAACTATGTAGGTAATGTGGAAAGTGCTTGCCCCTTCATGTGAGATTAGAAACACTGTAGAGTGGGTCACCATGCTTCTATCCAATATGCTGCAGACATGGTAGGTACAGGAATGACTAAATAAATACTCATGACTACATAGGCGAGTAATGACATTACAAGCTTCACAAAGAGTAAATCAATTATATGATGCAAGCACATTACAACCACATTGTCCCGGTGGCTGAGAGAGAGTACGGTATACTGTTCTGGCAAGCAAGCTTGGTAAAATTAGCTGCTTATCTATAACAAATGTTTTGGTGTTTGCTGCTCTTCTAGATTTGCATGGTGTGCATAATCTACCATCTAGTAGCTGAGTTGGGAAAGCTTGTATTTAACCTATGTTTTTAGGTCTGTCCTTAGAAACAACTTTAGCTCATTTGCCAGACCATTGATTTCCCCAAAAAATGTATGCACACGATACATACAAAGAGGGTTTTTTCGTGAGTAGCCTTCATCCCATTTGTCTGTTAAGTTGTTATTCACCTTTCACTTACGCCCATCACAGCATTCATCATGGGCCAGTGGGTCAGTCAACTTTACTCATTGACTCCCTTCACTTTGAGTGACTGCATAAAATCTGGGCATATTGTTTACATCTGAATAAAAAAGTTCCTTTCTCTCCAGTGAAAATGCTGGCTCAAAGTGCACTTTTTGTTTTATTTTTTATATGTTAATTTTAACGACTGGCTAATTTGTTTGCCTTCACTTTAGGGGCCCAGTAAGATGGTGATTTATTTTCTGTGTCCTTTTTAGGTGTCACTTAATACAGCGCATGCACTGTCCGTTGCGAGACATGTTGTTAGCTTACAGTGAGCTTAGAGCCCGCCCATAGTTTACAATTAATTAGCTTCATTGTCACTCTCATTTGCTTGCTTCTTATTCATCAGCTTCCATATGCTTTCCTTCCTCCTCTTGTGTTTGTCCCTCCCCTGGAGCATGACTGCATTACTTGTGTTCTTCCACTGCTCATTTTTCAGAGGCCACTTTTTTTTTTGTACTAAGCACTCTAAGAGCTGTCTCCCTCGTGTACTTCTCCTCTCTCCGTGTTCCTCTTTCTTTCCTTCCCTCAGCTCCCATTATTGTTTCCTCTTTGCAAACCTTCCCTTGCTGTTCTTGCTTCCCCACCACCCCTTTGCTTGCCTGCTCACCATATCCCCCCTGCGCACTCTTCATTACCCATTGGCATGCCCCAGCCACCCCATCCACTCTCTGGATGCCCATGTGTTTTCTCACCCCCTCCTGTCTGCCCTCTGTTGTCCATGTGCTTCCCTATCACTTCCCACCTGTCCTCCATGGTCCATCTGGTCTACCTCTTTTTGTCGTCAGTGTGCTTCCTCAGCCCCTCCCACCCACCATCTCTTGTCAGCGTGCTTCCTCAGCCCCTCCCACTCACCATCTATTGTCAGCGTGCTTCCTCAGCCCCATCCACCATCTCTTGTCAGCGTGCTTCCTCAGCCCCTCGCACTCACCATCTATTGTCAGCGTGATTCCTCAGCCCCTCCCACCCTCCCTCTCTTGTCAGCGTGCTTCCTTAGCCCCTCCCACTCACCATCTATTGTAAGCGTGCTTCCCCATCCTCTCCCGCCCACCCTCTGTTGTCAGCTTGGTGCCCTGCCCATCTCACCCGCTCTGTGTTGTCAGCTTGCTGCCCCACCTCAGCTCACATCATCTCAGCCCCAGTCTGTTGTCAGTGTTTCTGATCCCTTAACCATTCCTCTTGACGTTATGAAAGTGGTAAGGAAGGACAGTGCCTCACAATGCGAGATGCTGCCAGAGAATGGGATACCTAAATCAGGAGTACACAGAGTCAGCAAGCATTGGCATAGCCAATAGGTCTCGCCTTTGGGACCCTATAAGTGTTTAGCCAGAGCTTTTAGCTTTGCCATTGTGTTCAAGCTATGTTGTAGAGCATTGTGGCTGCTGTGCAGCATGTCGAAAAGTTAGTATAAAAAAGCGTTATAAGCATTTTTGTTACCTTATATATAGCCAAGAAGATATTTTGTACAACTGAACGACCCTATTAAAAAAAGAATAAACATAAAAAATGTTTTCTAGTTTTGTGATTATTGTCCTACTATGCTGGCAGCGAAATTAAGATTTATTTTTATGGTTGTGTGTTTTCAGTGGCAGATGAGGTGTTATTATAATGTAGCACGCGTTTTCAAATAGGGAAGCGTGATTTAATGAAGAAAACAGATATATAATGATTAAAATCCAAAGAAAAATGGGATAGTGTGTATAATATGGACAACAATGTTTCTTAGAAGGGCTGGTGGGGTTGGCACGTAGTAAGTTCCTTTTTACAACTGTTTAGTAACTCTAAAACAATCCCTTAGAGAAAACAGAGAAGCTTTGCACAAAATCCATCAGTACTTCAACAGCTGTTGTAAACAGACAACTATGGGGCATATTCTCAAGAACGTGTGATAACTACCGAAAATTCAGCTTAACGCAACACTTCACATCGCAGTCCATCGCGGGAAAATAACGCCGTGTTAACGTGGCATTCCCAACATGGCGGTACCATGCGATAGTCACACGATAACGCGTCAAATGAACGCGTTAAAATCAACGCGACGCCACAAGAACGCGAAACCCCAACGTGAAAATAGTAGCGATGACGCCAATCGCGATACAAAAATCTGCGAAAACCAGCCACAGGCCTGCAATTCCCACGCGTCATGCGGGAAAATGCAATATAAAAGTAGAAAAAAAAAATACAAACAAAAGCCAAACAACAGCGAAGCACAATGGAGGCATCCGGAGCAAGTACAGAGGACAACCAGAACCCCACAAGCCCCCCGGAGGACCAGCCTGAGACCTCGGGGTCAGGGAAGGGCAAGGACAAGAAGAGTAGGAAGAAGCGGTTCAGTCCGCAGGAAAACAGGATCCTGATAACGGAGGTGATAGAACACCATCAACCACTGTTCGTCACCTCCACTGTGTCACTGGCAACTAAAAATGGAATATGGCAGACCATCGTGGACAAGGTTAATGCAGTCAGAGTGCTGAGGAGGACAATGGACGAGGTCAAGAGGCGCTGGAATGATGTGAAGCGCAAAACCAAGCAGAAACTCGCAAACAACCGGAAGGCAGCAATGCAGACTGGAGGTGGGAGTCCAGCGCCACAGGAGGAGCTGGACGAGATGGAGGAAATGGAGTCCACAGTCATCAGTGGGGAGATGGTAACAGGAGTTGGGGGACCGGACACTGCTCAACATGACCGGACACAACAGCAACAGGGTGAGTAACCACCAGGGACTTGGGGGACAGGGGGAGATGGGCACAATGGCACACATGCACAATTAAGCATAGCACATCTGCGGACAAACCATGCCCCAGACCCCCAACTCCCACCAAGAGACCAATGCACACAGGTATGCAACATCTCAGCACCGCATAAGCACAGAAGCCCGAGGCACACCACATGTAAGGGATAAGGGGCAGCTAAATCAGAGCTGCAGGGGCGACTCCCCCAAAAAGCGGCACACACACATTACATGCAGAGCACATCAACATTGACAACGATGTGGTACAAACCGCAACACGTCCACAACAGAACAGAGGACACAACTGGTGCTGCATGTGCGTAGAAACTGGCCAATCACATTTGGCATTGCAGGGAAATGTGAGTTGACAATGTACAAGTACAAACACACATCCGTGATGTAGTCGGAATGTCCACTGTCCCGCATCAAATAGGCAGCTCCCCCAAACAGTCACAATGTACATTGTCATGCAGTCTGAATGTAAACATGTACAATGCGTCAACATACATGTGAACACAATATTAAACTGCATCTCCCTTCACATTGCAGGGGAAATCCAACACCTCCTGCGGAGCAGTCCAAACCTCTCTACTCTGATGACGAAGAGGACCACCACACCTTCGACTCCGACGCCCTCCAACAGCTCGTGGACAGCCTCCGCAGCCCACTTCCAGGAGCAGGGCAGCCCAGCTGCCACGAGGAGAACCCACCCCCTGCACAGAACACACAGCAGGCAGCACCCACCACCACGGCTGCCTCCCAGGACCCCCACGACGAACACATGGCCTTCCAACACCGTGTGTTGGGGTGCAAGGAGAAGCTGGCTGAACAGGTGCAGGTGGGGTTTGACCGCATGGCAGCCAAACTAGACGCCATACGTGGGTGTCTAAGTCCCATGAGGGACCACTCACAGTCCCTAACGGACACCCACAGTCCGCTCCATGCTCTCCAACGGACCACGGCTGACATCGCAAGAGTCCTGACTCTGCGACAAGAACGGCTGTCTAATCAGAGTGCCTCCAGCGATCTCGCCCGGGAGTTGGGACACATGCGGAGGATCATGGAGAACATGGAGCGGATGCAGCCGGAAAGAGCGGCTGCCACGGCTGCACACCAGCGAGAGGTAGCTGGGTCCCTCAATGCCCTAAAGACCCTCCTCATGGCATTGCTGCCACAAGGCCTGGCGCTGATGCATGCTGCTGCTACCACCCCATCCACATCTCCGGCCCCTGATGTGTCAGTGCAACACAGTGCTGGAGACAGAACACCACCACCCACATGTGTGGCACATGCAACAACAGAGGACGAAGATGCAGATGAATCTGCCTTCGTGGTCAGAAGGACGCAGTAGCATTCATCTCCGCCATGTGGCCTGTTTCTGCTTGGTTCTGCCCTCTGCATCATCACCTTCCACTGTCCCCCGATGCACTCTGCGACACTCACCTTGGACCTCGACATGGACTGCCATATTCTGTTTGGTCACCAATGACACAGCTATCAGACTGCGGACTGAACTCCTCCTCTCCTGATGTACCTGTCATTCCC